>JAQISU010000219.1:2182500-2520000 GCA_029339505.1 Unio delphinus
CCTGGTGGTGTTAATTATAGAGCGGTTGCTGTCATTCTGAGCGATAAATCAATGCTACTCGAAGGTGTTGGTGGAAGAATGAGAGTGGTAGATGCACCAGTGGAAAACATGTAACAATTATATCAATCTGTTATTGTATAATGAAATACAGTTATATTAGTGTTGCGTTAACTCCCGGTCAACTCAAGAAATTGCAATCGGAATCAGCTAAAAAATGAGGAACCACAATAACACTGAAACCCAATCAGATGACTGGTGGTCAGAATAAGTTGTCGTTTGCAACTCGTCAAGTAAAACACTTCAATGATGCTTTCAAAGATAAAAAAATCGTTCAGATCACTCTCTCTGCAGCTGCGATCAGTGACATGAAAAAATCAGGTGGTATATTCCCGTTGTTAGCTGCGTTACCAGCATTGATTGCTGCGGCTGCCACAGCGGTAGCTAAAGAGGCGGCGTTAGGAGCTGTTGGTACCGCAGCAGGAATGGCACTAAAGAAAGCAACTGGACAGGGATATAAAAAAGGAAAGGGTCTAAGCCTACCAGGAACCCCGTATTCATGGTACAGCGGAAAGGGTCTAAGACTGCCAGGAACGGTTTATTAACCCAGAAATCTTCGATTTCCAAACCGATGGCTGTGAAACATATGGTTATGGAATCTTCGATTCCTATGTCCAATTTTGATTTACTCGATGCTGTTAAAAAGCTCGCGATTAAAAACTTCAGAGGTGTATTTATGAAAGATCAGTTACCGACACAACCAAACAGTACCGGACCAGGAACCCACTGGGTTGCATACGCGATTGATCCACGTGCAATTGTTTATTTTGATTCATATGGATTAGCACCACCGAAGGAATTTAACCGCTATATAAACCGCTTAAAAACTCCTTGTTGGTATTCCACGCTACCAACACAAAAACTAAATGATCCACCAATATGCGGCAGCGAAGTATTGAATGTTCTTGATGCTATTTCAACATCTGGAAAACCATCACATGTCGTCGTGAATGAATACACCAGCAATCGCTTTTGAGAGAGAGAGAGAGAGAGAGAGAGAGAGAGAGAGAGAGAGAGAGAGAGAGAGAGAGAGAGAGAGAGAGAGAGAGAGAGAGAGAGAGAGTTTTACAATAACATGATTGATATTTGGGGAAGACCTCTATCAGCGCTGAAGAAACCAACCATGGAAACATCTGCGATCGGTGATATAAAAAAAATAATCGAAGATGAAATCGCTGAGACGTTGAACTTAGCAAGTGTTGTATTTCATGATCGTTAGGGTAAATTGAAATCTAGTAATGTTTCCCTGGATGATATTTTAGTTAAACAAAGTGGCATACTCGAAGGCACTATCGCGTTGTTTTCCGATCAGGGTAAACTCAAACCAGGTGTACTTGTATCAACTATCTTGGAACGAATTAACAATTTTTTACAAGCCGTTGTTAGATTTCCTTGGTAATCCTCCAGTGACCACACCAAATCTTACATCGATAAAAACTTCTATGTTGGAACTAGCAACACTTTAAGTCAAATACGCAGATCACGTTGAAAAGTTTACATCATTTCGTAAAAATATCATCGAGAAATTCTTTGCAACCACGTTAGATAAAATTGATATAAAACTTCCTGATATTAAAAAATTCATCGATGAGATGAAAACCTTCATCGAAGCAATGAAAGGTGATGCAACGAGGATGATAACAATCATTGAAAAAACGAAAATTCCTCATGAGAAAACCAACAACGTAACATACACGAATTCAATGCGGATCATTTGCGTGGACACCTACAAACAACAAATTAGATATCACTGCAACCGTCAAGGGTATTTATCGATTAACAATAGTGACACCAACTCAATTTAATATATCATCGTCGAGTTCATCTGGAGTCAACAATACGATATCGACGATCATCGTCAAGGATACAACCGAACAGTTCACGATAGCATCCACTGATAAGAATTTGACTAGGGTTTCAGTAACATGGTATGTGGAATTCGTAGCGGATTTGAGTAAACAACTTAATTGAAATCGTAAATAATTTGAGAATAAAATGACAACGTCACAACAATATCGCTATGATCAGGTCAGAGAATTTCAAAATAGACTCAAAACCCTCACTGAGGAGTATCAAATAAAAATAAAGTAATACCGACGAAGAATCACCGCTAATGATGTTACCGTGTACTCGGTGAGTGGTGTAATCGCTGGGGCTGGTATAATACTCGCCTCGGTGACAATGATTGCCCCGATAGTTGTTCCAATTTGTATATCTGCGGCGACAACAATCGCGGGAATTATTTCGATTATAACAAAAAAAATATCATCATTCAGCCAGCGTAAACTGCAAGATTACTTAATTAAATTTAATTTACGATTTCGAGGAAGCCTCAGTTTGCCAAAAAGTTGCCTATAAAAGTTGTCCGATTCGCCTCCTCTGCTGCTGGGTTGTGTTTTGTAACTATTTGTGTTTTTAATATATAGTTATCATATAACGATTTTTGAAAATATAATGTTATTAATTCTGCAATTCAAACTTGACCGTGAATAAAATATATTTGATATTAAAACATTACTAAAACGAAATTCAAAAATAGACATATGTTACGTGCTGAGGCTCGAATAAGCAGCAACACAGAAAGAGGGAAAACTAACAAGCTTGTAAAACTTTAACAATCAATTTATTAAGTACAAATATTTTCATAAGAGAAATTAAATAAACTTACATTTTTAGAGAATCAAGTTCACAAATAATTCAATATTGAATTCACAAAAAATAATCCACTACTGGAATTGCAAGAGTCCTGATAAATAAATGTCCTAATAGTTCCAGGTTCGAATCTTGACGATGTAATCCAATATGGACGACGATGTCACGTTATTTAATTAGTTCTTGTTTTTATAATAATAGCAACAAAGGGGCTGAACAGACCAATTTTCCAGCGCGATCTGAGGGTTCCACAATAGTAAAACATCAAAGAAGCCTCAGATCGCTGAAATAACGGTTAAAAAAAATATTACAATGATATCACAAAAATCGGACAAAAGGCTGAACAGACCAATTTTCCAGCGTGATCTGAGGTCCCCACAATAATTAAACATCATAGAAGCCTCATATCGCTGAAATAACTGTTAAGAAATTATTACAATGATATCAGCGGGTGTTGGGATTTCATCACCGCGACAACAATTGAAAATCAAAGATTTTAATACATGTCAAATATCGGAGAAGCTCAAATAACGAGATTAACAAGAGAACGATTAGCTGCAATTAAGAAATTTCTTCCAGTCAGGGATGCATTTAGAGATAATTTTCAAGCTCAACAACAACAACGTGTTGAATTTACCACTGACACCGAACGGTTATTTAAACCGGTCACTGCTGCAACTGAACGGGTTGGTACAGAGATTGCAAAGGTTGCTACAGATACCACTAAAATAGCAGCGCGAACTAAACAAACAAAAAAATCTTTAAAAACTCTTCCAGCTGATATAGTAAGTGCTCAATTACAACAACAACAACAAAAACAACAACAACAACAAGAAACTGCGAGACAATTTGGTGAAATAGACGTCAGTGATGTTAAAGCGCCGTTGTCATCCCCTAGAGCGCGAAGGAATCTTGACCCGGTTGTGATATTTAAACCCGAGGTGATATCTAGTGTTACAACGAAGGAATATAAAGATGATAACCAATTTGCTGATCAAATAAATAAAACATATAGTGATAGAAAATTTCTTATGGCGGAAGGATATGAAGATGCTATTGATGATAAAGAAACTTTTGCAAAAAAATTATATTTAGCGAGGATGGGTAAATCTATACTGCCACGTGGCGATACAGGTTTTAGTAAACTTTGGCAAAAAGTAAAAGAACAAAGTAAACAACCTCCATCATATTTGTTCAGTCAACGAACTTCTACAAGTGATCCTATTGCGAAAATAGGTACTGGATACCACGTTGGAGAAACGCTGCCATGTTCAAGAAGTGTGTTCGATGATATATCATGGTTGGAAATTCTCATCGGGGGAGCGCGAGCTGGAAATAATTCTCCGGAATTAATTAACGAGGCAACTGAAATTTGTCAAAGATTATTTCGTGGACACGTCATGGATATGCCAACGTATCGTAGTTTCGTTAATGAACTTGTTGATGACTATTATAGCATTTAATCGCCGATGAGACAGCAAGCTGTACAACAAAATAACATTTGAAAATAATAGTATTTTAATATCATGATAATAACCCGCAGTATGAATCGAGCTAGGCCTGTTCATGTTGTAAATTCACGATTACCTGTATACAAATTGACATACGGGGTAGGTCTCGGTGATGTTGTTACAGGATTATTAACAAGAATTGCTCCAAAAATACTTCCAATTGGAAAAGAATTAGCTTCAAAGGCTATTGGGGTTGTTGGTAGGTCTGCTGCAACAGCCGCTGCAACACGTGCATTTCATGCTGCGAAAGAAAAGATTGTGTCGTTGATGCGAAAAAAAAACCCGGATAAATCTGTTAAATTGCCGTCAACAGCGGATATGCCAGCGGGGATTGCTAACGAACTCAACAACATGGCAGCAAAAAAAAACTAGAAACATTTACTGGTTCGGGTCTGAAATTATCAATTTAGATCATAATGTTCAATATAATAATTAAACACGAGATCGACGACACTTTTATTGAAGTTGAAGGAAAATTAACACAGCGTGATGGTACCGCTTATCATAATTTGGGTACCACTGCGATTGGATTTGTCAACAACGGTATAATGGCGTTATTTAACTCCGCGCAGTACATAATTGGTACCACTAAAATTGAGTCAATTGACAACAAAGTTGATGTTGCTAGTACCATTGTTGGATTAGCTAGATATTCTGATGATTTTATTAAATCGGCGGGTCATTCAATGATGTTTGAAAAGGATCAAACCGATTTTGCTGATTTTCATCCATTTACGTTGCGACGTCCAAAAAAGGTTTCAGCCGCTGCTGATGACGCTCATGTTGAAGCTGTTGTTTTTGGTTGTAATCCCAATTACAATCCTGGATTTTTAGCGCGAGAAAAGATGTTGAACGCGGATGGTAAATTTTTGTGTACAATTCCGTTGTCACATATATTTGGATTTTGTAGAGATATCCGGAAAGTTATATTTGGTACCAGTCACACAGTTTTGTTGCAGCGAAATGGCAACGACGATCTTGCGCTGTGGCGTTCTGCTGATGCTGGAAACGGGGCTATACAATTAACAAAACTATCATTATGGATGCCAATTATGACCACGTCGTTGACTGTTGAAGCGAAGTTGTTGTCGTTTATGGATCAGGGAGGGTGGTCACTATTAGCATGGCATGAGGTTACAACAGCTACTACATCATCTACACTTTCCGGTATATTTACTTGGCAACTCGCGCTAACAAAAAACGTTTCAGCGCCAAGACATGTTTTTGTTGCGTTGCAAAATCTTAATCGGACCCAAGGTGCTGATCTTCAAACTTATTCTTATATGATATTTGATCGTTGTGGTGTCTCTGAGGTATCATTGCGAATAAGTAATCAGCAAGAACCAGCTGAAAATCTTCTCCTCGACTACGCTGAAAATCAAATTGGTCGAGTTTATCATCGGCTGTGGTCATATGGGGAGAGATCAAAACGTAGATACCGGTTTGCAAATATCCCAGTTGGATTTTCAAACGCTGTATCCAATTTATTACTTTTCGTTGCATCATCTTGATGTTTCAAAACACTCCGTCGTTGATGTTAAATTTCAAGCTCGTGTAGTTGCTCCTGCTGGAGGAATTAGGGCCATCGCGGTTATGCTCAGTGATAAATCTATGATCCTTGAAGGTGGTGGTGGAAAAATGCGAATCATTGACGCACCTGTAGAAAATCTTTGATGACAATTAGATGATCGCATTTTACAATAATGTCATATAATTACGTTAATGTCTCATTGACACCTGGTCAGATTAAAAAACTACGATCAAACGATTCTATAACGTGTGGAGCAACAATAACATTGAAACCGGCACAAATGTTATCAGGGGAACATAAACTGTCGTTGAAAAAAACTCAACTAGGACATTTCAATAAAGCTAAATCTGCATCAAAAGGAGTTCAGTTAAAATTTTCAATAGCTGTAATTTCCGATATGAGTAAATCCGGTGGAATATTTCCATTTTTGATTCCAGCAATTGCGGTGCTTGCAACTGGGGCGTTATCAGGTGCTGCGGGTTGGGGAACAAAAAAGGTTCTCGATAAAGTCACAGGTGGGGCTGTTGGCAGAAATGCTGGCATTTCCAGAAAAAAAAAGGGAACGGGGTTAAGGCTCCCCGGAAGCAGACGCACCCGTTACACGATGTAACTGAACCTGTGATTCCAATGTCCAATTTTGACCTCGTCGACGCTGTAGAGGCACTTCCAATAAAACATTTCAGAGGTGTATTCATAAAAGATCAATTATCAGCACAACCAAAAGTCCCAGAAACTGGAATAATTAATCTAGATGATCACGTTGGACCTGGTACACATTGGACATGTTATGTGATTTCACCGTCGTGTATTATTTATTTTGACTCGTATGGGTTACCTCCACCGCGTGAATTTATCAAATATGTGTCTAGAAATGCTGTCATTTCCAATTCACCAATTTGGTATTCAACGTTACCCACGCAAAAATTAACTGATCCTCCAATATGTGGCAGAGAGGTTTTAAATGCATTAACAGCGTTGTCAACAAGTTCGTTACCACCTCTTAAAGCCGTTCATGAATACACGATGAAAACTTACTTAGACGCAACATAATATATAAAATCAAAGATTTCATGGCAGATATTTATGGAAGATCGATTTCACAATGGCGGCCCGAAGTTACATTCGCGATGGTATAAAAACTTATTCGTGATGCTATTTCAAAAATCACTGGCACAGATATGAAGAAAGCTGTACAAGATAGTATCGCAACGACGCTAAATCTCGCTGATGTAGATCCGAATGAAGTAGTTGTATTTGGGGATCGTAACGGTAAATTGAAAACCAGTAATGTGTCGTTGGATGACATTTTAACACGACAAAACACAATAGCGTTATATTCCAACGATGGCAAACTCAAACATCGTACACTTGTATCTACAATCACGGATAAACTTGCCAACCACGATAAAGAATTTGACGATTATTTGAAAAATTATAACCAATTTCGCAGAAATATCAATAGGTTCTTTGGATCCCCGATTGTAGTTACACCTTCTCTCGATGAATTAAAAACGTCTATTGACAATCAAAAGACAATAATCGATGCCATCAAAGGTGATATTTCAAAAATCCCCGAACGACTCGATAAAGTAAAAATTCCACACACCGCAGGGCGTGTCCGTAGTGTAGTGTACACGGTGGGCCATGGAACCTTGGATTGGGGTATAACCACTAATCCTTCACTTTCGCCAGTTTTCACATTGAGTGGTATTTATCGGATTACAATAATATCCGACGAACAATTTAACGTAAAACTTTCTGTGGAGGAAAGATTTGGTATCGACACGTTAACATTTAAAGTCAACATTTTTACTGGGTGCGGTTAAGAGTACTGTAGTTAGAAAAACAATAGAATGGGTGTTAGAATTTATAACAAATATTATACCTGGCGATTATTAATTCTGGCGGAAACTCTTTGAGTTTCAAAGCTAGCATTTCAACGATGACATTTCCAATAATGGAATCGCCGTCGCGTTACAGATAATGCACTGTGCTGGAATATGCTGCACCATTGAAATCACTTTCCGAACAATATCGCTCGAAGATGAAAAAATACCGCAGAAGAATAGCCGCAATTGACATTACTGTGTATTCGGTGTACAGGTTATTGACCGGAGCTGGTATTATTTTATCGTCGGTGACAATGATTGCCCCGGTTGCAGTTCCAATTGCGTTATCCGCGATGACAACACTTGCAGGAGTCACAACCGCGGTAAAAGAAAAGATATCATCGTGTTCACAAACAAAACTTAGGAATAATTCATCAAAATACACAATTGTGTCAGATGCATTTTTGCTGTTGTCATCGATGATTTCAACGTGTCTCGATGACTCAATTATCACTGATGCAGAATGTTCGGCAATCACCGCGGTGTATAAATCTGCGATGTTGAAATTGGAAATACAAAGCAACAATAACAATAATAATGACAGAGACATCCCAGATACTCCAACAAATCGCAACAAATACCACACCGGTGAAATTATTACTATTTATTATTATAAATTAATTATTATTATTACACACAATTATAACAACAAAATCACCGGAATTCACAGTAGAGTTTCCAGCGCCGATACCAGCAAATTCAATCGCGCTGACACAACTACGATGTTATTATAGCTGGCCAAATATTCGAGCGGAACCATTTCGTGGTAAAACTCCAAATAACAGTTTTGTTTTTTTATATAAAAAACGTCCTGATGGCAGCGATGAGTGGCACACATTATTGTTACCAACAGGTGCATATGATATTGAAGATATCGGCAACGAGATTATAGAACGCACTGAGGCTATTACCGGACCAAATAAAATAAATGTCCAGGATGGTCCAGATAAATCTCCCATCGAGGTAAACCCACATGAACCATTGTTGTCAACGTCCATCGAGATAAATTCACCTGATTATTCCGTAGATATATATAACTCCAGTATAAGGTCGTTGCTAGGTTGGCCTGAGCTTCCCGCTGGTGTTGTTGACATCGCTGATCTACCTGTGGAACCACAACATGGAAATTACCCCGATGATAAATCTTTTAAACTCGCCCACGCCACATGGTTGGACAATCTTCCTGCGATTCATCCTCGATTACCAGAACCAGCGTGGGTTGATTTTTTTTTACAGATAGTATACCAGATCCACCAGTTGGTATGAAATTTGTACACGATTTTGGTTTCCTCCGCGACAGAGATATTTATCAAAGATACTCATATGAGGTATTTGATGGTACAGATACAGATATTATTTCGCGTGAAGAATATCGTCAACATGGCAATTTAGTGTATCGATTTGCGCTAGGTGATCGCGGTGCATATGAGTATTCAATAAAAAATATAACCGAGTATTTTAACGATCAACGCGTACAGTTTCAAACTCGGCTGCAACAACTGCGAGAAACTTTTCAACAATCACTTCTTTTCGATATGACAACGCGGAAAAGTTCGATTTTACAACAACAGCGACAACTAAATCAAATCATCACGGATATGAATTTCGTCAATGATAAATTTCTTTCCCTTGTTTATGAAGATAAAACCCCCCAAAGGGAAAAGTTCAAAAAAGTATTTTCTCGCACCGACGACAATATAGTATTTTACAAATTTCCCGGTTGATGTGTACCAACGTTGAAAAAATTATTGCGGGGTCTCATTGATGAATTTTTTTTCACAGATTCATGCGTTGTGGGTAAAAATCAACCCACCAACGGAGATTTTACGATCAAACAATTCAACGTTTAAAAACGGTAGACACAGATCACCGAAACCTGCCAATATCACATCGACGATAGCGATACATGTAATCGCGGATATAGTATTAGATAGTTACTCCGTAGACGCATCAAATTCATCACGGGCCGTTCCTGGATATATTCTGTATACATTTTCCCCAAATGTGTCTCCGGGGTCTCTCATCGTGATGAATCCCTCCAATCTGGTATATTTGGCTGTTGCAAATGATTTTATCACGTGGAAAAAATTCAGTATAACCGATCAGGACTTCTCGCTGATTGATCTTCACGGTGAACAATTACAAATTACCCTCGAAGTAAAATCCTAAAAGGATTTTCGTCTTAAAACTTTCATCGTGAAAAAATTGCAGAGCAATTTCAATCAAAGATTTTCAACAATAAGAAATTTGTAATTTCAATAATGTATCGTCACGCCGTTGTGACCATCCACGACAAAATCTAATTGTACGATGCTGTACGAGAATGTTTTGGAAATGCTGGCATTTCTGGAAATGCTGGCATTTCTGGAAATGCTGGCATTTCTGGAAATGCTGGCATTTCTGGGAACTCAATCGCGAGTTTTAACTTTATTGTATCTGAACCAGGTAACGATAAATTTTTGCTAACAGATTTTCAACGTGGCCGGCTATCTGTTAACGGGACTGCTACAATTACCTGTTTTTACGACCAAATAACACAATACGCTAATAACTGTATTGACAAAGATACACTATTGAGGATCCTCGCTGGTGAAAATCCTTGATTGAAATTGCTCTGCAATTTTCATCGCGAAAAAAAATTCATTATTAATGAAAAATTCAGATAGGCATTATTTCTTTTAATAGCGCATCAGCCATTAGTTGCTCAACAGTTTTCTTCGGTTGTTTACTCGTTGGCGTTGATAGTGGCGGAGATCTAGTCGACGACGACGAATTCACACTGATGTGTTTAGCTAAAATCATAGAAAGTTCTTTTTCGATCTCGTCATTATCCGCGCTAGTTTTTTTAAGTTGTTCTATACTGGACCGCAAAGACGCAATAATATTGTTGTTGTTGTTGATTTGTTGTGTTAAATCCTTAATTGTTTTTTTGTTGTTGTTGTTGTTCAGTAATTTTTTTTATTTGTTGTTCATTATTCGGTAACTGACTTAAGTTCTTTCAGTTGTTGTTGTTGTTGCAGCTGTAAATTATATTTACCTAACATTGTTTGTAGAGTTTGTCTTTTTTTCAATCTGTTCATGTCCGCGCGTTATTTCAGCTTGTAATTTTATATATTCGTGTTTGATTTTCGAAACTTCTTCTCGTTTTTTATTGGTCTCATCTAGTAACTGTTTAGCCGTTTCAGTTAATTTTTTACCAGCTTGAGTGCCAGCGAAACCACCAGGAAGTTTCTTATTAGGAGAAGCGTCTGCCCAAATTTTATACAACCTTGTCAGACCAATTCCGTATTTGCTAGCGATGCTGATCGGTTTCTCCTTTCCTCGTAACGAAATAATATTATTAACATCAGGATCTGATAAATATTTTGCTTTGTTCGGCATATAAATATATTATTGAAAAAAAAATTTCTAACGACGATAAATAATTATATCAGTAATTATGATCGATAATTCCGGGCAGCAGCGCCATTGTATTCCAATAAAATCGGATGAGTAAGAATGATGAATAATTATATACAGGTAATTACGTGGTAATTATATCTCTGGAAATAATAGTCAGCGATTATTATTCTCTGTTTATCGCTGGATTTAGCTCACCGAGCCTTAAAAATTACTTATTGTTACTGATATAATTATTTGTCATCGTTATTCGTCATCGTTATTCGTCACTATTACTCATCATGAATACGCAGCAAAAAATATCAAATTCGTTTTTTTTCATGATTACCGCCATAATTACTCGATTACTCATCGATTAACAAATCACCTACAACGGCGAATTTAAAAGCTTCTCCAATTCGGCATTGACAGATTTTGCTTGTTCACGTTCATTGTAGGTTTCTTTGAGAAAATCTTAAATCGACTTAATTATTCTACCCGCCGGGACAAACAACGGTATTTTATCTCTATGCTTCAAAAGTACCCTTGTACGTGCCTCAATGAGAAGTTTTATAATTCTGTATTCGTTTCGATAAGACGGTTTTCCCTGGTCTCTCATTGATGTAACACCAAGATATTCTTGTTCAAGGCAGTCAGACGTAAACGTGTTCCCGGCAGGAACATAACATGCAAGTTTGTCAAGTTCGATAACCAACTGAGCAATATTTTCGTCGTTCATTATACGATAAGAAATCTTCTGTCTAATTGTATGTATCTTTCGAACATATTTTATTGATACATAAATGAAACCCAACAATTAAATCGTTTAGAGTATGCTGCAAGTGATATATCATCTGCGATTCTTTGTATAGATCGGCGATTAATATCGTAATATTTTCCAGCAGAATATGTTGAAGGAAAATATTGCTCCGTTGTGTCCATTACGGCTATTACAGATCGTCGTTGTTGTGATTTGACTTTTGGTGCAGAATTAAGACAGTTCTGTTGTTGGGTCACCGCACGTAGATTTTCTAATCTGTTGTCGAGTTTATTTCGGTTAATGTGGTCTATGACTAAACCGGATGGAATCAAACCGTTGTGACACTCGTAGATAAATCTAGAATATCTATAACATATTACTTTTCCGTTGACATAAATACCTTTTTGCATGTAACCAAATTTATCGACGTTACCGAGATTTCTTTTAAATCTCCGATGTCGTATGATACCTTCACGAGATGCCTCGTATTCAACGTAAACAGGGTGAGATACAAATATAATTTGATCCATATGTTAATTAAACAATTCATGGTTTTAATTGATGTTTTTGGTAATCCCCGGTGATAAAGTCATGTTCGTCATATACAAATCCGTATTTGCGTCGATAATATCTAACAAATTCACGAAACCGTTTACCACCACATTCAGCACATAGCCACATTTAATACACTTCACCATTCCGGAAGAACCGTTTTTAATCTGTTGATTATGTATTGCGCAATACTCCCCAACACATCTTCGAGAACATACCCCGTTATCGTTTTTCCATAACCATTTGCATTCATTTTGTGCCATTACTATATTATATTATCAATCAAACTTTTAATTAAAGATTTGTTTCGTTAATATATAAATGAAACAGATTTACAAGATAAATTTGGATGTGGAACCTGTACGAGTAAAAATCAAATATGACCTAGATGGGAAAATATCACCAACGAGGTATAAATCTAGAATCGTTAGAAGTATCCGCGAAGCAAAAATGGTGCCGCATATACATTCTCGACGTTTTTAACAAATTTTGACGATAACACAATGACGTTAAAACGCGCCGCAGATATATTATCACAGCCCGATTTTACCAAAAACAACAAATATACGTTAGATGTCATTTACACAAGATTTGAGAAAAAATGTCCAAAAAAGAACGAAAACAACTAGATGAACAGATCAAATACTATAAACGATTCAATCAACCTGATAAAGTCCATCGAGTACTTGAACAAAACGCACGAACGTGGAAGATATTTCATCATCGTAGAAGAGTAACATACAACGGTGGATTATTTATTTTAGCGAAAAATACAAAACCTGGGACGCTAGTTAGTATCGACAATCAATACTACAATGTGTCATATCCATTCAATGTGGTCATATATGGGATATTTCCCGTGGGAGTTCCAAACGACAACGAAGTAGCAGGAATGAAATTATCGACAACGTTAAATTGTGTAGCTCAACAAGTATAAAACATTTTAAAGAATCAAATCGCGGTGCAGGTCTTACTGAAACAAGAGCACCTAAAATTTCCGCATGGAGTGAATTTATTAATGAAAAAGGTACCAGTGCAACAAATCACGATGTAGCCGAGTTGGAAAAAAAATTAAAACTCCACATTATTGTGAAAATGTTACCCGAGAGAATATTTTATAATTCCGGGTGCTACCGATCAAAGGGATCACCCGTTGAGATCATTGATAACAATTTTCATGCATGGGGGATCAACGAAAGGGATTCCCCTAAAAATAAAATTATTAAATATTACAGCGACGAGGGGATGTTTGATTGGATCCACAACAACAACACCGACCCGGTAAATATATGGTTGTTTTCAAGCGATGGTGGCAAATACGATCAATTTGTCGGCAAGAATCATTTCAACGAAACATGGAAGAGTTTGCCAGCAAATACCTCAGTGATAAATCCCCCGAAGAGGCATCGTCGATAATTAAAAAACTTACACAAACAAGTTTTACAATTTCATCAATTGCCGCTCAATTTGCCAGAGAAAAAAACTCATGGAAACCAACTAAAAAAATTTAATGAAAATACATGAGCAAGTTGTATCGAATTTGGTCACGGTAGATTGTGGAACATACAATATGATTTCAACGATATGATGTCCGTAGATATGATTGCATGTTATACATGAAGTTTTCTTGGTGGTGGTGAATGTAATAAATATTTTAAACAATTTGGACTACCAACCCACCGAATGGTACGAAGAGCTGTTAATGGACCGTTACCTGATTATGATCTAACAGGATTTGCTGAAGTGGTTTCGTTTAAACTCGTAGAAGAATTACACCCTGTAACATATTTATGGATTGGACGGCATCTACACGAAAATAGATGGGCTCCAACTGTGTTGTTGAGGTGGGCACTAAACAGCGGCGTGTTAACAGATTTAACTGTATCTGAAATAATATTTAGCTACGATAAACAAACTGAAGTTTGGCTACCCACACCAGATAAATTTCCCCGATGCGATATAGAATTTCTTCGCGATGCGATAACCAGCGATTGTAAACAAATTTCACGGATTATAATTGGAAAATTCACACAAGGAGATATCGCCGAGGATGAAACTCGCAGACGTAAAACCGCCAAATTAGTGTTAGATCAGGGTGAATTAAAATTTGTCATTGATGATGCGGTATCTAAAGAGGTATTTTACAGACAAACTTCCGCACAATTATCATCAGGGGAACAATTTGGAACAATTGTAGAATATTTTAACAATGAAATGCCACAATATACCCATTTAAGATCATTTATGCTCGCATATATGACTATAAATCTTCTCAGTATGGCAAATCGATTTCCTAACATTGCAGTGAGAGTTGCAACTGATTCATTTTATTACGATAAAAAATATCACGATGACGTCAAGGAGTATCTCGGGGATGGTACAACATGGGGAACATGGCGTGTTAAACATGAAGAATTGCACCAGTACAGCAAACACGCAGATGTGGATGACAAACCAGAATATCACAGCGGTGTAATCGAAAAAATATCAACATCCCCGAGTATACACGACGTTGTTGCACGGCACAAACTTGTATACTTGAACGGTCCAGGTGGATGCGGAAAAACAACACGGGTGATAGAATTATTTAATCGAGCTAATCTAATTGCGCTAACCCCAACTCATCGCTTTGCTAGAGATTTTAAAGAAAAAGGAATCCCCGGAAGTACATATCATAGCTTTTTCAAATATAGTGGAGGTGAATGGACCCCTGAACGAATGGGAACTAAATTGTTCCCGATGTAGTACTGTGGGATGAAATTCGTACTGTGCCAAAAAAAATTATAAAAATGTTTCTTGAATGGCTAAATACAAAAAATACCACTGTGGTGTTATGTGGAGATCATGGACAGCCACCACCATTTACAAATATATCTCCACATTGTTGGTTAAAACTTCAAGTTGATTATTACGAAGAAATGACAATTAACCGCAGATCTCTTGATGTACCGTTAACTACGTTGAAAGCTGCAATTAGATGTTCTAGTAATAAAAATCAAGCTGAACAGTTACGTGAGGTAATACCTGAAACATCACTGGAAGAATTTTACAACATCTTGAAACCATCTGATATAGTTGTAGCTAGCAGAAAAGCAGCCAGAGATATTCTTTTGAAAAAATTATTTTATCTTCATGAGAGTAAATTTCCTAACGAACAGGTTCCGCTATGCTATCGACCTAAAGATACTAGACGACAAAATAATTTTGTTGATATACCGTGACGTCAACAACAAGAACTTGTATTAAATGATATAGTTGAAGTTGATTTATCTGTAGTTAGAGACGCAATAAACGCAATTAATTCTCCATGGCGCTTAGGATATGCTACAACGATACATTCATCACAAGGGCTAACTATCACAGATACGGTTGTGTGGATCATCAATGATTTTATCGAATGGGACAATTTAATTTATTTGGCTGTGTCACGAGTAAGGCGAATAAATCAACTTAGACGAGTCGCAATTACATTACAACAACTACAATTATATTAGATTTTTCGGTAGTAATTGAATATCATCTGGAATAACTTGAAGTTGTTCTCGAGTAAAACTTCGCTGAGGTGCAGTTGGATCCAAATTTTAATATGTTGGTCTGTGCAGCTGATACCGCAAAATATATTTTATGGGCGGTAATACTCCATATAGGATCTGTAGATCGTCTAACACCGCCTTGTAATTCACCAGGTTCATATAAATATCTTACAATAGCGTTCCACGGCAATGGCGTATCATTACGCAGTAATGTTTTTCCAGGTATATATTTTTTTGTTATCGCGGAGGCCGGTTTATTATTTATCGACGCAGTGATCTGATTGTTAAGTGATGAAATCACCTTGGAGAGTCGTTTAACCCATTCACGAGATACATCTTGTTGAATAAATTCTTTTGCAGTTTAATAATAAAATAATTTATCAGCAAGAGTTTTATTAAATCGTTCAACAATTGCTTGATCACGATGAATTGCAGTATGTCCTCGTCGAATTACAACGTTATGCTGGGCCATTAACGATGATACATCCCCGTAGAACTCTCTACCGGGATCAACCTGTAACAAATTTGGCCAACGTAAAAGACCTTTTTGATAAATTTTTGTAAACGCCGCAGCGACCTCAGATGATGATTTTGTTGATAGCGGCGACGCCTCCTTGTATCTACTGGCAACATCAACAACTGTTAGCGCGTATTTGTAAACCCGTTTTTGTTTATCACGCGGCAAATATAATATATAAGCCTGATGAACCTCATTTACAACATGAACATCAAACGATCCATATTTGATTGATGTTGGACCGGGGAGATAAATTTGCCATATTGCTTGTCGGGATAACCAATCCGCAGCGACATCACGCGATATTTCGCGGCTCTAGCTAATTTGTTAATAGCGGATTTACCCATGTAATATCCTGTTGGAGAATAATAAATTTTCTCCATGTTATACACTTGCACCAAACAATAATTTACCTTTCATGGCAATTTTTCTTTAAAAGATTTACCCGGAATAGCATTTATCGAGTGAATTAATTTCACATCAGCAAGATGCCTCTGTTGCAAATTATTGCTTTTATATGCTATATCATGTATTCGACACGCTTCATAGATAGCGTTTATCGGCGATTCACCAATTCGAGGTTGATCATTGTCATGAAGTCGAATATCTAATTGTGTCCCTGGTCCACAGTAGCTATATCCTGGAAGGTGTTATTCTCCAGGGTACTTTTCCCATGGGAGTCCTGGGGTTTTTGCCAATTTTGCAGCGATGTCACCTCCGTGACTTTTTTTTTCAATCTAAATTTTTTTGTACCACAAACTTCACACTTACCAGCAAGTGCAGATCTGTTATTTTTTGTAGTGACCGTTGTTTGATCAGTTGTACTAGTACGTGTACGACATTTTACACAATATAGATTCATAATAATATTACGTTATATCTAATGGAAGTAATTGACTTTTACGCGTTAAAAAAGAAACAACCCACAAAACATCACCCAGTGTTGCCAAACTCAATCAGAGGTGTTATTGTAGGTCCATAAGGGTGTGGTAAAACACAATTGTTGCTGTCGTTGTTGATGAAATATACCAATTGGGATAAATTGTATTTAGTGGCGCCTAGTATAGATGATCAACACTGTTACCAGGTGCTAAAAGATTTTAATGAAACTGCAACAAAAAGTGCTGGATATAATGTTGTCGAATTTATCACAGATATAGCCGATGCACCACACGTAGATGACCTTGACGTAGCCATCAACAACATGATTGTATACGACGATGTAATGCTGGATCCCGCGATGATATTTTCCTGAGGTCGTCATAAACACGCGGAGTAGTATGTAGAAAACCCGGTTCTGGACCACTTTAATGTATTTCCTATGGGAAGAATTTTTTAATCGAAACTGTCCCTTTGACGATCTGACGAAATCGATTTTTTCAAAAATGAGGGTACTTAGAAGGGCTTAGAAAGACTTAATAAAGGCTCTATCGCAGAATAAATAAAAATATAAATCACCAAGGAAGCCTCCATTTAACGAAATAACTATAAAAATAATAAAGTCCTGTAGAAGTTTTAATTCACTGCAAGGAGACTTCGCTACTGGACCAAACGTTTTTTGTCAGTTTGTTAAAATGGAGGCTTCTACAACCCTAAACCACATGATTTTTTAAATTTAAGTGTCAGATTGACAAAATGAGGGTTTTGTAAAAAAATGCTTTAGGGGTACCAATTTAGTGTCAGATTGACGAAATGGAGGTTTTGTTAGGGGTACCAATTTAGTGTCAGAGTGTCATAACAGTTTTGTAAAAAATACTCAAGGAGTATAACACCAATTTGAGCCACTTAACGGTTTGATCTACGTTTATAATCAATAATAAATTCTTCCAACGTAGGAGGCTTTTCAACGTTAAGATGATGTTTATTAGCTCGATTTTTGTAATATGTGAAAATGGATCGGTAGGCTTTTCTCCCACATTGATCACAGAGATGTATTTTTTCGCGTGCACCAACGCCACAACAGACACATGGATTGGTACCAGCACGAGGACTATTTCGTAACAAATACGCATGAACACCACAGTGTTCTCCGTAGCATGATTTGCCACAGCGATTATTCGAATTTTGTAACAGCCACTGACATGTACTCAACAACAACATGTTTGTATATAATATTATACAAAAGTTTAATTCATATTTAATAATATGGTCAATTTTGCTTCACACATGTAGCAAAAATTGAATTAAAGATATGGCTAAAAATATATAGAATGTCATTTTCAAAATTGAGCCCATCAATGGTTCTACCAAAAAAATCTCGCCATGTAGTTGCGAGAGAACTCGTTAACGAGTACTATGAATTAACTAAAACCAAACCGGACTGGCCAAGAACTAATCAACAACTGGCTGAGTTAACAGAACGAATAACTATATTACGACGAAAGAAGAAAATCCTCGCGGAAATTCAACAAGGTGGTTATGTTATCGATAAAGCATTTTCTGGATCGGATAAATATATCCGTTTTATCCCACGAGGAAAACACTACAATCACTTTATTGTTAACGATCTAATAAAAAAAATCACTGGGATTATTCCAAAACTTTTACTAGAAAAGCCAGTCCTGGAAGTAAATGCCATGTACAACATTGAGATGTATTTGTCACAGAATCCAAATGTGATTAGAACAGCTGACTTGAAAGCGATCTCGCAGATAGTTACCAGGTCAACTGATCTTGAAGAGCTCGCTAAAGAATTTTTCCAGCGGATATCAAGAAAATTTGAGCTATTTAATTCAGCGAGTTCTGGTTGGGTAATTACTAAGTGAATTATATCCAACTATCCGTGCACGAGTTTAAAATCACCACTGGAGCATCTTATAAGCGTTTACCCGACAAAATCTCAAAGCAACAAAGTCTTGCATTAACGTGAAAAACACTGATAATAAATGTTTGTTGTGGGCGCTACTATCAGCGTGTTTTCCAGCCCAGGATCACGCAGATCGAGTGAGCAACTACAAACCACACCAGTGCCAAATCAATATGACAGGAATTGATTATCCAACTCCAATCAAACAAATACCAAAAATTGAACAGCAGAATCCAACATTGTTCTGTTCTGGAATTAACGTCTTTTCATTAGATGATAAGCTTCGAGTGTTTCTGTATTTAATTTCCCCTGCCAGCAAACACGTTGTGGATAATTCCACGATAAATCTTTTGTGGTACAACGAACACTATGTTTGGATAAAAGATCTTAGTCGACTGATGAGCTCAAAAATGTCCGGGTACGATCATAGGATGTATTTCTGTTACAGTTGCCTATGTGGATTTCGCACTCAGCAAGAACTAATCGAACACAACAAATATTGCTTTGAGGTTAAAGCGGTAACATCCTCGAAAGCACCAGACAATATATGTTACTTTAAGAAGTACGATCGAACACGAAAGCTAAATTGGATATTCGTTGGAGATTTTGAATCATTCAACGTATCTGTCCGCCATAAATGTGTATGCGACAAACCAGTCTGTGAATGTAATTTTAAGACGTTATCAACGCATAAACATGTTCCAGCGAGTTACCGACTCAAGACAGTATGTAACAACGATAAATACTCGAAGTTATCTCCGTTGTATAGACAGGATAGTTATTCTGGATTACCTCTGGAAGTTCATATGTTGAAATATCTTTTTGAGGAACAGCACAGAATTGAAGCGCTGCTGTCAAACGAAGATGATCGATTTACCCGGTTAGATTCTTTTGCTCGAGCGATTAAATGTTACAGATGTAAGAAAGAGTTTACAACGAGCAATTCAAAAGTACCTTTCTTTGATATAATTTCCGGCGAGTATATTGGAACCGTTCATCAACGATGCAGGTGTTTTCAACAGTATTACCCAGTAGTATTTCATAATCTTCGGGGGCTTGATGGTCATTTTATTCTCCGCGCGTTAGGACATCCTGAAATATCACAGTATTTTACTGACAATCACATATCGTTGAAATGTATACCAAACAATACAGAGAAATTGATGTCGATCACAGTTGTTAAATTGCGGTTCATTGACAGCTTCCAGTTTATGGGGACATCGCTAGAACAACTGGCGAAGAATTGTGTTAGTTATCCAATCACAGAGAAGCACTTTAAACCAGAAACACGAAAATATATCACCGTTAAGGGAATATTCCCGTACGAGTATTTTAACAATCCAAAACGGTTTTCAGAAACATCATTGCCGACCATCGATAAATTTTATTCATCGCTGACCGACAAAGATATTACCGACGATGAGTACCAACGCGCGATAACAACCTGGAACGTATTTAAATGTAAAAACTTCGGCGATTAGCACGATTTATATCTGACCGTGGACGTGTTGTTGTTGTCAGATATCTTCGAGGGCTTTAGGGCAACTTCGATGAACAACTATGGATTGGATCCAGCACACTATTATTCGGCGGCAGGATTGTCCTGGGATGCACTATTGAAATCGACGAAAATCAAACTCGAGTTATTAACTGACGTTGACATGTATTTGTTTATCGAGAAAGCGATCCGAGGTGGAATAAGTGTAATCACAAAGAAACACTCCATCGTGAACAATAAATATCTTAAACATCACGATGTAAATCAACCTACCAAATTTATCATCTATCTTGACATAAATAATCTTATGGTGGTGCTATGTCGTCGCCGATGTCACATGGTGGTTTCACTTGGGTGTCCAACGAGGACTTTCTAACCGCAGCATCAAATTTGCGACCCGGTGATGATCTCAGCGCGGTGATATTTAACAACAACGACGACATCGGCTACTACGTTGAAGTTGATATTGACGTTCCAACACATCTGCACGATCTTCACAACGATTATCCATTTCTCGTTGAGAAGATGATCGTGTCCGATGAAATGCAATCACGGGAGCAATTGGCGTTACGAACAGTGAAATACTCCCCGATAGCGAAATTAATACCGAATCTGAACAACAAGCGAAATTATGTGTGCCATATTGCAGTACTTAAGCAAGCGATTGATGCTGGACTGGTACTAAGAAAGGTCCATAAAGTGTTGCAGTTTAATCACTCTCCGTGGATGAAATCATATATTGATGGTAACAGAATTAGAAGAGCAGCTGCGACAAATGATTTCGAGAAGGACTTTTTCAAGCTGATGAACAATTCTGTATTTGGAAAAACCATGGAAAATATTCGAAAACGAGTCAATATCGAAATATTCAATAATGAATAACGACAACATAAATTAGTTAGAAGCAATTGCTTCGAGGATAGTAAAAAAAATAACAGATCATTTATCGTTGATAACTACGAGACAATCTCGACTATATCTTGATAAACCAGTCTATGTCGGTGCTGCAGTGTTAGAATGTCTAAGTGCATGATGTATCAATTTCACTACGGGTTCGTTAAATCAAAATTTCCCAACGCGAGATTGTTATTTACAGATACGGATTCACTTGTTTATGAGATCCTCGGGAAAGATTGTAACGGTGATCTCTACAAAGATATTTATGATCATCGCGAATTATTTGATTTATCAGATGTAAATCCTGACGGTATTCAGGGGAAATTCCACGACAACACCAACAAGAAAGTCATTGGAAAACTCAAAGAAGATCGTGCAGATGTGTTGGAACGTCAATATCAACTTCAACGTAGTAGCCGATGTCAGATATAAACGGTCAACACGGTCAACACGGTCAGATATAAATCGTGATAATCGCCGAAGTTTTTACATTTAAATACGTTCCAGGTTGTTATCGCGCGTTGGTACTCATCGTCGGTAATATCTTTGTCGGTCAGCGATCAATAAAATTTATCGATGGTCGGCAATGATGATTCTGAAAATCGTTTTGGACTGTTAAAATACTCGTACGGGAATATTCCCTTAACGGTGATATATTTTAGTGTTTCTGGTTTAAAGTGCTTCTCTGTGATTGGATAACTAACACAATTCTTCGCCAGTTGTTCCAGCGATGTCCCCATAAACTGGAAGCTGTCAATGAACCGCAATTTAACAACTGTGATCGACATCAATTTCTCTGTATTGTTTGGTATACATTTCAACGATATGTGATTGTCAGTACAATACTGTGATATTTCAGGATGTCCTAACGCGCGGAGAATAAAATGACCATCAAACCCCCGAAGATTATGAAATACTACTGGGTAATACTGTTGAAAACACCTGCATCGTTGATGAACGGTTCCAATATATTCGCCGGAAATTATATCAAAGAAAGGTACTTTTGAATTGCTCGTTGTAAACTCTTTCTTACATCTGTAACATTTAATCGCTCAAGCAAAAGAATCTAACCGGGTAAATCGATCATCTTCGTTTGACAGCAGCGCTTCAATTCTGTGCTGTTCCTCAAAAAGATATTTCAACATATGAACTTCCGGAGGTAATCCAGAATAACTATCCTGTCTATACAACGGAGATAACTTCGAGTATTTATCGTTGATACATACTGTCTTGAGTCGGTAACTCGCTGGAACATGTATGCGTTGATAACGTCTTAAAATTACATTCACAGACTGGTTTGTCGCATACACATTTATGGCGGACAGATACGATGAATGATTCAAAATCTCCAACGAATATCCAAGGTAGCTTTCGTGTTCGATCGTACTTCTTAAAGTAACATATATTGTCTGGTGCTTTCGGGGTTGTTACCGCTTTAACCTCAAAGCAATATTTGTTGTGTTTGATTAGTTCTTGCTGAGTGCGAAATCCACATAGGCAACTGTAACAGAAATACATCCTATGATCGTACCCGGACATTTTTGAGCTCATCAGTCGACTAAGATCTTTTATCCAAACATAGTGTTCGTTGTACCACAAAAGATTTATCGTGGAATTATCCACAACGTGTTTGCTGGCAGGGGAAATTAAATACGGAAACACTCGAAGCTTATCATCTAATGAAAAGACGTTAATTCCAGAACGGAACAATGTTGGATTCTGCTGTTCAATTTTTGGTATTTGTTTGATTGGAGTTGGATAATCAATTCCTGTCATATTGATTAGGCACTGGTGTGGTTTGTAGTTGCTCACTCGATCTGCGTGATCCTGGGCTGGAAAACACGCTGATAGTAGCGCCCACAACAAACATTTATTATCAGTGTTTTTCACGTTAATGCAAGACTTTGTTGCTTTAAGATTTTTTCGGTAGAACCATTGATGGGCTCAGTTTTGAAAATGACATTCTATATATTTTTAGCCATATCTTTAATTCAATTTTTGCTATATGTGTGAAGCAAAATTTACCATACTATTAAATATGAATTAAACTTGTGTATAATATTATATAGAAACATGTTGTTGTTGAGTACATGTCAGTGGCTGTTACAAAATTCGAATAATCGCATGGCAAATCATGCTACGGAGAACACTGTGGTGTTCATGCGTATTTGTTACGAAAAAGTCCTCGTGCTGGTACCAATCCATGTATCTGTTGTGGCGTTGGTATACGCGAAAAAATACATCTCTGTGATCAATGTGGGAGAAAAGACTACCGATCCATTTTGACATATTACAAAAATCGAGCTAGGGTTGTAGAAGCCTCCATTTAACAAACTGACAAAAAACATTTGATCCAGTAGCGAAGTCTCCTTGCAGTGAATTAAAATCGAGCTAATAAACATCATATTAACGTTGAAAAGCCTCCTACGTTGGAAGAATTTATTATTGATTATAAACGTAGATCAAACCGTTAAGTGGCTCAAATTGGTGTTATACTCCTTGAGTATTTTTTACAAAACCGTTTTTGCAATCTGACACTAAATTGGTACCCCTAACAAAACCTCCATTTCGTCAATCTGACACTAAATTGGTACCCCTAAAGCATTTTTTTACAAAACCCTCAGTTTGTCAATCTGACACTTACATTAAAAAAATCATGTGGTTTAGGGTTGTAGAAGCCTCCATTTAACAAACTGACAAAAAACATTTGGTCCAGTAGCGAAGTCTCCTTGCAGTGAATTAAAACTTCTACAGGACTGTATTATTTTTTATAGCATTTCGTTAAATGGAGGCTTCCTTGGTGATTTATATTTTATTTATTCTGCTATAGAGCCTTTATTAAGTCATTCTAAGCCCTTCTAGGTACCCCTATTTTTCCTTAAAAATTTTCTGTAGACTCCTCCATTTAACAAACTGACAAAAAACGTTTGGTCCAGTAGCAAAGGCTCCTTGCAGTGAATTAAAACTTCTACAGGACTTTATTTTTTTTATAGTTATTTCGTTAAATGGAGGCTTCCTTGGTGATTTATATTTTTTATTTATTCTGCGATGGAGCCTTTTTTAAGTCATTCTAAGCCCTTCTAGGTACCCCCCCCCCTCCCCATTTTTGAAAAAACCGATTTCGTCAGATCGTCAAAAGGACAGTTTTGATTAAAAATGCTTCCCATAGGAAATACATTAAAGTGGTCCAGAACCGGGTTTTCTACATACTACTCGCGGACATGTTTTATTTTACTCAACGATACACACAAATTCTCAAAGTAATCAGAGATAACTGTAATCTGCTATGTGTGTTTAAAGGCGTTGATACACATACTCTACGAAATATATGGCAAACATGGTGTTCCGATATGGATTTTAATAAATTAAAAAATTTCTTTAGCGCTGCTTATTCAAACCCACATGAGTTTGTCACAATAAATTTACATGAACCTATAACACGATATCGAATTGGACATGATCGGATATTCGGTTGAAAAAATTGTCGCGGTGATGAAATCCCAACACCCGCTGATATCATTGTAATATTTTTTTAACCGTTATTTCAGCGATATGAGGCTTCTATGATGTTTAATTATTGCGGGTACCTCAGATCACGCTGGAAAATTTGTATGTTCAGCCTTTTTGTCCGATTTTTGTGATATCACTGTAATATTTTTTTAACCGTTATTTCAGCGATCTGAGGCTTCTATGATGTTTTACTATTGTGGAACCCTCAGATCGCGCTGGAAAATTGGTCTGTTCAGCCCCTTTGCTGCTATAATAATCTAAATAAAAATCTATGAGCACATATTCCTTTCCAGATAAATAAAAAATAATTCTTCTTGCTCTAACGAATTAACACAATTTCCAGTACACGGTAATTAAAAATAACTCAAAAGGAAGACACAACTTAATTTTATAAAAGCCCAACATCTACTGAATACCTCTCTCCTAAAACATGGTTTATATCTCTGTTTTTTTACGTAAACAAGGGGTCACGTGATATTCTAGAAACTAACTGAACAAACCTACGTTCAAGAAATCACGTAACCAGCACGACCCAGAAAGATGTCTTTGGAACCAACCAATCATTTTTAAAGTAAAGCTCTAATGTCCTTGGAATCACCCAATCCTTTTAGAAGTTTGTTTACACTCTGAAGCAAGGTCAGAAAATGAGTTAATAAGGTAAACATCTTTTTGTTTACAAGAAAAGCAAAGGTCGTAGAGATTTTTCTAGAATAATCTCCCAATTAATGAATTATAAACCCAAAAATGACAATTTTGAATTTGACAATTATAAATAAGTTATTTAAATCAAATATACGTAACACATACATTACCAGCCGATTATCAATTGATTAACCTGATTCAGCAGTCTAGTTCACGATCCATGGCGACAGTTGAAGATACACAACTTGAACAATTCTTTTCACTAGCACGCGAGATTGAGAAAATTAGATCTGAGACGTCTGACGAATACTAAAACAAAAAAGATTGTGAACACGCGCGTAAGGTAGTGGAGGATGATTATATCCGATTGTGAAGCGATCCACTTTAAAAAGCACTGTCACCAGTGACCCTGAAAGTGACTCAAGTGAAAGTAGAGTCGATGAGGACGTCACTGGGCAATAATTCATTTCTGAATGTAGTAAAAATATATTTAAAATTTCTGATTATAATATTTATTCAGAATCAAATTCAGATTTTATCATTGTTACTTTTTATATTTGGTAGAACATCCGAAGGATTTGACGAATACTCATAATATATTTGAGTAATATACCCATTAATTTGATGAAATCGGTTAATAATCATAATAAATTTGAGTAGTACACCCATCAATTATATGAAATTGGTTAATAATCAAAATAAATTTAAGTAATATACCCATTAGTTCCATGAAATTGGTTAAAAATCATGATACATTTGAGTAATATTCCCAATCTGAAGAATTTGACTAATAATTCTAATAAATGTGACTAATTTTCCCACTTATTACATGAAATTGGTTAATAATCATAATAAATTTGAATAATATTCCCATAAATTACATAATATTGGTTAATAAGCATAATACATTTGACGAATACACTAATCAATTTCATGAAATTGGTTAATAATCATAATTAATTTGAGTAATACATCCATCAATTTCATGAAATTGGTTAATAATCATGATAAATTTGAATAATATTCCCATCCATTTCATGAAATTGGTTAATAATCATGATAAATTTGAATAATATTCCCATCCATTTCATGAAATTGGTTAATAATCATGATAAATTTGAATAATATTCCCATCCATTTCATGAAATTGGTTAATAATCATAATAAATTTGAGTAATACACCCATTATTCTGAAGAATTGGACAAATAATCATAATACATTTGAGTAATATTCCCATCAATTTGATGAAACTTGTTAATCATAATACATTTGAGTAATATACCCATAAATTACATGAAATTTATCAATAACCATAATACATTTGAGTAATACACCCATCAATCTGAAGAATTTGACCAAAAATATTAATAATTACGGGTAATATATCAGTCAAAATCTGGTGGTGATGATAAAATATTTGGGTCAATAATAAAAATTATTAAGAACAATGATGAAATAATTGAATCTGAAAAATAATTCTAAAATATAAATATTAATTAGATTGATAAATTCAATGAACTTGAAATCATCATAAATTAATCTTGCCATCAATTTGATGTTGACTAATAATCTGATTTACGTTGGGTAATATACCCATCAGTTTTATTAAATTTTTTGATAATCTGAAAAATTATAGATACAATACCTTTCAATTTGAGGAAATTAGCCTTAATTTTTTTTTTATTCTAAGTCCGATTATAATATTTACTTTTATTCCAATAAGAATATTTATCCAGAATCAGATTATAATATTTTTAAGCTGAAAAAATTCAATGCAAAAATGTGTATAATTCAGATCTTAGTCGCCATCGCACACAATTATAATAGTATGTTCTCGTTTCAGTTCATTTAACTGTTCCAGCCTTAACAAAATATTTTCATTGCCGTATTCATCAATAATTATGTGTTGTTGCATATATAATACCGCAACAATAACTTATCATTTGACAGAATGCTTTGTTTCACAAATAGTTCTATGAACTCACTTACAGATTTATATATAAAAGTTCTTCCCTTACAAGCAAGTGTTCGGTTTGGTTAGTAAGTTTGAATTATATCCTTGATAATAGGGGATTATGATATCGCAAATAAACTGGATTAATGGGTTCAAATACAATTTTACAAAATCCAGCCGGTGCTTGAGGCGTAAATGTATACAAAAATATCCCTGCTGGTCCTTACTGGATCTTTCAAGATCTACTTGATAGCTGCCATCAATTGTATCACATACAAGAGTGACTGCGATCGTTGACGTGATATTAACACTTCCGCGAGAGACATGCCTGCCGTCTTGTTGTGCTTGAGGATGCATGCCGATGGGTTTATTTTTCTCCATGACGCGATAATTTGCGGGGAATATTCATCGAAGACGTCTTTGACTGATTATTATTAGTTTATTATAGTTACATCCTAGTATTACAAAGTGTGGTAATTGTTCTTCTGTTATTTTCTAAGGTGTATTAATACTTGTTTAGTAGTCATGAAGAAATGACCGACATTAACAGCTATAGTACTGAAGTCACAAACTGCTGTTTCAACGATACTATGTTTGACAAATTTGAGATCTGATGCAACCTGGTTTAGACATTTTATTGTTTCAATGATCTGCACTTTTGTATCATCGTTGTAATATTGTGATAGAGAAGAAAGCAGATTTAATAGCTCACCGAGTACCCTAAAGTATTCAGAATTAAATGGGTAGGAATATGATTTAATATTTTCTTCATTAATTTTATTTATATCATATATTTGTTTCTGTAACTTGGAAAGTTTTGTAGTAAAATAATTTTCCTCACCACCAAATATCGACGGAAACGTTTTTCGATAATCTGGAAGTTTTTAAAATACCCGCTTGTCCGAGGAGAAATCGGTGCGTTGAGGCTGCGGTGGTCCTCGATATTTTGGAGAAACCTCAGGCCATCTTAATAATGTTATCATCAATAGATATAATATCTACGGCGAAGTCGGTTAAATTTCTTTATATCGTGGCTGATAACGTCGGTTCATGAACAGTGATAATGATTTTTGTTTGTCTTCCCATCATATATTTAATTCTGTGCTGGAATTCATTGTTGATTTGTTCAATCTGATAACTACCTGTGGAAATGCCACGAACTGCCAATCGGGAGATTAATCGGATTTAGGTTTATGCGCTTATAGAAGTGAATTATTTGCTTGCAGCCCACCGAATGACATTTGATTTAATATTTGTCCTCGTAAAGGGTTGCATATTTGGATAAGACACCTTGGGGCTTGCTATGAGTCTTACTCTTAGTTGGTCTTCCATTAATATATATTAAACTATGACCCGTTAAAACGTTGGATGACGATGTATACTCAATGCAAGGCTTTATGAGGTCGTGTCAGCGACCTTGACACAGTACATTAATTCCTTCACGATCACATATTGGCGTATCAGTTATTGTCTGTGTTGGTCATGTTGAATACCTGAAGGGAGTGTTTTGAAGTCCGCCGACATATTTTAAAAACTGTTTTGGTTGCGCCAACATATACGAATAAAAAAAAACCATCTCTACGTAAATCGATTACGCATGAAACATGGACCAGAACTTCCATCGAGATTAACGATACCGATTTTAACACGGTTTGATTGTTTTGGTGGTCAGTAACGTATAAAACATCTTTATGTTTAATTTTTATCGACATTAAGTAAATCAAAATTGGACAGGGGTAATACCAACTAGGTGTTCCGGAAAATCTTAGACCACGACAGTACCATAAATGGCAAGTTCATAGCAGTCTTAGACCTTTTCTGTTGTTTGCTATTTTGTCTTTATACCTTGATCTGTTGCTCTCTTTAGTGCCATCTCAGCAGCAGTTTCAACGCCACCAATTTTTTCGATTCATCGGACGTATATGTTTAGGGATTTAACCATTATATAAACGTTAGCTTCCAGGGGCGAGATGACTGGAAATGATAACTAGCCGCTGTATAATATGAGGTTGCCCTAAACATAATATCCCGACAAACATAAAATGATAAGATGAAATACGGTATATCTGAGAAAATCGCGTTATCTTTGTTCAAACGCTTGTTGCGTGTTTTTCTCCTTATGGCATCTTACAGTCAGATTTACATAGTTAAAGTTTTCTAAAAAAATATATATAAATAATACACGTATATAGATATGTACATGAGAAAGACTTATGATGCAGCTATAGATATAACAGCAAAATCGAAATGTACATGTATATGGACAGATAATGGGGTGTTTAGAACCAAGTTTGATAATTGCTATATTTGTTAAAGAGACAAGATAAATAATTATATCTTGACCTTGTATATAAACGAGAACTGTTGAAAAGGTGGTTTCATCGTCAGTGTATTAAAACGAAACGTGTGCCTAGAAGAGTATAGTTTTGTGAAGAACGTCAAAACTGAGTATTCTTGAAATACTTTTAGAAAGCTGAAATATTATGCATTAACAATAACTCGAACGATAACCAGATGATTAATTTTTGTCAACGAACACTGAAAGTCATTCAATGTTCTACTTGTTTATGCACCATGTTATTGATGGATCAATTAGTCCATGAATGAATAATTGGCTGAAAATTTAAATCTTGTTTTATATTTTATATTACTCCAATGCCACGCATCGCATTTCAAGAGTAAACAAACACTACTATAATAGAAAACAAACAGTCATAGCTCCTTTTAAGTCACACACTGTTGTATGTGGCACCAAAAATATTCACAATTATAGTAAACCAGCATAAAAGGGAATACATTTATTTCAATTTATTTACATGTTCCATCAACAAATGACATTTATTTATAGGTTTTCTTTGATATCATGGAATTAAAAGTGTAAATATTAATATTTATTCACTGTCTAATTGTGGCATTGTTCTTCCCAACTTTTTAGGCTTATAACAAGATGCATGCTTATAATGCAATGTTTAATCTTAGTATTTTGAAACGGAATAACTGAAGCACACACATTTGTTAAATAATATGTAGCTTTGACAATCTTGTCGACGGCTGGAACATTTTTGCTACTTCTCAGCTTGATGAATTCACTAGGAACAACGCGTTCAGAGATTTTCAATACTATCTCAAAACAAGATCAATAGAGAATCAGCCATAAAGATGGAAGTATTCCGAGTGAACATAACGCTCTTTTAAGATTATAGCAAAAGTAAGATAGGAATTTGTATCTTAATTTATGTAAGGCAATATTAACAACGACAAAGAAATAACAACCTTCTCGAAATAAAGTATTAACTGTACGGCATGAATTGACATGATGACATACTAACCAGCTAACACCATTATTTTGGAAAACGAACAATCAATACGGAATAAAGATATTATACCTTACTGAATGAATATATTATTAAATAGTAACTTGACAGGAAAGGGAAAGAATCGAGGACAGGTCACATTGTATAAATAATGATATATAGTGTATGTACAGAATCGAACAATGTAACCTTCACTGCATACAACAAATAATACAGTCAAATCACGACTTCGTAAATCCATGTAATGTTCACTTGATCTACTACAAGATTTCAAGCAGCATTTATATTACATTTTGACCCCATATCATGCCAACTGGTGAACCTTACATAGGTACGTTAAAATCGTGATTAGGAACACCATATCGGGTTCAGCTGACCTCATATAACAATGAATGGACCATTCGGACCGCTGCAGTGGTCTAAGTGGTTAGACCATTCGGTACAGGAGGTCGTAGGTTCAAATATCAAATACATTTAAGAAATGGTACAAGCAGCGGCCTCTATAACGCTCAGTATTAGGAAGTTAGTGTTATGAGTGGTAGGCTAGATTTCAGAATAGTGTGACTGGGTGGTACATGATGACACTTGTCTGCATCATGATGCCTCTGTGTTAGACATCATTATAAACTGTCACACTGCAGATATCGTAGCGATATGACTAAATTGTTAAAGCTACGTTGCAAATATCGCACCACACACACACACACACACACACACACACACACACACACGCGCGCGCGCGCGCGCGTTCCTAAATTCTAGCTGCGGAATCTTACATTAAGTTCAAACATAAGACACCTATATTTTTCAATACATAGACAACAATATCTGTGTTTTGTTCAGAGCAGGCGGCAAGAACGAGTATGATAAGCTGTTGGCCGATACTATGTTACTACACGTTATCAAATGAGTTCTTTCCCCCGACTCGGAACAAACACTTATGTGGTTTTGTATATATTACCTAGCCCCTTTTATTCACTCGTTCTTTTTCTTACTGTAGAATTAAAAAAAAAACGAATTAGGGATTTGTCAGTTTATGAAAGATATTGTACAATCCATCTAGATGTACGTAAGCTAGACTAGGCCGAAATATTTACTCTGTAGTAATGTTATCGGTCTATTTGCATTGCAGATATGATGATTAGTTTTGAAATTGTACAAACGCTGTTTAATACTTACGAATGGATTTAATCTGTAGCACAGGCAAGTTAATATTTGCTCCACTTATTTTTCAACTAAAACAGGTATTGGAACAGGAAGGGCATCTTTTCTCACACTTTTCTTACTGAATAGACACTACATCAACAGCAAATTTCAGGGCAGATTAACAAAAATAACTGTAATTAATAAATATATTAAAGTTTTTACAGAAAGAGCATTCATTTATAATACATTTAAACTCTCTTTTTATGTTGTCAATTAATTCAATGAATTATTGATGTATTGATCTTAAATGGTACTTTAATCATATATTTTTAAGAAATCGAAGATTGTGTCTCTTTCTAACATGCTAAAAAGAATTTTTAAGGTTCCGTTTTGGATTTATTTATCAAGTAAATTCTACACAATATTGCAATATTGTTATGTTTTCTTCTCTTGTTTCTACTTAGAACAGACGTAGTAATTTATAGTGTAAATATTTAGTTCACTCCATGTGACCCAGTAATGAAAAATTCTCAACATATTGTTACACGATATAATTCTTCTAAATTTGCATCACAATAGCACCAGCTACAACTGTTCATAAAACAATTTACCTTTATATTACAAATATTTTGTCAGTTTTATCATCAGATTTACTCAACAAATTCGATTTTGATCGATTGGTAAGTCCCTACGCTTGCTCGTTAAAAGTATAACTCCGCAGATCATAGTTTTGAAACTCTGAATCTTAAGTGTTTTAGCTACACTTTTTTTTAATTACAGTAGATGATTTAAATTGTGGAATTCCATCTATTGAAAACTAAACATGGCGAAAACTAAACATGGGGTAAAGGTTTTTCCAGGCGTTGGGAAATTTCTAATTATGCCTTGAATCTTGACACGACTCCGTGAGTCCTAATCTCGTCGTCTGCCGCCCCATACTCCCACAAACAAAACAACAAGAACAAAAACCAAAACAAACTTCAATACCAAATTTCAGCAGAAAGTAATCTTTGTCGCTCTGTCTGTCTGTCTGTCTCTCTGTCTCTCTCTGTGTTACGTGCAATTTCACTTTGCACACTAGCGTCATCTGATTATTCATGGTCAACCTTCTGTATATTATTGTCCACCTCTGTTAACTCTAATTTCTCGAACCAGACACCGTTAAATACACACAAACGTCCTGTCACTACCTTTTATACTCTCCCAATATCCCCAGCGGCAAAAGCGGCCATTTTCACCAGATATGACTGCGTTGCTTAAATTTTCAAACTCGAATTGGCATTCTTTAAATAATTTAAAATGCATGGTTATAAATCATTCCAGATTATTCAAAAATGGAATACTAATGATATTTCAAGTTGTAAAAGTAGTTCCATGTTTGGTGTGGATACTGAAATAAGTTTAGATGTGTAATACAGCATAATTGACTGAACATCTTTATCGAATGCCAGATGGGGTATGTAAAATTAAATGGGTATGTTATTTGGTTGTTATTTATAAGCAAATGCGGTTAAAACCAGATTAGACCAGACATCTCCCCTTTGGCCATTAACTATCCCAGCGTTAAACACACTACGAACTATGTCTGTTAACACCGAAGGCACATAAAGGAAATATAGACAAACAAACATACGCGCACATATACAGAAGGTATCAATAATGATACCAGTAATTTGTTTGCAATTTGTTTGATTTCGTTTTTCTGGCCGCTAACGCAAATTTTCTTCGATACGAGATGTTTGCGGTGGTAATTTGTAACTGAATACAAGCATGGATGTTTTTGTCTGACTAAACCATAAATAATGTTACGTACAAAATGTTTAAAATATCACCATGTATAGGTCATTTTCAAGCAGCCTAACGTGAGTGTCCGGTAGGATAGTTTGTTAAATAGGTAATATACACATATTTTTGTATGATATGGGTTCAAAACTGTAGATGTCTTTTTAAGTGCCAAACAAGTTCGTGTGAATTGTACAATCCGATGACAAAACCATTGGTGAAATGTTGTATCGAAGATTTCATTGTAAGTTAAACTGACTAAATTAAAGTGTTATATCTGAAGAATAAACAACAACAATACAGCTAATAAGTCAAAGGTACGCCTTGCACTGATTGATACGGCACAAATACAGTACAGTTTAGAGTACCCCTCCCCCTTCTATTAAAAGCCAGTTCCATGTGTGAGTATGGCAAGGGCATTGCCAAAGAATCCATTGGGCGTGGTTATATAATAATAATAATAATAATAATAATAATAATAATAATAATAATAATAATAATGTATAGCGGCTAATCTTTAGAAGCTCTAAGCGCTTTACAACTTCTGTAATGAGATAATTACAAACCCCACCCCACTCCCCAAAAAATCCTCATGAAATTGGAAAACAGAAAATGCTGAAAATATTTAAGGTAGGAAACATTATTAGGTCTTTAAGTTTGTTCTTGCAGTCGAAACAGGTGAGTGTTACGAGTACTCTTGAAATTTAGCACTGTCTTTGTGTCTAATTTTTGATTGGGCAATTCATTCCACATTGCTGAAATAAGTTTAGGTGTGTAATACAGAATTACAGGCTGAACATCTTTATCGAATGACAAACCATGTATGTAAAATTAAATGGGTATGTGACGTTCAGTTTATAAAGAATCTACAGGAGAATTACACCTCTTTGACATACCACTCAATAATACTGCTAGAAGCACCGCTCAACGATCTTAGTTATAAAAAAATGCGGTTAGAACCTGATTAGACCAGATTTTACCCTTTGTTCATTTTATCATCGCAGCGTTAAACACACTACGAACTATGTTGTTGTTACTGCTACATGTACATAAAGGAAACATTAACAAATAAACATACGCATACGTGTACAGAATGTAACAAAAAGGAGACAAGCAATTTGGTAATTTGTTTGCAATTTGTTTTATTGCGTTTTGTTTGCCGCTAACGCAAATTTGTCTTCGATACGAGATGCTTGCGGTGGTAATTTGTAACTGAATACAAACATAGATGTGTTAATCTTACTAATCTTACTAAACCATAAATTGTGTTACGTATACATTGTTTAAAATAACACCATGTATATGTCTTTGTTACGCGGCAGAACGCGAGTGTCCGGTTTAATAGTTTGTTAAATAGGTAATATGCACAAGATTCTATGGTATGAGTTCAAACCTGTTGATACTTTATTGATTACCAAACAAGCCAATGACAACACTATCTGGTGAATTGCTGTTTGGAAGATTTCGATGTAAATGAAATTGTCTCTCAAATTAGTGTCTTTGTCTAAAAAAACAAGACAATAATAGTTCAAAGGAATGCTTTACATTGATTGATACGGCACAAACATCTCTCAAGGACACTTTCGACGACACAACACAAAGGATTGGATAAGAAGAATCATATGAAACAAAAGAAATAAAATATTAATACATAAATATTACAGAAGAATGAACTGTGAAAACGGCTCAAAAGACGCACGGGACCCACGAGGAGAAATGGCGGCTAACAAAGCAAACAAAGAAGTTAGATAACTTTAGATATATTTAAATACAAGAAGAATATTTCCTTGAATGCACAAACAGAAAAGGTAGAAAGAACTCGACATATCAGGAATACCAAGAGAAAGTGTACCAGGGATAACAGTAGTGATGATTGCAATAAAAGTAAAAATGCCAGGAATACTATAATCGGGAATACTGAGTCAAACTAATGGGGTATTAAGGCTACATTGAACGCCATTTACAGTCAAAGAGCACACATCCATTTTGCGGAGAAAAAAAAGAAGAAACAAGGTGGATAATTACACTTCCTTGACATACCACTCGATATTACCGCTAAAAACAACGGTCGAATGGTTGGAGACAAAATTGAATATTAATGTGTTTTCATCAAGATTAGCAACACTTCGCATGACATCAATCTACATTGGAACCAGACTTTTTGAAACTGAAGAAAGCAAATTAATAGAAGTGAAACGAGCGTTCCTTCTGCACGGTTTTCTGGCTAACTCGTGGTATAATGGGCGCATTACCACCGTAAATGCGATAGATGTGACAAGATTGTACATACTCCACATCACTGCCCTAAAATCCACGAGGTTCCATCAAGATATCATAGTATTGACGAAACGTGAAGAAACACAAACGCCTAAGAAACAACATAAACATCATATACAAATTAAATAGGTACAAATAAGCCACCGCCGTCACCAACAAGATAAACAGGAACAACAAAAACAGCAACAAAATTGAAAGAGAACACTCAACAAGCGAAAAAGAACCAGAAAGTACTGGTACCAAAACAGCAACAACAACAACAACAGGGACGGGAACAATAGAGAAACCACAATTAGAATTAACAATATCAAGAAAGGCAGAAAATACTCAGAAACAAACAACAGAGGAGAACTCACCAGAAACCATCGAAACAACAACAGCGGAACAAATAGCAAGAAAATATAGAGAAACAACAGAAGAAGCAAAAAGCTCACAGACAGCTCTATGTCTGAAACTGATCTTTAATTTTCCAGTGTTCACCAGCCCCTATCATTGTCAAACTGAATATAGTTATTTTAATTTTCCAGTGTTCGCCAGCCCCTATCATTGTCAAACTGAATATAGTTATAGGTTACAGGGCAATTTTCATTTGAGTGAGTTCTGTAGCACAGTCCCAATGAGAGAAATATAACAAATAAGAAAATACTAGCAACTCATTCATGGATCACTAGATGCCATTATGGGCCTCAGGTCCTTGAGCCTAGAATGTTACAAAGGAAGCCAATTAAGAGAAACAAAACCAGAATTATCACCAAAGGAACCAGAAAAAGACAGAATCAGAAAGAGACAAAAAAGAAGACGGACGAGAGAAGAAGGGATGAGGATGGCTAAAGAATGCCTCCTAGAATATGATGAATGTTTAGAATGAGAAAATAAAAATAAAAACAGTAAATTTCATATATATATATATATATATATATATATATATATATATATATATATATATATATATATATATATATATATATATATATATATATATATATATATATATATATATATATATATATATATATATATATATATATATATATATATATAAATGAATATAAAGAAACAGCAAATAAACATATAGCAGAACAATTACAAGTGTGGCAGGAGGGCTTCTCTAACTGGTTTGTAAAGATCACACTTGACAGAGCACCATCCCCCCAAAAAATTATAGATACAGCACATAAACTGTTTATGGCACAATTTCACTCAGGCCCGGCCCAGGGACGTACGGGTCCCAAGGCAGCAAGCGACGAGTGGGGTCACAAGCAGAATAAATATTGCATTGCAAAGTTGATTTCCTAAAAGCGCGTGCCCCAAGGCGGTTGTCTCTTTCGCCTTGCCATAGGACCGGGCCTGAACTCATAATTTACTATAAACCAATACATGTTCAGGTGTGAACACGACTGCTCGGAAACTGTCACGACATTCAACTGGGAGTGGTTATCTGATATTGGCCAATGTGATTAGTCAGTTTTTAGCTAATTTGGACAGGAGGGTGGAGTGACAATGTAATCCGGTAGTTTAAAGGCCTGGACGATAACGATTTTAATCCAATGTCATCACCAGGCCTTTAAAAGGACGTTATCAGAATATTATACTGGAGACTTGGAGTACAATTGGAAGTATCAGAAATGACTTATTTTCCATGCAAGGCATTTATGAAGAGTGTTTTAATTTTGTGCTTTGTTTCCTGTAGGTCTCGTCTTGTTTTTAATTTGTTTTAATCATTCGTTTAGGTTATCATTCAATAATACAGCAGCAAAGTAAGATAATAACGTCATTTCTACGTAATAGTTGAATTGACTGTGTGTGTCTGGAAACCAGGATAACAAAAATAATACTTTCTTCATAATCTTAGAAATCAGTTAATTTTTTCTTAAAGATAGAGAAGAATTAACTTTGTTTAGCATTTCGTTAATCACCGGGCCAAACAAAAATGGCGGACGAAGTTAATGCATCCATACAAAAAATAGCTGACCTAGAAACATCTATGAGAACTTTGGAGACCAATTTGGACCAGTTCCTTTTGATCATCATGGGATTGTGCCTACTGTGTGAGTATTATTATTATTATTATTATTATTATTATTATTATTATTATTATTATGATGTTTTCATGAGTTTTGGAAAGGTATCAAAATACATATAAAATTTGTATGAAAATAATTTCAAGCAATTTGAACATTTTAATTTATTTGGTGTTTGTTTTCTTCATAACCAGTAATTATCTTTTTAAACTATACTAATGAAACAAAATAGCGTAGAGATAACATGACAGTCTTATGCAACTTTAAACAGTAAAATGGCAATAGCAATTTTCTCTCATCAAGACGGATGGTAAAAGTGTCAATTACTTAATTAACCGGCTTTAGTGACGCTTTGTTTAGTTAGAAGCGGTTCAAGCGGGCCCATTTCAACCAGTATCAAGTGGTATCGAGGTGGTCGGTTCCAACCGGCTTGGGTAAATTCAACATTCATATTCACATAATAATTCATTTATAAACAGGATCACGACGGTCCATTCCAATCAACTAAGTGACCTCATATTCATTTATGTGACAGATCAAGATGGTCAATCCAACCGGTTTTAGTGACTTTTACTGGTTCAATTACAGGCGAGATGGAGCGATCCATTGCAATTTCTACGCATGTCAGTTCATGAACTTTCGTATGTCAGTTTATCGTTGAGATCTTGATTTTAATAGCCATCCCATGACATTTGCAGCATTTGCCCCAAGATTTGTCACAATTGATACATCAAATGGAGGGTGAGGCAAATCTATTTAGTGCCTCTGTAATTCAGAAGTATGATTACTAGAGAATACTTTCAACGAGTTCAATTTATTATTATTATTATTATTATTATTATTATTATTATTATTATTATTATTAAGCTTGATAAAGTCTATCTCTGATCTGAGGTCTCAATGGCTATTCAGACCTCATCGGCTGAAAAATGTGAAAAACATAACGACATGTAGTGATACACCAAGTCAGGCTTAGAAGCTGAAAAGACGACGGAAACTTACATTACTGACAAATGCCGTGTCTGCCGTGGCATCATTCATAAAACTATATAAAGATAAAACAAATTTATGTTGATTATCAATTGTCTTTTTGTTGAGTGTCTATTTCCACTCGAATGTCGTCATTCTTATACGTAAACGGATAAATAAACGTTAGTGCGTTGCTATTTCTCGAATGGTAAGAACGTATTGTCTGATGTACAGCGGAATGCTTATTCTGTTGAGGGAATTCTAGCTCCATCCCGTTTCAGCACTTCACTCATAAATTGAAGGGAATTTGAACTGGGTAAAACAAGCATTTTAAATGAAGTCCCCACCCTCCACCCCCGAGTAGGCGCTAATAGACACACAGGGTGTACATAGGAACGACACCGAAAGAAGGCAAAGGAGACCGAGTAAAACTCTGAGTGCACAGAAGAGACACGAGGTACAGAATGAGAAAAAGGAAAATGAAAAATTCAACAAAAGAAAAGCAATGAAGAAAAATCTCAGCATTGCAACTTAATGTGTTATTGTTTTCTTCATAACCAAGATTTTGTTTTAAACATTCGTTAATGTAAACAATTAGCGTACAAAAAATCTTATGCACTTTAAACAACAAAACGCCCAAAGCAACTTCTCTTACGTCAAGACTGAGGGTAAACGTGTAAATTACTTAATTAACCGGTTTGAGTGACCCTGTGTTCAGTTACAAGCGAATCAAGGCGATCCATTCCAACCGGCTTTAGTGACCCTGTATTCAGTTACAAGCAGGATCAAGGAGGTCAGTACCATCCGGCTTTAGTGTCCTTTAATTCAATTTAAAGAGGGATCAAGGCGGTAAATTCCAACCAGCTTTAGTGACGCCGTATTATCGGTGAGATCTTGATCTAAATTACATTCCAATACATCTGCAGCATTTTGCCCCGATATTTTAGTCAGAATTGCTAAAACGGATGAAGGGTCAGGCAAAATAAAATATATTTAGTGATTCAATAATTTAGAAATGGGATTACTAGAGGAAAATTTGAACGAGTTAAATTTGATCGTGCGTGGATTCTGCTTTCTTTCTGATGATAACGATAAGGCTATCTCTAATCTTAGGTGTCAATGGCTATTCAGACACTTGCACTATCTTTGTGTAATTTTATGTATCAATAGCAGATAATTGCCCTATCTTCACCTGATCTTAGATATCAATGCCAGATCCACTTGCCCTATCATCGTGTAAATTTATGTATCAATAGCAGATAATTGCCATATCTTCACCTGATCTTAGGTAACATTGCCAGATCCACTTGCCCTATCATCGTGTAAATTTATGTATCAATAGCAGATAATTGCCATATCTTCACCTGATCTTAGGTATCATTGCCAGATCATTGCCCTATCATCGTCTGATCTTAGGTATCAATGGCTGTTCAGACCTCTCTCTCTCTCTCTCTCTCTCTCTCTCTCTCTCTCTCTCTCTCTCTCTCTCTCTCTCTCTATCTCTGATCTTAGGTATCAATGGCTGATCCTTACCCTATCTTTGTCTGACCTTAGGTATCAGTGGCTGTTCAGATATCAATGTTTAGGTATCAATGACTGTTTAGACTCTTGCTCTATGAAGGGCTGTTCAGATCATTGCCATATCTTTGTTTGATCTTAGGTAGCAGTGGCTATTCATATCCTTGCCCTATATTTGTCTGATCTTAGGTATCAGCGGCTGTTCAGATCCTTGCTCTATCTTTGCCTGATCTTAGGTATCATGGGCTGTTTAGACTCTTGCTCTATCTTTGTCTGATCTTAGGTAGCAATTGGTGCTCAGATCCTTGCCATTGCTATCCCTCTGATCTTAGGCAACGAGGACTGTTCATGTACCTTACTACTGAAAAATGAGAAAAAGACATAACGACGCGTAGTGATACATAGTCAAGCTTAGATGGCGAAAATTTGATTAAAACTTACATTACTTACAGATACTGAATGCTTTTGCATAGTTCATAAATTATCTAAAGAGTTTTAGAAAAAAATATTGTATTGCCTGTCGTTATTAGCTGAATGTCTATTTCCATTTGAATTTTCTCATTCTTATTCGTAAACGCACAGAGAAATGTTAATGAGCAGCTAATTCTCGAATGGTAGAAACATGTTGTTTTACGTAGAGCGGAATGCTTATGCTGATGAGGGAATCCTAACTAGAAGCCAGTCTTGAATTTACTAATAAAAAGAAGGGAATTTGAAATGGGTAAACAAACGTTTTTAGGAAGCCTTCAAGGTGCTCGGGAGAGTCGACGCTGAGACTCCGAGGATGCACGTAGTGAAGACACTGATGAAATAAGAAGGAAGGAGTAAAGAGCAGAACACAAAGAAAGAAGGCGAAGGAGGTTGAGTAAAACTTTCCGCGTGCACACAAGAGGCCTGAAGTGCAAAAGGAGGAAGAGGAAGGAAGACAACTTAGTAGCAGATGAGTTGAGTACAAGAACCAACGTACTGGAAAGGGATTCTCTCACAAAAATAACATTAACTTTCGCGTGACGAATTAAAGTGAAAAGTGGAATTTTGATAAAAAAGCCAGTTATTGTGTCAAATATTATTAAACTGAAGCTTTACATCGAAGTTATTATTAATATTGAGATTCAAGATTAATGACCAGGAGAATAGTTTAATTGAGTTTTACATTTCATAAAATTATTATCTATTCAACGTTGTGCTTCATGTAAATACAATGTTGTTATTAATGCCTGGGGCTCTGGAAACGTTATTTTCACACACACACACACACACACACACACACACACACACACACACACACACACGGTCTTTGACTAAATAACAGAAAGGAGCAAAAACCAATACGTTTTGTAAAAACAATCAACAATTAATGTATTTCTCTAAATTCCAAGGTGATATTTTAAAATAAAATTCAATATTATGAATTAAATCCTATTAAAAATCCAAATAAAGAAAAGTTTTAATTAAATTCCTGCAGTATGAATGCGTTGATTTGCCTTAGTCTTGAATATGTTTATATACAGGTGATCTAGAGTGCGGATATGTGCCAATATTATTTTGATGTTTTATAATAATAATACAATCCAAGATGTTCTCGTCTGAATTCACTGTAATTACAAATTAACGTTTCTGTGCAAGAATATTGAAGAGCTCTCTGTAATTCCAGTGAATAAAAATTTGAATAATTATTTAACCCGAATAAAATACTGAGTACAGCAATACTATTGAATCTGCCTCAGATGTTAAATGGAAGAATGAGTAAATTCACAGATAAACACATATATATAATATATATATATATATATATATATATATATATATATATATATATATATATATATATATATATATATATATATATATATATATACGGGAATACCAATGGGGTAGACTCAGACCCAAACAAACATGTTTACATAAATCATGATTTGAATACTTAATTCGCAATCATTCATGTGTGCATGATGTTTCCGATGTTCTTTGTTATAACTTTGGCATTATGTGTTATCTTTATGTACTTTCTACTGATGTTGGACTGAGATTTTCGCTTACCTTTAGAAACGTATACTAATTTCACGAGGAAGAACACTTGGCCGATTTAGTTTTGTCTGGGAAGCACACACTCTTTCAGTATAGCCAGGCAGGATAAACTTTATTTAACCTCCATACAGTTAACATGCCCTTTGAAGCAAGAATACTTATGTCTAGTCCGTGTTTACGAATAACTATTTCTGGAAATTTAATTTTATGATACTTATTTCAAATGGTCCCAAATTGTCTCTGGCTTGTTAAGATCGCCTTTACATGTCTAACCGTTATCCCATTGGGTCCAAATTAGAAATCAATTATGCCCAACTCCCACCCCACCAGAGAATCTCATCGTTGGATGGCAGCGAGATATTGATGTCATATTCAATAGGTCAGAGGTAATTGTTACGTGTCACGCTGACCACGACAAGATTGACCATGTATATTTTGTAATAACGTTTTTATTTAAAATTCACTGTTACATATACATACTGTTACGATTGTATTGTCTTAAACTAAGTCACATGAAATATTGAAACGAAATGATTTAATAAAATTCAACAACTAAATTTGCTACATTAAGTTGTCCTTACAAACGAATGGCTTTGGTACAGTTTCCTTCAAATCAAATATTCATTTAATTTATTTCAGCTGACCGGTTTAAGACTCATTGTTTAGTCAATTGCATAGATATTACTAGCCGCATATGTAGTTGAAATGGAACCTCTGCTTTCATTTTGTCTGGAAGGGAAGCGCGGTGATTGAGCGGATGGAATGCCTAATTAATAGTCACCTGACCGCTGTTCTGTATTTCTGCAAACACCAGTTGGGGTCAGCGGCCGTGATGTGCCTCTCATAGTGGTACTGCGAGTGTACACAATTCAATGTCTATTGCAAGAGCCTATTGCTGTAAACGACCCTTTACTCACGTTGCCATGTCACTAAAATGGCATCCCATGTTGCCATGGTACAAAAATGGCTACACACGTTGCCATGGTAGTAAAATCGTATGTGGTGTTGTATCTTTAAACACCACTCAACTAGCCATGAAGAAAACCTCTTCCTCGAAATCTTATGCCAACATACTCGAGTATTCAACGGAAACTTTGACATTTTAACTCACTCTCAAAGTAGAGTAATAACTACTAAACTCTTCTTTTTATTATTTCAGTTATGCAATCTGGTTTCGCACTTCTGGAGGCAGGATCAGTCCGAAGCAAGAACGTCACCAACATTTTAATCAAGAACGTTTGCGATTCATGTAAGCGCATGTCTTATATTAAATCAAAGAATTGCTATTAAAAGTAAATTGTGATCTCACACACACACACACACACACACACACACACACACACACACACACACTGTTCAAGTGTGATTAACGCCTGCATTACTACATCCATAAAAGAAGTTCCTAAATACAATAACTGTAAGACAGCGACATTTTGCAAATATAAGTTGTACTTACAAGTTTTAAAATTGAGCATTTTATTAAATTAACGACTTTTTGCGCGGATTGATACAGTGAACATCACTGTTGTGAGGGTACAATGGATTCATTTCAAAGTTGTTGAACCCGACAGATTTCGGAGCATAAAATCATTAAGCAATAATTTAATGATTGTAAATATACGAATCAGGATTTTGGTTCCTTATTTTGTGTAATAATATATTTAGACCTTGATCGCGTGGCCTTGGTAAGCTTGCATTTTATTACAGTAGCATTCAACCATTTCCGATTCTTACTTAATCGGTTTGCAATGATTACTCACCAAGGTCCGACTTTTTAATCGGTTTCAAACATGATTATGATTGTGTCCCGTAAAAGCAATTCCTTAAGCAGTGTCCGAAAATTGTGTGCTGGTGATTGTAACAGGTTTATGATACTGCTGTTGTTGTATGCTTAGCGCCATGTTTCAGCGGAAGATAGGCTGTACATGGCGGCCAGTAAAACCTGTGGAAGAACCCTGGAAAAGCCTTGGTAAGAACCACCGAGACTCGAACCCACACGGACTGAGGTGAGATGGAAGTGATAGGCATTGGGCCATTCGACTACGTGCGGTCCATTTACGATACTATAATGGTGGGACAGATTATCGAGTCATTCATGTTTAGTCACTGATAATTTTCATTGTTTATGTGGAGAACGAATTACAACAAGTGTAATATTAGAAGCCAACTATCTTTTGTTTGGAGTTCGTTTTAATAAATTTCTTCATGGCGCCTCCTCAGTGATGACATACATGTATAGTAGAGGGACCACAGTGTCTTGATTCATTGTAACATCTATTCAGTTTGAGAGAGAGAGAGAGAGAGAGAGAGAGAGAGAGAGAGAGAGAGAGAGAGAGAGAGAGAGAGAGAGAGAGAGAGAGAGAGTACTTTCCTGCCGAAATTTTGTATTTAAGTTTGTTTTGGGGTCTTTTTTGCTGATTTGTTTTGGGGGTATGGGGTGGGAGGCAGACGATGTGATTAATACTCATGGGCTCGTGTCAAAATTCAAGGCATATTTAGAAATTACCCACACTTGGAAAACCTCTACCCCATGTTTAGTTTACCTCATGTTAAGTTAACCCCATGCTTAGCTTTCCCCATGTGTAGTATACACCATTTTTTAGTTTACCCGATTTTTTAGTTTCCAATGGACCTTCTACAATTTAAAACAAAACAGTGCAGCTAAAATCCACTTAAGCTTCAGAATTTCAAAACTATGATATGCGGAATTATGCTTTTAAGGAGCAAGTGTAGGGAATCGATCAAAATTACAGAGGAATCAAATTTGTTGAGTAAATCTGATGATAAAACTGCCAAAATATTTGTAATATAAAGGTAGATTTATCACAGACAGCTGCAGCTGATTTGATTGTGATGCAAATTTGGAAGAATTATATCTTGGAACAATTTCTATAGAAATTTTCATTACTGGGTCACATGGAGTGAACTAGATATTTACATTATAAATTACTACGTCTGTTCTAATTAGAAAAAAGAGAAGAAAACTGAACAATATTGTGTAAAATTTACTTGATAACTAAAACCAAAATTTACCATTAAAAATTTTACTTTGCACGTTAAAAAGAGACACAGTCTAACTCTTAAAAATATATGCTTAAAGTACCATTTTAAGTTAAATACATCAATAATTTCTTGAATTGAAAATAAAAATAGTTTGAATGTACTACTACTACTACTACTACTACTACTACTACTACTATAATATACGAAATATTATTAGGTCTTTAAGTTTATTCTTGCAGTCGATAAAGGTGAGTTTTAAGAGCCCCTTGAAAGAGACCACTGTGTCTTTGTGTATAATCAATGGGCAATTCGTTCCACGTTTATGGTCCCTGGTATTCAAAATAACTTTGTCCATATGACTTCGTTGTTATAGTGGGAATAATGGGTATACTATTGTCAGAAGAGGAGCGTAGGTATCTTGCTGGTGTGCACACATGGTTGAGGCCATATAGATATTTTGGACAGGAGTTCGTCAGTGAAACTTAGCACAGAGAACACATTTTGTGTTTCATTCTGGATCGAATTGATAGCCGGTGTCGGGTACTTATCAGCGGGGAGTAGTGCTCTGATCTTGGTTCTCTAAGGAAGTGATCCGCGCAGCTGTGTTTAGAACTTTTTGAAGTTTCTGGAGTAGATATTGAGACGAACCAGACAGAATTGAGTTAGATGAATGAAATTTATGTATGAAAAAAACTTTAATGTATTTAATTACTGTTTGTTTTATTTTAATATCAAAATCTGCCCTGAAATTTATTCTTTTCTAATGTAGTGTCTATTCAGTAAGAAAAATGAGAGAAAAAATGCCGTTCCTTGTCCATAACCTATGTTCTGTTTGAAGAGTAGGTGGGAGGGGGTCAAAAAATAACTTGTCTGCGACTGCAGATTAAATCCATTCGTACGTCATATACATGATTTGTAAAACTGTAAAGCAAAGTAGATAGACCAATGACCTAACTGCAGAGTAAATGTTTCGGCCGAGTAAACCAATGACGTAACTGCAGAGTAAATGTTTCGGCCGAGTAAACCAATGACGTAACTGCAGAGTAAATGTTTCGGCCGAGTCTAGTTTACGTATATCAGGATGGGTTGTTCAATAGCCTTCATAAAACGTAAAATCCCTAATTCGTTTTTTTTCCTTCTTCTAGTCTACAGTAAAGAGTCAAAAGACAATGTGAATAAAAGGGGCTATGTAATATATACAAAGTCTCAAAAGCGTTTATTTCGAGTCGGGGAAAGAACTCATTTGATACCGTGTAGGAACATGTCTCGGCCAACGACTCATCAAGCTCGTTCTTGCAGCCTGATCGTAACCAAACACATATATAATGTTGTCAATGTATGAAACGTCATAGGTGGCTTATATTTGAAGTTAATGTACGGTCATACAGCCATGTTTTAGAAGTAAAGTGATGATACGAATGGTCATGTGTGTGCGTGTGTGTGTGTGTGTGTGTGTGTGTGTGTGTGTGTGCAATGAAATTGGCCTAAATATGAATCACGGGGGTTTAACAGCAGACAGAAGTTCAGATATATTTTCGAAATGAAGCTTCAAAAGTAATACCATCACTATGGCAATGAATGTGGCATCGTTACTGTTGCGATATTACTTTCTTCACACTAACATATAACAAAACAGAATTCATGTTTTGTTTTGAGATAGTTGATATAATGAGTTTGATATGGAGTAGGGTACGTCGAGGCCGTTAGGTCGAGGAGTGTTTATCAGCCATCCATGTCAAACGAGTTCCTTTCTACAACTCAAAAGAGGACACAAGAGTGCAAGCTTGAGTTGCTAAGTACATCTTCTTTTACCTTTTTATTATTATTCGTATCCTTACAGTATGAAGAAAATTGAAAATGAATTGAGATTCAATACTCTTGAGGAAGACGAACCCTTGCAAATAAACGTAAATGACTTACACTAATATAAAAAAATTAAAATGTACAATGTTAGAACTCTGACCAAATTTTTAAATTAAAGATAAAGGAATCAAAATTGAAATGCATAAAATATAGATTAAGCTGTGCTATATTCGAGTAAACTTCGTTACCTCAGGATGTACAAAACATTATCAGATGTATCTAATGAAACGTTTGCAAATGGCAATTAGTTTTCTTTCCATTCTCAATGTTAACTAAAATGTATGGAAAGCGGAATAGACGGGTAATACAACTATTACAAAACCATTTTCTTTCTGTGTTCCCAGTCTGTGGAAAGATATCTTTTTGGATATGGTTTATTAATGATTTCCGACCTCATTTTCGACATACCAGTACACTGCATCATACTTATCGTTTTGCAGATTTGGACCAAAAGAAAGTGGATATATATATATATATATATATATATATATATATATATATATATATATATATATATATATATATATATATATATATATATATATATATATATATATTCGTTTATCTTTTCAGTCATTTGCGGAGTATCCTATTGGGGTTTTGGCTTTGCATTTGCCTATGGAGATGGAAATCAATTCATTGGCCATACATACTTCGCAATCACTGACCTTCCTGCCGATCGCTACGGATACTTTTTCTTTCAGTTCACGTTTACTGCAACTGCCGCCACTATTGTGTCGGGGGCCATGTCCGAGCGGTGTGAATTTATGGCCTATTTTATCTTCAGCTTCATCATGACTGGTAAGAGACTAAACCACAAACATGTTGAATGGATTAATTGTCTTCCAGAAACAAAATATAATTTTTAAGACGGGAATATTTTATAATGATTATTACATAACAATGTTTCAGGACTTATGCGAAACATGCCATTCTGCTAGCTCAAGAGTCAGCGGCTGTGACGTTGCAGCATAATTTGCTCACTTTGTACCATCAGGCACTTAGTATCGATCTTCGTTCTCGACACGTGCAATTTAACTTTCTGTGTACGTCCAGGGTTGATGGTTTATGCAGAGTTTTCGGATTCCACCATCTGAAATCTTTTGTTATGATTTCATTCCAAATAATAAGCGAAGTTGAATGACGCCAATACACAGCTGTACGAATATGAACTCTTTTACCAGCACTGGCCTAATTAAAAGAACAAAATCGAATATTTATTGAATTGTAAATGTTACGGCACATAATTCAGACATAATTTGGTTTTGGTCATTGACGCTGAAACTTGCACGAAGTAACAATTGAGAAACTGCAACTCTTCTGTGTATGTACAATGAAAATCTCTTTACATTTTCGACAGTTTATGTATATACAATGTACATCTATTGACATTTCCGTATCTTTGTGTACGTGTACGTGCAGTGTAGATCTCTTGACATTTCCGTATCTTTGTGTACGTGTACGTGCAGTGTAGATCTCTTGACATTTACAAATCTTCGTGTAGATCTCTTGACATTTCCGTATCTTTGTGTTCGTGTACGTGCAGTGTAGATGTCTTGACATTTACAAATCTTCGTGTAGATCTCTTGACATTTCCGTATCTTTGTGTACGTGTACGTGCAGTGTAGATCTCTTGACATTTCCGTATCATCGTGTTCGTGTACGTGCAGTGTAGATGTCTTGACATTTACAAATCTTCGTGTAGATCTCTTGACATTTGCTTATATTTTTGTATAATTAAATAAGGTCTGACCTATTTCTATTTACTCTGTATTGAGCTATTTTGAGGGGTATCTATTTTCATGGTTATGCGAAAATTATCTTTTGTGTCAGCAGATTAATTCGTGGATTTGCAAAGGAGACCTGTGTCTACACAGAATAACAAGTTTTGTTGGGTTAGGTAGGTTTTAACAACAACGAAATCCATTAAAAGTTGTATCGTACGAAAAATTGCAAATACATTGTTAGTGTTTGCAGTTACCGGTGTTAAACTGACTTTTGACATATTTTGTCTGAGATATTATTTTGAACGCTGACTCGTTCAGTATTGTTTCATCTGGTCATATAATGTGTAGTGTTTGTTTGGCATATAATCTTTGGCGATATATTACATATTTAAACAAATCAACAACGTCCAAAGAGTAATTACATTACTTATTCCAGTCAAAACTGAATGATGTATTTTATACACATTTTATCTTAGATATTATTTTGAAAGCTGACTCGTTCCGTATTGTTTGAAATGGTCAGATACTGTTTTGTGTTTGTTTGGCATATAATCTTTGGCGATATATTACAATTTTAAACAAATCAACAACGTCCAAAGAGTAATTATATTACTTATTCCAGTCAAAACTAAATGTTGTATTTTATAAATATTTTATCTTCAGGCTTTATATATCCACCGGTGACTCACTGGACATGGTGGCATAATGGATTTCTCTTCCAGGGAATAGATTATGGAGGCGATATTGGAAGGATTGGATACCGGGTTAGTTATATGAGCAGGAGGGGGAATTCCTTTGAAGACACTGGGTATTCTTAAATATCGCCACACCGTGGTTATGATTCCGATGATTCACCAGTCCTCGTTTGTTTATTATTTATGTTTATTATTCACTTTATCTATTTTTTGAAATATTTTTTCAAATAGTAAATAGTTCATGATGAAATTCAAAATCTTCATTCTCGTCTTTCATTAGTTTGCATGAGTGCATTTTGGAATTCTTTACTTTGAAAGAAGTCTTTACTAAGATGAAAATTATTTGAAAAACGGAACAGATATGCATATAGAACACAATCGTCATTTGAAAAGGAGTAATGCATGGCTCTATTAAATGCCTTGTTCATGTATATGTGCCCGTTATGTCATTGCATTATGTATTCTGGCCATATGAATTTATACGAATTCAGCAGAAATCATTCATTGTAATTAATATTTTGTAATTATTAATAGTGATAACTGTAGAAATATAACATTATTATAAGTACAATGCTCTGGTTTACTAGGGTTATAGTGCACTACACGAGTGTGCAATGTGTTCTGTAGGTCCGCATTTTGCCATGTATTCCCCAGAGGGTACAGTAGGTTAAACCATAAGCCTGCTTGCGTTGATTGGTATCTTGCCCATTATTTTACAGTGGGCACAGCGGGTTTGTCCGTTAGTTCCATTGTATAGGTTTATATCTTGTCAGTTTTCCCCGGATGGGTACAGCGGGTTCGACGTTTTGTCCCATTGTATCGGTCTGCGTCTTATTGGTCCCTAAACCATAGAATTGTCCGACCGTAACGCTCGGAAGGTAAGTCTAAATTGCAAACATTGATAATGCACATTAAACTGTATTATCTCCTTGGCTTCCAGTTATTATCTCAAGTTTACATGACACTCGATGCTTGTTTTAACGATAATTCTTCGCTTGCATGTGTAACATTGAAACTATTCACTACACATTTATTGAAACCACAAAATACAATAAATGGAAAGTAGTAATATACGATGTAGTTTTAAAGCACTATTTCGACTTGGGTATATGACAAACGTTTAGAATAATTGAAAATCAGTTTATAGCGAAAGAAAGAGTAAGTCCACTGAAAACAATTTAGGATCAGCGAAAATGAGTGTAGAGCAAACGAAATGAGTCATTATTAGGTTCAAACACCTCGTGCAATTTGTCTTGATGCGCTTCGATCATATATTATCAACGTGGCCGTGACTGGTGCTGCCTCTATTTTTTTTTAAAAACTCTACATGACGCAATATGCTACTGCAAACCGATATTTACAAGCAGTACCTGACACGTATCCTAATATCACAATGCCTTTTTAAGGCCGACATTCATTCTTACAACTTACAAACATAATAGTATATTTTTATGTACCGGTACATCTAAGTGACTCCCGAGGGCCATGGGTGACCGAGTAGTCGAAGGTGACGGTCTTTACAGATCACACACACATCTCGCCTCTGTCCATGAGGAATCGAGTCTCGGCTTGTGTGTCGGTTCGTCAGTATTATTAATAATACAATTTGGCATCATTACATGATAAATACAGAACAATATTTAACCATCAAAGTTTGCCGCTCCGATTCTTCCAATATATTTTAGAGCTAGATATAAAACGTGTCTTAAACCACAACAAATGGGTTTTATTCATTTAATATAATAAACACATTATAAGTGAAAATACTAGCAAAATATCAAATAGCAACAAAAACACGTAGCCTGTCTAATAGTCGCTTCCTACATATGATAGGACTTTTCCGGAAGTGGAGTGGTGCATACAGTAGGGGGTACGGCTGCGTTTGTTGGGGCGGCAATACTTGGACCACGAATTGGCAGATTTGACCCTGAGACTGGAGCTGCAGTCTATATCAGAGGACATTCTATTCCGGTAAGTTCTCAGTTTATTCTAGTCTGATACGTTTTACCAGTTTTTACATTAACGTTCTGGGTTCGGGATGCTCTCAAAACTACTACCAATGACTTACAAAAATGGTACTAACAGCTGCCTTACTTGACGCTCAGCATTAAGAGGTTAGTGTTAGAACTGGTCGGTCTGGTGTCAGGATAATGTGACTGGGTGGGACATCATGCTAGATGTTTGCGGTATGATGCCCCAGTGCTTGACATCACTATAAACTGCCTTACTGCAGACATCGTAGCGATATGACTGAAAAGTTGTTAAAGCTACGTTAACAAATTATAATCAAACAAACAAACTAACTAAGGTGGCGGCCTACAGTTTCGCATTTTGCATAGGGTTAGATTTTCCCAGGTTACCCTCAATGATAATACTAGCTATTTACAAAGACCTTGTATATCTCAGGGATTGGTACTAGAACCTTTTCATTAATCGATGTATAATTAACGGGTGTAATTTGAATTATAGAGAATCCTTACATCAGATTTTGAAACAACCGATTAGAAGCAACTGATGTCCATATCAACATAGATCATCATTGGTATTTTGAAAACTGAACGGTTGAACTCAGCAAAACATGTAACGCAGGGTAGCAATATGAGCTTTGTCCTATAAAATATTGAGAATATCATCTGCTACTGTGAATGTGTTACAAACGGCAAACGACATAACCAATCTTTCTTATTAATTTGAACACAATGATCAGCATCCAAAAACGGGACAGCAACTATTTCATGATGCAAATCCTTAGTTGGTTGAAGATGCAAGAAGTCATTAATTAGTTGGAGATGTAAGAAGTCATTAATTAGTTGAAGATGGAACAATTAGTTGAATATGTAACAAGTCATTAATTACCTGAAGATGTATCAAATCATTAATTAATTGATATAACAAGTCACAAATTAGTTGAAAATATAAGTAATCAATATATGGCGTTTGATGTAAGAATGTAAGTAGTCGCTTCTTGCCTGAAGATGTAACAAGTCATTCATTTGTTGAAGATGTAAGAAGTCATTCATTAAGTAGGAATGTATGTTGCCATGTTTCCTTTCCACTTTATATTATAAAGTAGATGGCTCTCTCAAGAAACTTAAAACTTCACCATTTAGTTTCATCCTTGTTTTGTAAGTTTATTAACCATTTAATTCTGCTGTTTAGTTTTTGGATCTTTGGACACATTCAAGAAAAACTTTTTTTCCCAATATATTTATCAGTACATCAGTATCTGATACAATTAATATATGCTAGATCTTTTTTAATCATTTTGTAAAATTATTCGACAAATCATTACCATTCAAGATCGTCATAGTATTCCTACATTTTCTCCAGATCTGCCAACCCTCCAGACTCACAATTAGTGAAAAGAAGCATACATATTAGCGAATTTGGAATACAATTAGTGACTTACGATAACTAGGCCATAGTTTGGAAGATATAACCAACATTTTATGACCTAAAATTCTTTATTATATATAAGATATACTGAGATTTCTGGGTTCCAGGAGTTGTTATCGCCGGGGTGGATGTGGGAGATAAACACCCACTTCCATTGAAAAACCCCAAATGGCTTGCATCTGATGGAGCTTCTTACAACCAAATCCAGCTCCAGGCCTTCACGAGTGGCTTAACTAAGCCTGGCTGAAACTGTTTAAACGGACTGCAGAAGCGATACCAAGCGAGTTTCTGGCCTCAGAAAACCAGATGCTTCGGGCAGATGGGACTCGTTAACCTTGGGTTATCGCCTATCTATGAGAAGGTCTAACATCAAACCTTCGCTGCCATGCGACTATACCCTCTCATGGGAAAGGCTAATGGAGTATACACTAACAGAAATTCCGTAGACGGAGTCCCTAAGGAAACTTGGCATTGTTTTCAGTGTCATCTCGGCAACTCCTGCGAAGTCGCTGGTGCCATGACGTAAAGGCTTTTCCTTTCCATTGGATCCAACAGCTGCGTGGAGAGCGGGAATCTGATGAATGAGCAACAACTGATTCTGCATATCACCCTGCCAAGGCATGCCCCCTGAAGGGTACACTCCAGCTTCGCTTCATAGCGTTGACACAAGACGGGAAACAGCAGTTTACCAGTTATAAAGTCATCTCTCGATTGGCGTGGAGTTAGACGCCAGGGGCTGCTTCCGACGGTGGGAGAGACATGTCTCAATGGACAGCAACCGCCCGCTTCAGGGTGGGCAGCTCCGAGACAATATTGTGCTATCCCGCCACAGTGTGTCTGCCTAAGTGCGTAGGGCTTAATGTACGCAGTACCTGACAAAGCGGGCTGCAATTACTGCACCAAGAAGTCACAAACGAAAGTAGCAAGGAAACCTCCAATCCTCAAGCCAAATACCTGGAATATCCGGACCATGCTGACCGAACTATCAGATGATCTCCAGGAAATCAGCGATGTTTGAAATACTTCATTTTTCAATAACGAACTTGCAAGACTCCTGGTCGACATCGCTGCACTACAGGAGACACGGCTACCAGATTCAGGGTCCCTCAGAAAAGAGGACTACACGTTTTGTATAGCAAGGAAATAGCGCTGACGAAGCAAGAGAAGTTGGTGTTGGATTTTTGCTCAGGAACTCTCTGCTGAAGATGATAGAACACTGCCAACAAGGATACGGAAGACTGTTATCCCTCTGTTTCCACACCACAGCAGGGTCTGTTAACCAGATCAGCGTTTACTCTCCCACACATAGCGCCACCGCAGATATTAAGGATGAGTTCAATGACGAATTAATCTTAGTCAAAATTCCCATGTAAGAGAACTTGATATTACTGGGCGTCTTCAAAGCTAGGGTGGGTGCTGACCATGACCCTTGGCTTTGCTGTCTTGTCATGTTTGGCATTGGGAAGATAAATGAGAACGGTCTGCGACTCCTAGAGATGTGCTCGTACCACGACGTCAGCATCACCAATTCAGTAGTTCAGACAAAGTCACAGCATAAAGTGTCTTAAACGCATACATGGTCAAAACACTGGCACCAACTGGATTGATCATTACGAGACGATCTGCCATGAAGGGCGTGCTTCTTACCTGTACTTCCACAGCGCTGACTGAGACACTGACCACTCGCTAGTATGCTGAAAATGAAGCTTCAACCAAAGAAGATACAACGCTCTGGGTAACACGTTAAACCACGAATTGACCTGATCAAGACGTCATATACAGACAAGGCTGAGGAATGCACTTATGTCGTCTCCATGACGTTTGATTCAGAACCTCCCAACGGCAGTGCGACAGAGATGGGATCACATCAACGTATGACAGGGATGCGTCCTAGCCCCACGCTCTATGGTACGTTCTTCGCTGTTATGCTGAAGCATGCTTTTGGAACGTTCACATAAGGGATCTACCTGCACACGCGATCAGAAGGAAACTGTTTAACCTGCCACGATTAAAGGCAAAGAGCAAAGTGCGAGACTATGCTGCCCTAGCCAGCAACACATAAGCTGAGGAAAATAACAGCACCTTCTTTATTCGGAACTTGCCTGTAGCCAAAGGTCGATCGGACGACCACATCTTCGCTTCAAGGATGTATGCAAGCGAGACATGAAACAATCTCAGATGTTCACCTATGGAAAAACTGCTAGCTCCGTTTGGTCGTTTTCACTTCCGGGATTTCAGAAGTAAATTCTAAAATATAGAGCCGATACAATTTGTTACATATGATATATTTTGTGATTCATTCATGGTACATTAAGAATCTGACATTGCCCGGTCTGGTAAAATTCACTTTCCATATCAAAAAATGGCAAAGATCGTATACTTTTAGGCTAATTCAAGCTGATATTTTGAGCACACTGGATCAGTCATTTTGGCTAACTGTGAGCTTGGATCATATCCATTCTCAACAAGTACAATATTAAAAGACATTTCAGTATATTACATGAAAATACCATAGAGGTATGCTAATATTCTGTCCATTATGCATGTTATACATGCAAACAACTTCACCTTACACATGCCTCACTCTCCAAAGTCCATACTCTCTGTATAGCGCCCCTATAAAGACCACATAGGTATTAGTATTGTCTGATTTGATTTTGGTTGTGTAGGAGAAACATTTTATTTGGTCTCAGAGTGCCACCATGCCTTTGCCGTAGCACAGCATCTAGTCCAAATGAAGATACATATACATATACGACTATTTCTCTTTCTGAATCACAATGTGCTAAAGTTGGTGAAGGTATGATATCTTGTTTGATATCTCTAAAAACTCGTTTTTGATTTGGGTTCATTCTACTAGTTTTTACCTCTCAAAAGCTCACATAATGGTTTTGATTTTTTTTCCAAATTTGAACTACATTTGCCAAGCTGATTTGCCATACCAAGAAATCGTCGAACCTCTGTTAAACATTTAAGAGTTTATATTTCAGTTATAGCTGTGCCTTTTCCGGATCAGGTCTGCAACCAAGTTCATCAACACCTTTTCCATGAAACCGAATGGATGGTCTCGAAAATGCAGACGTTTCAGCATTCAAAGTGGCACAGGCCTTTTGAATTGATTTCATGACCATTTAATGTCTTTTGTCATGCTGTTTTTGCGTTTCCTTAAAAAAACAAGAACATCGTCCACGTGACAGAGAGTTCTGCCATGTCGTTCCAATGTTTCTGACATCCTTTACTGAACAAATCCTGGCGCAGAACTGATTCCAATGGAAGGTGATTAAAATGAAACCTTCGAAAAAGAGTAATGAATATTGTAAGGCGGTATGATTCTTTTGAAAGCTTTATCTGCCCAAAGCCATAGTATACAAGGAATGTTTCGACTGATAGTAGTGGGTCGTTTTCTCTTTTAACCGATTCATTCAGTTTAGTTAGATCCACAGAAATTCTTACCGTACCACCGTACCGTTTGGTTTCGGAACAGCATCCATTGCCGCGCACCAGTCAGCGGGCTCATCTACTTTCGAAATAACACTCATTTTTTTCATTCTATCCATCTCCACTTTAACTTTTTTCAATAAAGGGATAGGTACCTTTCTTGGAGTAGATAAGGCATAAGGTTTGGAAATTGTGCCCCGAGTTATGTTAAATAACAATTTTGTTTTCCCTAGATCTTTAAACAAATTTGGAAATATCTCGTGATAATCCTTTCCTAAATTTAAAGATTTATCATGACTTTTGCTTGTATTTTGTGAGTTTTTATCTGAGTCATTTATTGAGGATATATTTACGTGTTCAAAAATCTTGAGAGCCTGAATCGCAGGCCTGACCAATATGTCTTGTATTCTGAATGCATTTTTCGATTCCAGTCCATTTCGAAATTTTTCTTGGACTTTAAGTTCTGATTTTCCAGGTTCATTCATTTTTCCATCAGACAGAAAGTATTTTCCCCATGAAACATAAACGCTAGTAAATATACATGTATAACATAAACCCTAGTAAATATACATGTATAACATAAACCCTAGTAAATATACATGTATAACATAAACCCTAGTAAATATACATGTATAACATAAACCCTAGTAAATATACATGTATAACATAAACCCTAGTAAATATCCATGTATAACATAAACCCTAGTAAATGTACATGTATAACATACACCCTAGTAAATGTACATGTATAACATAAACCTTAGTAAATATACATGTATAACATAAACCCTAGTAAATATACATGTATAACATAAACCCTAGTAAATATACATGGATAACATAAGCCCTAGGAAATCTACATGTATAACATAAACCCTAGTAAATGTACATGTATAACATAAACCCTAGTAAATATACATGTATAACATAAACCCTAGTAAATATCCATGTATAACATAAACCCTAGTAAATATACATGTATAACATACACCCTAGTAAATGTACATGTATAACATAAACCTTAGTAAATATACATGTATAACATAAACCCTAGTAAATATACATGTATAACATAAACCCTAGTAAATATACATGGATAACATAAGCCCTAGGAAATGTACATGTATAACATAAACCCTAGTAAATATACATGTATAACATAAACCCTAGTAAAAATACATGTATAACATAAACCCTAGTAAATATCCATGTATAACATAAACCCTAGTAAATATACATGTATAACATACACCCTAGTAAATGTACATGTATAACATAAGCCTTAGTAAATATACATGTATAACATAAACCCTAGTAAATATACAAACAAATAACATAAACCCTAGTAAATATACATGGATAACATAAGCCCTAGGAAATGTACATGTATAACATAAACCCTAGTAAATGTACATGTAAAACATAAACCAGCTGTTGATGTGTATCAGTGTAATCCAGTGTGGAATATCTGATTACTTTTTCTCTCAAGTGATATTTCAAAGCTACTTAGCTACTTAGATTAAGTGTTTTGCTGTCATAATATCTGTTGAATGCACCCTAGTAAATGTTTTTGGAATGTGTTACACAAAATTGGGTGCATACACATGTTATTATTCACGGTTATTAATCATTCATTGATTTCAACATTACACAGACATTCTGAACTTTTTAAAACCCACTGTAAACTATACTAAATTGCTAACTTATATAAATACTTATAACGACCTAAACGATTTTGTTAATAAATATATTTCCTTTGCAGCTTTCAACTCTAGGTGGTTTTATATTGTGTTTTGGGTTCCTTACGTTTAACGGTGCCTCCCAAATGTCCCTTAGTAAGCCGGGTGACGGAGAAGCCATTAGTCTGGCTATTGTCAACACCATGATCACAGCAACCTTTGCCTCCTTTACCGCGACCTTCGTCTACCGTATTCCCAGATTTGGATCTGGTGCCTGGAGTATTACTGTCGCCAGTAATGGCGCAATTACCGGAATGGTGAGATTTCAAATTTGTCTGCCACCCAGTTTATCTTCGTGTTTGTTTGTTTGGGATATTTTTCCAGTATAGCCTTCAATGACCTATGTTATCTTTCAAATTCATTTGCCTACGCTTTTGTTCCTTTGTTTTCACACCCATTTTTCTACAGGTCCCTATGCAGTCACTTAATTATCACTTTACCCATGGATACACCTCTCTCTGTCTCTCTGTCTCTCTCTTTCTCTCTCTGTTGTTACATCCTTCAATCGCCATTCGTGTATACCGTATCTGTTTCAATATGTATGTATGTATGTATGTATGTATGTATGTATGTATGTATGTATGTATGTATGTATGTATGTATGTATGTATGTATGTATGTATGTATGTATGTATGTATTATGTGTGTGTGTGTGTGTGCGTGCGTGCGTGCGCGTGTATACATGCATGCATAATGTTAAAATTTAGATAAGTATGTTTTGGTGAGTGAGCATGGGCCATATAAATTTATAACCAAACATATATCAAACATATATTGTTGAATGAAGGCCGAGAAATGAAAACAAATTCAATAACTGTTTTCCTTATAGGTTGCATCTTGTGCCGGATGTAATGTACTTTATTCGTGGAGTTCCTGCATATTGGGAATAGTTGCAGGCATCACCTATCACGTCTGGTGCTGGATTGTCCGTACAGTCCATGTAGATGACCCAACAGATGCTGTGGCCAGTAAGAAAATATATTCAAACACACAGATACAAAATCAAGTTTCAGTAGAAGTATTAATATTATTAATTGAGATTTCTGCCTCTCCCCTTTTTATCAACATCAATGTTACTTCTTCAGTCAGGTATGTTAATGGCGCTTACGCTGAATTCATTTTCCACAAACTTGATCATATGAAATATTGATCTGAATATTTTGTTTTATAAGGTCATTTTCCAATTTAGCCTATTTAATATTTAATGCAACTCATCTATTATTTCAAATGTTGGTTTGGTCTTGAATAAAAAAAAATAATAAGTGCATTTATTTTTAAAATTGCGAATTATTGTCGTCAAAAATCGGGTCTCTCTGTGATCTGTTTTCGAGCTGAAGTAATTGATCCAAAACGTTTGTTCTTTGTTTCATACCGATGACAACGTTTACGTCTATACTTGAAACGCTCACTAGTTTTCTGGACTAATAATCATGGTTCATATTACTAGGTCACGGTAACGTTTCCATTTAATCGCCGAAAAGGAGGCTCCGTGATTATAGCAAAGAAGGCGATAAATATATTTTTATTTTCTTGGTAAATAAGTATTAAAATACTATCATTATCACCTGTTTAAAAATGCTTCAGAAACTTTCTACAGATATTGACTGCACAACTGATTCTTTTGGAAGAGGATGTACATGCTGACTGTTAGTTTTCTTACAATTTCAGTGAATTTAGGCGGAGGAACATTAGGCGTGATTACAGTCGGGCTTTTGGACAGGAATAAAGGCATTCTCCTTAAATGGAATCGGCAGTCCGGACTGGTTAGTACATTTATTTATTTATTAAACTTATAAGTTTCATTCAAAATGTAAAAGGTGTTTAATTATCTGTTTAGAAAACACAAATTGTCATCAGTGTTTCATCTCTTTGTAAAATAAATGCATTATTTGGTCCTTAGGAAGAATTTGAGATATGCGTAAAGACAACATTTCCACCAAACAGCATGCTTGTACAGATGGGTTTCTGAAAGGTGTTTAATTATCTGTTTAGAAAACACAAATTGTCATCAGTGTTTCATCTCTTTGTAAAATAAATGAATTATTTGTACCTTAGGAAGAATTTGAGATATGCGTAAAGACAACATTTCCACCAAACAGCATGCTTGTACAGATGGGTTTCTGAAATTGAATATGTACCAATGTGGATATGAGAGCATAAAAGAAATGCGACAATGTGGTTAGTCTCCAAGCGCGGTCTTCATTTTTTTGTTTTATACAGATGATGGCTTATTCTCGAGATAAGTATATTTATAACTCTGCTTTTATTCATGCCTTTTGATTTCAGTTCCTGGGTTGGCAGTTGGCTGGTATGGTCGTCATTATGTGCTGGACTGCCTTTTGGAGTGCCGTTTCCTTTGGAATCATGAGACGGATGAAGATCCTAAGGGTGCCAGAGGACATTGAACTCAAAGGTGAGACTATCAATGGGAGCTTCAGTATTGGCAAAATAAAATAAAGACATGAATTAACATCTCTGTTTTGAAAGTTTTATGAACAAAATCTTCAAATCATCCAATAGGTTCCATAAATTTCACATGCAAAGGTTTTAAATGAAACATCATATTGTATTTCTTTTTATTATTAAAAGAAACACAATACAAAATCATCTGCTTTGAAAACGGCGAATATTTAAAGAAAATCAAGGTCAATAAATAAATACCAATACACACTATGTTTGCTTGGATCGTTTAATACATTTTCGTACTGTCTTCACGCAACTTGCATTAAAAATAAGAAAATGTTAATGAAAAGTAATGTCGATGACGTTGTACACATTTCGCATCTTGTCGAAATGAGTTACAGTCAAATGTAGTTAGATTTTGTAATTGCTGAAATACATTTTTTTTTAAAAACAGTAACAACTATTGTTACTTTTTTAATGAATATGTAAAACACTAATTGACCTGAATCGCTGAGAATGTTCACTCATTGTCTTTTGGTAACTTAAAATTTTTAATTTCCCCCTCCACGCATACATATTGAAAATAGAGGTTAAATTGCGTTCTTGATCATTGCAGAATTTCAGCCTTTTAAAATAGGACAAAGTGACCTAGTTTACTAACAGCCTGACTAAGGAAACGACAGACATTGATCTGCATTCGCTTAATGCGCTGGCTGATCGGGGCATATAGTTTTCGTATGCTCATTGCTCATAATAGACTATATCGATTCATGTCTCCTGTCACATTATAGATCCGCTCATGCGCAGTTTGCATTTGATCTGACGACACAATTTACATTTAGGTCTGTAATCAGAACAGTTGCTTCTGCAAGAACTTTAATGTTTGCAGGCATCCGGTGTAATACACATCAATACAGAAGAGGACGAAGTGATTTCTTTTTTCCGCTTCGCTGTATTGTTTTGGTCGAAACTGTTTATTATGAATATTGCCCAATGTCTTACGTGTGCATAATGTACTCGTGACTTGCTTTTTTCAAAGAGGTCTTTTCTTTCATATTTTCTATTTTAAAGAAATTCAGTCTTACAATTAGATAACTTAAATCATAATGTTTCTGCTGAAGATAAAGAGAAAATTTGCATGGAGACATGTTTTACTCCCTTTTGCGTAATTAATAGAATACCGTTTTATCATGAAATAAGTCGCTTACACATTGGTCATATATAACGAGTTTGGAATTTTTATCTTTGGTACCCTTTGTTATTAATTGTCTTCGTGGGCAAACATGGCTAAAACAGAGCTAATCTAGAAATTATACCATTAAGCTGTAAACAAGACTAATGAGTAATTTCCATGAGCAACCCATCTAGCTGAGATAGCTTTAGTACTTAATAGAAATCTTTGACTTTTGGATTAGGACTTTTGGCTTAAAAACAAGGTTTATGGCGTTTATAAAAATGCATCATTCCCAGATCATTTAGCTTAACATACTGAACCCATTATTTGAAACAATTGTGCGTGTCTTTTTTGTAGGTTTGGATATCCCAAGACACAAAGAGCCTGGCTACCCAGTTGAGTCTTACGGACACGGTCATGTCGAGAAGATTATACAGATACTCGAGAGTACACCGATGGAGATATTTCAAGGTGAGTGAAATTAATTCCTTGTATCAATAAGATATGGCATGATACACCTGGGTGTTTCAACTGGTCAGCTCTGCTATGTCAGCTAACTAAATTGAATTTCATATCGTATCCCTTGTGTCAACAAAATCAAACTTTCTTTGGACATAGTTAGAATTACATGACCTTAAACCATGCTTGCCGTGAAACTCATTCGCAACGCCAGATAACCTTCCTTTGGACAATACAGTGTCATCCTGGAAACATAAAGAAAACAGTTGCAAAATCATATATTTTCAAACTTAATATAACTTTTATAATATTGATGATATTTGCATTTAATAAATTAACATATGCAATAAATTGAATATCAGTGTTTGCTATAAGATATGATTTCTCGATCCATTCATGAACTACTGTAGATAGATAGATAGATAGATAGATAGATAGATAGATAGATCTGCACATGCTCTTTTCTTTGTGCATTTCATTACCTGTACATTAATGCGCTACTAGACAGACAGATAGATCTGCACATGCTCTTTCCTTTGTGCATTAGCAGCAGAGAGGGTGAACAGACCACGTTTTCAAGCAAAAATAAGGCTTCCAGATAAGGTTTTCGAGCAAAATATGGCCTATAGATAACGTTTTCAGACAAAATATCAGGTTTCCAACAAATCTCATTTAACCAAAAAAAGGTCTCCATTTTTGCAAAAGCGGAGATTTTACGATTTTGCTCGCAACGATGTGGTCATCCACCCTCTCTGCTGCTAAAGTTTTCAGTTCTGGGTTAATAATTCTTTTACGATTTTAACCGAATATTTGATCAAGTCCGATACGATATCGTGTCCGAGGATCATGTAGATTTATTGTTGCGAATCCGTGCGGAGTCGACTGAGCATGACTAAAGAAATCTCGAAATTGATTGAAGTCCATATCAGAACACCATGTCTGCCAAATATTTCTAAGAGTATGAGTATCAACTCCGTTGAATACAGAAAGAATATTGCAGTTATCTCTGATGACTTTTGGAACCTGAGTGTAGCGTTGAGTGACATATATCACGTCAGTGTTTTTGTGACGCCCACGGGAAAATATTCTAGCAGGATTTTTTTGTTTATCCAACATTATATCGTCGTATACGACTAAATTGTTAATATCTCCATCAATATCATCAATACTCGGTGCTTCATCGATATCGGTTATAAAATCAATGGCGTTCTCACCCTTAATTTCTGATGCATTCTCGTTAAAATCCTTTAACACTTCATAACATCGTTGATCATCTACGCTAGGGGCAATTAAATACAACTTATCCCACTTCATCCATCTCATTACTAAATTGAGCAACAATTGCGTTTTACCGGATCTAGATGGCCCGATTATAATCATCCGGATAGAGTTTGGTAGCGCTGCATGATGCTTAATTGGTTCTCTTGTTTTAGTCGCTGAAAATCAATTATATCCATATTTCTATACATAAATTATGGATCTATATTGTGTGAAGTGTAAAACGCGTACTGGCACAGATGATGTGACGACGGTTACAACTAAAAATAACCGTTCAGCGCTTTCTGGTAAATGCGTGCAATGTGGTACAAAGAAATTTAGATTTGTGTCTATGAGATCTGATTTAAAAAAAAACGAGGAGGTGATATCGCAGCCAAATTGGCAAAGCTCCCTGGAACCCCATGGGCAAAGTACCCCGGAGAAAAGCACCTCCCAGGATATAGCTACTGTGGACCAGGAACCAGACTTGATATCAGACTCAATAATCAAAATCAACCCAACCCCAGTGAAGAACCAATAAACGCCATTGATAAGGCCTGTCACCTTCATGATGTTGCTTATAAAAGCAGCAATCTGCAAAACAGGCATCTCGCGGATGTGAAATTAATTCATGCGTTAAATGCTATTCCTGATAAATCCTTCAAAGAAAAATTGTCTTCATTTTTGATAAAATCGGCTATGAAAAGTAAATTGATGTTAGGTGCTGGTAATTAATAATATGGAATCAATTTATTATTCCCCAAGAGGATACTGGAGGGGTAAATCAGCAGTCCATAAACTCGCTAGTGCTGCAAAAGTGAAAAAAAAACCACTGCGGCTAATTGGTTATCCAAACAGGCACTATGGCAAATTTATCTACCACCGCCTAAACAAATTCAATTCTCGCATTTTGATGTGACCGCTCCTAATGAAGTTCATCAGGCTGATATATTATTTCTGCCACATGATCGTGGTTACAAATACGCTTTAACCGTAGTTGATATTGCAAGTCGATACAAAGAAGCAGAACCGTTAAAAACAAAATCAGCCACTGAAGTCGCTTCTGCATTTGAAAGGATTTATCGACGAGGTCCTCTGCACTGGCCAAATCTATTGCAGGTTGATCCTGGCAAGGAATTTCAGGGTGCAGTGTTATCTACAATGAAACATCATAATGTCACCATACGACGAGGGCATACTGCGCTACATCGCGATCAGGCCATTGTAGAACGATTTAATCGGACGATTGCTGAGCGGTTATTTGGATATCAATACGCAAAAGAATTCATTCAAGAAAAGCGATCCCGTGAATGGGTTAAAAGATTACCATCTGTGATTACTGCACTGAATAACGAGATTACTAGAACAATCAACATGAAACCTATCAACGCGATTAAAAAGAAGTCAATACCCGTACAACCACAAAAAGATTTCAAAGAACCAATTCTTGATAGTAGTGTCATTGTGAGGTACTTATACGAACCAGCAGAGCTTGAAGGGGGTAGAAAAAGGGCTACTGATCCTATTTGGAGCGTCACTACGCATAAGATATCTAGTATAACACGATCAACTGGTAGACCTCCAGTCTATAAACTGGATTCAACTGCCCCTCAGCGGGGTTTTACTCGACAACAACTACAAGTGATTCCCGAGGATACTCAATTGCCACCGCATGGTCTTAACTAGCACCGTTGCGTCTATTGCACTCAAGACAAGTCAACATCACATTATTTCTGACATGACCGAGATTGTTATTTTTTCTGTCTACGGTGAATTGGCGAGGATCCTTATCCGAATACTGCCAACGCATTATACAATTGCAACTCGCGCAATGATTATTCTGTTGTTTCTTCAAAGTGATTATTAATTTAGCATCAATATCAAATTCTCGTTGTTTTTTTTGTCCTGTTGTTTGTAACCGGAGAGTTTTTTATCAATAATTTTAACATCAATATCATCCATTTTTGTGTCATTATCATCGAAAACAACTCTTCGAAGTTGATTTATTTTTCGTACTCTGGATACTGCGAGATAGACTAAATTCGACCATTCGATCTGATTATCCACCATCCAAACAATTGTATTCGATATAGTCAATCCCTGTGAAGAGTGTATTGTTGCTGCGTATCCTAGCGTCCACGGGGATTTATTAGCACGCAATGCATCTTCAACGACATTGATATCAACCAGCACAATATCATTTAATACGAGAATTTGTTTTTCACTCTGTCCTGGAATATCAACTTCAATGTTCTGTTTTCGTGTATCCGATGGCCTATAACAAAGGGGTACTGGAAGCGTTGCAAATTTTTCTTTATGCAATTCAAATAACTTCATCTGAAGTGTATCCCTGACTATTTTTCTACTTGCAATGATCAAATCGTTTGGTCTCCATGTTTCCCAGAAATCATTCATTGGAGTTTCTGAAATCACTTCACGCGCTATTTCGCATTGGATTCTATCCGGTTGTAATCTAATTAGTTTCTTAAATTCTCGTAATCGTTCATCAAGTGATCTATAATCAGTGGTGATTTCTTCATAGTAGTCTACAAAACCCATTAGCCATTCATGTGGAGATGCACCGACAAATGGTGGTGGTTGGCCGTGATCACCGCACATGACGACTTTTGTGTTTTTGTTTAACAACCACTCAAGAAATGTTTTTAATACATCTAATGACACTGTGCATATTTCATCCCAAATTAAGATTTCAGGAATGAATTTATCACCCATACGCTCAGGAGTCCATTTGTCACCCTTCCATCGAAAGAAACTATGGTAAGTGCAAGCATTTACCCCTCGTTGTATCATCTCTCTGGCGAGTCTGTGAGTCGGTGTTAGCACAATCATGTTAGAAACGCTAGCGTTTCCACGACGAAATAATTCAATTGCACGAGTTGTCTTTCCTGACCCACCACAACCGTTTAAATAAACTGTCTTATATCTACATACTGGATCAGATACCGGTGGTGCATTAGAAAGTTCTGATTGAATTTCAATACGGTTACAACAAAGATATTTATCATCCATGGCAACGTCTGCGGATTCACAATACTCATGTAGCATCTCTTTTTTAAATCGCCAACGCCCCCAATTTTCTTCGGGATCTGTGAATTTAGCTACAGATGATTTGTACTTATTGTGTATATACATCGAATCAGTGGCCACTCTAACCGCGGTATTAGGAAATCTATTTATCATCGAAAATAGATTAATAGAAGCATAGGCTAACATTGAACTTCTCAAATGTGTGTACTGGGAATTATATCCATCACAGTAGGTAACAACCGTACCTAATTTCTCACCATTGGATAAAAAAGCATCCTTACGGGATACAAGTTTTCCCTGTTTCATTAAATCCGCTACAATAAAATCGTATTCAGCGACATCTATGATCAACCGCGAAGAGTATTTTGCGTTGTCGTATCGTCCACCCTGGGTAAATTTACCAATTATTCTTCTTCCGAGATCTTTTGCTTGTTCTTTTTTAATTTCAAATAACTTCTTAGACCAATTTATGATTTCTTCTTCACTGAAATCTGGAAACTGTTTTCGTAGTTCGTTGATTATTCTATCTAGATCGGGTTGTGGTAGCCAAACTTCTTTCTGAGCTCGATAGCATATAATAGCCTCGGAAACAATCAACGATATTAGCATACCACAATCAATCATATATCTCAATAGCACTATTGGCATCCAGGCCTTTTCAGATAGGTGTCTACCGAGCCAACCATAACTACACGGATGTAATCCTGACGCTAATTCAAATGATATCACACGAGCGAATCCGGTTAAATCAAAATCAGGCAATGGTCCATTAATCGCAACACGAGTCATTTCATGCGTGGGTTGTCCAAATCGTTTGAAGTACTCAGCGCATTCCCCATATCCGAGAAAACTTCCGGGATAACACGCGGCTATATCAATTGAAATCATACCATCACGTGAGTATTTCGTATTCCACAGTCCTCCATGACCAAATTCGACGCAACTCAATTTAACATCCTCGAGAAAATCACTTCGTGTTGGACGCCATGAGTTTTTTTCTCTTGCGAAGTGAGCTACCACTGATGGAATAGTAAAACTATCCGTGAGTAGTTTTTCATGGGAATTCTCCGGTGAAAAATCACTAGCGATTTTTCTCATTCTGTTATCTAATTCTTCAATGCGATATAATTCACCATTTGGTTTTACAAATTGATCGAATTCTTCATCACTTCTAAGTAACCACACTGACACAGGATCATCCTTACACAACGCATGAATAGCATCGAATAATCTCTCTTCATAGAAAACATCCCCGACGAACTCCTTAGGGATATATCTCACGGTTCGTTCTCGTGGAAATATTGTTACCGCAGGTGTCCACGCGTGTTTGTTATGATCAATAATCTGTATTGGGGCTCCTCGCGATTGATATTTCGGTTCGTATAATACTTCTCCGGTTATTGTTGTTACTGATATTGGGAATTTTAATGATGCTTCTAATTTAGCTATATCAGAAATCTTTGCACCATGCTGTTTTACCGTTAATTCCCACTCGGTTATTTTTTTTCGTCTTAGATCAGTTAGTTTATTTCCTCGGGATGCATTTGTGAAGTGTTCTATTATTCGTTCTCTACACAATTCAGTGAACTAGAATATTTCATAGGAGCTAGTTTTGCGATATCGGGTTTATCATTTAACGGATATATCCCATAAACCATTGCTGTTACGGGATAAGATCTTTCGTAGTATGGCTTATCGATTCCGGTTAGAATTCCTGGTTTGGAATCTCTACTCACAATGACAGCTTTTTTATTCTTGAAGATTGGTTCAAATTTATCCCTAATAATCCATTTGCCATCGACTTCGATAATGAATTTGATTCGGAAAAAATGCCGTTTTTCCCCAACACGTGAAATTATCACTGCTGCTTTTTCATCATTCATGGTAGCGTCAACAACACCATCAATTCGAAATGTTGACCAACAATAAGATGCTCCATCACGCTTGAATTCATTAAAACAGTCTCTGATTTTACTAATCATGGCTTTATCAAGAATTGTATTCTTTGGTCTATTAGAAACTATATCGAGATTGAATTGAGCATCTTTCCAGGGTAATCTCTTGGACGTTTTTTTTGGTTTATCGAGATTAAATTTAGGACTAATTTTTAATAATCTCTTAAACTCTTTCATGTTTCCGTCTCTTGGACGTTTTTTGGGTCTATCGAGATTAAATTTAGGATTAATTTTGTTACGTTTTTTTGGTTTATCGAGATTAAATTTAGGACTAATTTTTAATAATCTCTTAAACTCTTTCATGTTTCCGTCTCTTGGACGTTTGTTACGCTTTTTGGGTCTATCGATATTAAATTTAGGACTAATTTTTAATAATCTCTTAAACTCTTTCATGTTTCCGTCTCTTGGACGTTTGTTACGTTTTTTGGGTTTATCGAGATTAAATTTAGGACTAATTTTTGATAATCTCTTAAACTCTTTCATGTTTCCGTCTCTTGGACGTTTGTTACGTTTTTTGGGTTTATCGAGATTAAATCTAGGATTGATTTTTAATAATCTCTTAAACTCCTTATCAGCATTTTTCGAAGGCTTTCTCCTTAATTCCCTCATGCTATAATTAAAACAAGCATTTAAATGAAAGATTTATATATAATGAATCACTGCAAGTGGCTTATGATTGGATCAGTAACCCCGTGTAACAAATCATGCAGAAATGAGTTTTGTGGGTATCATATGCAAAGCTATCGTCGTGGAAGCCTTGGTCCGTTACCTTGTATTCTATGTGGAGTTGGGGTCAGGGGAAAATCTCAGTTGTGTTTGAATTGCGGTGGTAAGCGATACAGGGAGTTGAAGCGTTATTATGATAAAAGAATAAAAAATGGACAATCAATCAGAAATTATGACCCTGACGCTGACAAAGTCAGTATTCTTGACGCTGACAAAGTCAGTATTCTTGACGCTGACAAAGTCAGTATCAAGGATAAAATCATAAGAACTCCTCAAGACTACATCGAAAGATTTATCATTAAACCAAACAATGAATTAGACAAACAATAGTATTATGTATACGAATGAACCAAGAATTCAGACAACACCCTGTGATCACAAATTATGAAGCATCCAGTGATGGTGTTGTAAGAAACCGCAGACTGAAGAAACCAGTTGGTTCTGTGAATAATCAAGGGTACTTGGTGTTTGGTGCTGGAAAGAAAACTTATCTCAATCATCGTTTCGCATTTGAGTGTTTTTATGGATTGATCGAGGATGATTTTGTTATTGATCATATCGATTTTAATCCGAAAAACAATTCTTTATCAAATCTGCAGGCTATCACACAAAGTGAAAATTCCAAACGAGGGGGGACTGGGAAATACTCGAAAAAAGCGAGACCTGTGAAATCTTTGAATACGATAACTAACGAAGAAAAAATATTTCAATCAATGAATGAAGCCGGTAGGCACTTCGATATTTGTGGATCCTCAGTACGAAGAGTTGCAGAGGGGATAACCAAAACGGCGATTTCAAAAAAGACAGGACAGAAAATTCGATTTAGTTACGTCTCATGCGTCATATTTTTCATTTAGAAATATATCATTATTATAGAATAATGAATTCTGAAAACATGAATAGCATCATATCCGAGATTTCAAAATTGAAAAGTTGGGATATTGAACTATCAGATGGGTTAAATCCTGATCAAATCATGTCTGATTTTCAGGATATAGAATACGGAGTTAACAACAATAAATATATGCTACCAAAGAAGTATGCGCTCATCAAAAGAATTCAGAATTCTATTCGGGACTCTCTCGCATTCTCCAGTGACGTAAGTGTGTTCCCTCCGTTGTATACCATCGTAGAACGAATACGAAAAGAATTGGGGCACGAATACGAATTGAAAAAGGAGGTTAATTCTAAAGTTAGAAACCTACGGGCGTTAATTCAAGAAAATGAACAATTTTGATTGACCAACCATTTATCATTATTTGATTGTGACCGTCCCTCATAGAGATTTTAATTTTTTTTTAGCATTTTTGGATTAAAACTGTTGAAATCAGTGAATAAAAAATTGATGGCTGGTTCGGATTGATCAAAAATAGAATGAGGGAATTAACAGTATTATTATATTTATATACAATTTTGATAGTTCCCTCATCGATGAACGAAGCTGTTATAGGATGAAATAACGCTTCTATGATCGTGTTAAAAATTAACTGACATGTCTGACATGTAACAAAAAGTGTTTTCGTCTGTTAGGTCGGATTGAAAAATTGTTTTGCAATTGAAAAATTGTTTCTGATTTCAAATAATGGTCAATGAAGCATTAACAACCCGATTAGCTCGTGAACGACTGGATGGAATCAGGAGATTTGTACCAATTCGTGACTCTGTACGGAATAAACTACAACAACGACAACAAGCGCAGACTGACTTTTCTGTGTCAAGTGAACAACTGTTTACTCCGATAACAAGTGCGACCAAAGATGTGAAAAAGTTAACTGAAGCAGCGATATACGGAGATATTCCTGAGCGAGAACGAGTAAAGAAGGCGCCGCTGCTTGATACGCTTGAAAAGATAGCAGCAGAGACCGGACAAACACGCGCAGGGATACAACAGTTATCCAGTGATATAAAAACTCAGCGCGAGTATGAACGATTAGCTGATATTGATGATTCTGCGCCTGAAACTCAAAGAGTTTCCACACCTGAACCACAACCTGTTGATGTCGTCACCCCAAGAGGTGTTCCCTTTATAGACAAATTCACCGAAGGAGCTATAACAGAAATCAAACGACCTGAATTAATAAAACCCAACGATTATGCGGATTTTGGCATTTTCGCTATCCAAAAATATTATTCAAGGGAAGAGTTTTTAAAAGACGAGTATAAAAACAGTAGAATTAAACGAGACGACTGGGTAGATTGGTTATATAAAATAAACAAGGAGATTACTGGTAATTTGAAAAAGGATACAATTGAGTACAGAACTTTTAAAGCAGGAGTTGATAGCTATGGTATACAAAAACAACAATGTCGAGGCCGACAAAGGCAATTACTTGATGATAGTGAGGGCGCAACTGGTACAACTGAGGAAACAAGCGGAAAAGGATATTCGATTGGAAATCCAAAGGATTTCAACGCTGGAGTCTTTGACTCTACCACGACATGTCCTGGTAGTGTTATCAATGATATATCACGATTAGAAGTTCTTGTAGGAGGTTTCCGAGCTGGAAATAACTCACCGGAAATAATTAATGAAGCAGCTGATATCTGTAGACGATTATTTCAGGGTGGTATCATGGATATCAGCACATATCGAGATTTCATTGACGAGTTAGCGAATGGGTATCATAGTGACTGAATTGAAAAGTCAATTGAAAAATTGTTTCTGATTTCAAATAATGATCATACACTACAATCATGATAAACCAACCCCCGTCTACGTAGTTAATTCACGGTTTCCGGTTTATAGAGCATACTACGGAGATGGTTTAGGCAATACCATTGCAGGGTTATTTGCGAGAATGGCTCCAAAAGTGATGCCGTTAGCTAAACAACTAGGAATGAAAGCCATTGATGTTATTCGTGATAAGGGTATTAGTGCTGTTGGAGATTTTGCTGGAAAAGCGTTTTCAACTGCGAAGAATAAAATAACATCATTAGTGAGACGAAAAAAGAAACCGGTACCATTGCCATCTACAGCGGAAATGCCTGCAAGTGTTAGTAGAATTATAAATAACGCAGTAGACGAAAAATTAGCGTCGATGGCTTTAACCCCCGACCAAAGCAATATTGCAAATATGATAGCAGGAAGTGGCTTTAAAAAACTACGACGATGAGAATGGAAAAATCGTTTACGATTTCACTATTTAGACTCTGATAAATAGAATAAAATGTTCAAACAGTCACCTGATCCAGCGTTTGATATAGATGCCCCAGTTCGCAAGGATGATTCTGTACGCGATTATCAATATTACGCCTATCATGCCATAGACTCAAATAGTCGAGCAAGAATTGAACTTCAAGTCCATGATACCAGTAAACACTTTTTGCCCTGTGAAGCGTTTATTGAAGTAGAAGGAGAACTTGTAACAGCTGATGATACTCCTGCTGTACCAGCACCGTATCCAGATGGTACTCAAGTCGGTTTTGTCAATAATGGTATTATGGCGTTATTTGAGAGTGCTAGATATCTCATTGATGGAAAAGAAATTGAGTCCATAGATCGCGATGTTGATGTGGCTACAACAATAATCGGGTTAGCGAGATATTCTGATGATTATACAAGATCAGCAGGACCCTCTATGATGTTTGCAAAAGATGGTAAGAATACCGCTGGAGGAAATCCATTTGTTGTAAGACGACCAAAAAAACGTGATAATAGTGATGCTGATGTCGAGAATATGATTATAAACAACGACGTTAATTTCAATCTAGGAGCCGCAACACGTATTTCAATGTTGCAAGGAGCGCGTAAATCATTTTCATGCGCGATTCCACTACATCACATATTTGGATTCTGTAGAAACGTCAGAAAAGTTATCTACGGGGCGAAGCATACAGTATCGCTTGTACGAAAGAGTGATGATAATGACGCAATCTGGAGGATTCCAGCAGATGCTGCAAATCCCAATGCTGATGCCGGTAAAGTCAATTTAACAAAAATATCATTGTGGATGCCAGTGTTGACTCCAGCAATCACCGCAGAAGAACGATTACTATCATTTATGGACCAAGGAGGAAAGTCGTTGTTGAGTTGGCTAACCGTGAGTACAGATGTTAAACAATCAAATATCAACGGGTTATTCACGTGGAATCTAGCATCAAAACAAGGTGTTGCTGCGCCACGTCATATATTTATTGCGTTACAGGATAACACACGAGTTGGCAATCAACTCTCCAGCCATATGATATTTGATCAGTTAGGTGTGAAAGACGTCTCACTGAGAATAAACGGCCAGCAGGAACCATCCGAGGATATACAACTTAATTACACCGAAAATCATATTGCACGAGTTTATCATCGTCTGTTGTCATTTATGGCACGCGATCAAAATGTCGATACTGGTTTGCAAATATCACAATATGATTTTAAAAATCTGTATCCGATCTATTACTTCTCACTGGAACATCTCGATTTGATGAGACAATCTGTTGTTGATATACACTTTAGAGCTAATGTGACTCGTGGTGCTATTACTAATTATAGAGCGGTTGCTGTCATTCTCAGTGATAAATCAATGCTACTTGAAGGTGTTGGTGGAAGAATGAGAGTGGTAGATGCACCAGTAGAAAATCTTTGATTGATTTTCTCGATTTTTCATTGAATTAGAATCAATCAATTATGTATAATGTCATATAGTGTTATTAGTGTTGCGTTAACTCCTGGTCAAATCAAAAAATTGCAATCGGAATCAGCTAAAAAATGTGGAACCACAATCACGTTGAAACCCAACCAAATGACTGGTGGTGCAAATAAATTATCACTGACAACTCGTCAAATAAAACATTTCAATGATGCACTTGCAGCCAAAAAAGGTGTTCAGATTACTCTCTCTGCGGCTGCTATCAAAAATATGATTAAAACAGGCGGTATATTTCCGTTGTTAGCTGCGATTCCAGCATTGATTGCAGCAGCAGCCCCAGCGGTGTCTAAAGCGGCTGCGTTAGGAGCCGTTGGTACTGCAGCAGGAATGGCACTAAAGAAAGCAACTGGGAAAGGATATAAAAAAAGGGAAAGGGTCTAAGACTACCAGGAACCCCGTATTCGTGGTACAGCAGAAAGGGTCTAAGACTACCAGGAACGATTTATTAATTCAGAAATCTTCGATGGTTCCCATGTCCAATTTTGATTTAATGGATGCTGCTAAAAAACTCGCGATTAAAAACTTCAGAGGTGTCTTTATGAAAGATCAATTACCACATCAACCAAACAGCGTTGAAACCGGAATCATTAATTTAGATAACAGCACTGGACCCGGAACTCACTGGGTTGCATACGCTATTGATCCACGTGGGATTGTCTATTTTGATTCATATGGATTAGCCCCACCAAAAGAGTTTATGCGGTATATAAAAACCCTTCCAATGAAGACTTGGTATTCTACTCTACCAACACAAACGATGATTGACCCACCAATATGCGGCAGCGAAGTATTAAATGTCCTTGACGCTATTTCTAACTCCTTGAGTAACCCAAGCGGAAAACCACCACATGTTGTCGTTAATGAATACACTAGTAATCGCTGGAAATCGAAACGATTTTAGAGAGAGAAAGAGTTTTACAATAACATGATTGATATTTGGGGGAGATCTTTGAAACCCAAACCCGATGGCACTGCACCACCTGATTCTGTCAAGGATGTAAAAAAACTAATCAAAGATGAAATAGCTGAGACGTTGAACTTAACAAATGTTGATCCTAATGAAATAGTTGTATTTCAAGACAAACAGGGTAAATTGAAATCCAGTGATGTGTCATTGGATGATATTTTAGTTAAACAACGAAACGCAATCGAGAATACTATCGCGTTATTTTCGGATCAGGGTAAATTGAAAACCGGTAATATTTCTCTGGATGATATTTTGGTTAAACAACAAAACGCAATCGAAAATACTATCGCGTTATTTTCCGATCAGGGTAAATTGAAAACTAGTGATGTCTCTCTGGATGATATTTTAGTTAAACAACGAAACGCAATCGAGAATACTATCGCGCTATTTTCCGATCAGGGTAAACTCAAACCGGGTGTACTCGTTTCGACGATTACAGATCGATTAAAAACTCTCAACGATGAGTTAAACAATTCTGTGTTTGTACTAACAACACTTGAATCTAGAATTGAAGAAAACGGAAAACAGTTTACATTATTTCGTAGAAATATCATTGATAAATTTATTGGAACCCCGTTAGATAAAATTGAAATAAAACTCCCGGATATTAAAAAATCCATCGATGAGACGAAAAACTTCATCGAAGCCATCAAAGGTGATTTTTCGAGGATGATAACAATCATTGAAAAAACAAAAATTCCTCATGAGAAAACCAACAACGTAGTATATACAATCCAACACGGATCATTTGCGTGGACACCTACAAACAACAAATTAGATATCACTGCAACCGTTAAGGGTATTTATCGATTAACACTAGTAACACCATTGACTCAATTTAATATATCATCGTCGAGTTCATCCGGGGTTAATAATACGATTTCAACGATCATCGACAAGGATACAACTGAAAAGTTCACTATAACAGCTACTGATAAAAATTTGATTGGGATTCCAGCAACCTGGTATGTGGAATTCGTAGCGGATTTAAGTAAATAAATTGAAAGGATTTCACAATTGAAAACGCTAGTGTTTTTAAAATAAAAATGATTTCATCAACTCAATGTCGCTATGATCAGGTCAGAGAATTTCAGAATAGACTCAAAACCCTCACTGAGGAGTATCAAATAAAAATAAAAAAATACCGACGAAGAATCACCGCAATTGATGTTATTGTGTACTCTTTGTCAAGCGTTCTCGCTGGCGCCGGAATAATACTTGCATCGGTTACAATGATTGCCCCGGTCGTAGTTCCAATTTGCATTTCTGCGGTGGCTACAATCGGGGGTATATCAACCGGGATAGCAAAAAAGATATCATCATGCAGCCAGAGTAAACTGCAGAATTACTTACTTCAATTTCATATTGCATCAACCGCATACTCGCAATTATCATTGATGATATCATCGTCACTCGATAATACGATTATATCAGATAGTGAATTCTCAGCGATGGTCAGTATTTTTGATTCCGCGATATCGAAATTAGAGCGACAACATGAGTATAATAACAATGACAACACCGATGGAATTGGAAAACACGAACCCGAAAACCAAAATGATCTCAATAATCTCAACCATACCAGATTGTGAGTTCTCAGTGATGGTCAGTATTTATGATTCCGCGGTGTCAAAATTAGAGGGACAACATGAGTATAATAACAATGACAACACCGCAGGAATTACTTCAACGAATAGTGGAGAACACGAACCCAGTACAAACAAGCATGATATCAATAACATCAACGAATCCAGAATTCAGTGTGAATTTCCCCTCTCCGGTCCCCGTGAAGGAGATAGCGCTAGCAAAATTACGAGTATACCACAGTTGGCCTAATATCAGATCAAAATCATTTGGTGGTCAACAACCGAATAATTCACTGGTATTTGCAAATAAGAATAAACCCGACGGAACCCCAGACTGGAACGTCGTTTCGATACCAACCGGATCATACCAAATCGAACAAATCGATAATGAATTCGCGCGTAGAATAAAATCGATTACTGGAGTAGAGTCAAAAATCGCTATAACAGTTCATGAACCGACGCTATCATCCGCAATTGAGATAAACACAGAAGGATACGTCGTAGATATCTATCAAAGTTCTATTAGAACCGTACTAGGATGGCCTGAATTACCACCAGGGGAAAAAACTGTTGATTTACCAGAACCACAAAAAACTGATTATATCACCGACAGAATAAAACCTGATAATCCAATAAAGAGTTATAGCGATTATGATAAATTGTATTTTTTTATTGAATTGGTAGATCCTACCACTAAGAAGATCTACCACATTCTTCAACCGGATGACCCCACTGTAAATTTCGGAGCGATGAATAGCGATATTTCGTTGTTGTTTATATCCTTTAGATCCGGCACACTCACCCAAGATGAATTTATCAGCGTTGTAGAAACATGTAACAAAATCATCAATGACATGGAAACATTTAATGCGCAAATCATTCAAGAGGTATTAAGTGAAAGTAATCCTAAAACAAGAGATATTTTTGCAACAGACTATAAAATCTCCGTGAAGGATATTCCGACATTCAAACTACCAGGATATAATATCCTAGAACTACAAAAATCTCTCAGTGATGCCATCGATGTTGGTTTTAAAATAATTCATGATGCATGGAAAAAAACAACATCACTGGAAATAAAAATCCTCAAACACAATAATGACCCAGACGGTGGCGGCAGGCATATCGCTCCGTTCAACGTGAATATATCCTCAGTGATTGCGCTCAATTTAACATGTGATGTAATTGAAGGAAGCTATCAGATTAATCTAGAGCAATCAAATCAAGCTCAGCAGGGATATATTCTTTATTCGTTTGCACCAACAGCTCCTCCAGGATTCCTAATTATTGAAAACCCAATTAATCCTGTCTACATGCGATGCCATAATAATTCATTAACGAGAATTAATTTCAAACTCACCGACCAGTCAAATAATCTGATTGATTTACAAGAAGAGGTGTTAGCGATTAGTCTGTTTGTGAAATCATAAATGATTTTCGTCCTAAGGACTTGATCAAATATTCGGTTAAAATCGTAAAAGAATTATTAACCCAGAACTGAAAACTTTAGCAGCAGAGAGGGTGGATGACCACATCGTTGCGAGCAAAATCGTAAAATCTCCGTTTTTGCAAAAATGGAGACTTTTTTTTTGGTTAAATGAGATTTGTTGGAAACCTGATATTTTGTCTGAAAACGTTATCTATAGGCCATATTTTGCTCGAAAACCTTATCTGGAAGCCGTATTTTTGCTTGAAAACGTGGTCTGTTCACCCTCTCTGCTGCTGCATTTAATTACCTATACAATAATGCGCGACTAACCTAGGCTTTTGACAACTTATAGTTCTTTAATCTTTGTGTATATTACATTACACTTTCAAAACCTTCCGTGCATAATGCGTCATTCATTACATTAAAATATACTGTAATCAATTTCTGCTTAATGCCTCATTGATTACATGACATTATACTAAAATACATCTCTATGCATAATGCCTCATGCATATCATGAAAATGTACTGTAATACATTTTCGTGCAGAATGCATTATTTACTATACAGCTACTGCATTATGCTGTAATCAGTTTTTATGCATAGTGCTTCGTTACATTATATTATACTGTAATCAATCTCTATTCTTAGTGTCTCATTCATTACATTCTATTTTACTGTAATCAATCTCTATGCATAATGCCTCCTTCATTACATTCTTTTTTACTGTAATCAATCTCTATGCATAATGCCTCCTTCATTACATTCTATTTTACTGTAATCAATATATATGCTTAGTGTCGCATTAATTACATTATACCGTAATCAATCTCTATACTTACTGCCTTATTCCTTACATTATACTATAATAAATCTTTATGCTTAGTGCCTCATTCATTTGCCTCATTCATTACATTACATTATAGTGTAATCAATATCTATGCTTGGTGTCGCATTCATTACATTATACTATAATCAATCTTTATGCTTAGTGCCTCATTCATTTGCTTCATTCATTACATTACCTTATAGTGTAATCAATCTTTATGCTTAGTGCCTCATTCATTTGCCTCATTCATTACATTACATTATAGTGTAATCAATCTCTATGCTTAGTGCCTCATTCATTACATTACATTATAGCGTGATCAATCTCTATGCTTAGTGCCTCATTCATTACATTACATTATATTGTAATCAATCTATATGTATCATGCCTCATTCATTACATTACATTATACTGTAATCAATCCATATGTATCATGCCTCATTCATTACAGTATAGTATAGTGTAATCATTATCTATATTTACTGCCCCATTCATTTCATTACATTATACTGTAGAAAATATCTAGTGCCGTATTGATTACATTACATTATAGTGTAATCAATATCTATGCTTAGTGTCGCATTTATTACATTATACTGTAATCAATCTCTATGCTTCGTGTCTCATTCATTAAATTACTTTGTACTGTAATCAATATATTTGCTTAGTGTCCTATTCATTACATTACATTATAGTGTAATCAATATCTATGCTTAATGTCGCATTAATTACATTATACTGTAATCAATCTCTATACTTACTGCCTTATTCGTTACATTATACTATAATAAATCTATATGCTTAGTGCCTCATTCATTTGCTTCATTCATTACATTACATTATAGTGTAATCAATCTCTATGTTTAGTACATTATTCATTACATTACATTGGACTATAATCAATCTCTATGCTTAGTGCCTCGTTCATTTGCCTCATTCATTACATTACATTATAGTGTAATCAATCTCTATGCTTAGTGCCTCATTCATTACAATATATTTAACTGTAATCAACATTTATACTTACTGCCTCATTCATTACATTACATTATACTGTAAAAAGATATATGCTTAGTGCTTCATTCATCACATTACATTATATTGTTATCAATCTATGCTTAGTTCCGCATTTATAACATTACTTTAAACTCTTGTTAGTCTCTATGCTTAGTACATTGTTCATTACATTACATTATACTGTAATCAATCTTTATGTTTTTTTCATTATTCATTACATTACATTATATTGTAATCAATCTCTATGCTTAGTGCCTCATTCATTACATTACATTATGTTTTACATAATTTGTATCTGGCTTTCCTTGCGACAGGTTGTAACGATAACACAAAGAAAGATGTATATCTTGCTCTTTTCAATGAGTAAGTCCTAATTGATAGCAATGGTAAACCACATTCTACTTGGGTATACATATAAGAAAGTGGTATTATTGCTGTAATATCATAACTGATCTAGCATAATTTTATTTATAACTATACCAACGTCATAACATTGCTTTGTTACATATTATATGCTAGATTTACAACTTCTTTGTCCAAATGCAATTCAAAACTCAATATATCCTTATTACAAAAAATGTGAAATTCGTTTTATATTAAACAAATAATTTGTCATAAAAGTGGATGCTAGTTTTGTCATAATGAGAAAGATGTGTGTGTTCGATGTATCTATGAAAAGATCTATTGCTGCTCTGTATTTAACACGCGATTATACTTGGTATGTCACATATTTTTGTGTCGTTTTTATTTTTTTGGCCATTAAAATGAAATTGAATAATATACTTATATTTAGAGCCATTTCATGCTTTTAGGTATCGAAACTCAAACCAATGTTCAATTTTCCTTGTATCACATGCGCTGAATAAACCTTTGCAGATAAAGCCTCCCTCTAAATTCATGTACCATTTTACTTTGAAACTTAAACTCTCCAAGAATTCTGATGACAAAATGTCGTATTGGTGATTTGTATTTTAAAACTCACCTTTTTCCACTGCAGGAACAAGCTTAGATACCTAATAATGTTTTGTATCTTAAATATTTTCAGCATGTTTTTATGTTTTCTAATTTCATGGTTTGTAATTTGTTTTTCTGTAGTTCTGTAGTGTAGTCATGTCATTATAGATGTTGTAAAGTGCTTAGAGCTTCTAAAGATTAGGCGCTGTACAAAGTCCTCATTATTATTATTATTATTATTATTATTATTATTATTATTATTATTTCTTCTTTAATTACGTTAATCATGATGCATTTGGAGTACTACAACTACCTCGCAAATCCAGATCTCACAGAAAACATATTTGGTGGTTTTCTAGAGTTTCGTATTTTGCATAAGGTTAAAACTTTAAAGAAAAAAGAATTTCCCCAGATTTCCTCACTGGTTATACTTTTTAAAAAATGACCTTGTATATCTTAGGTATTGTTCAATAAACCTTCCCTTCATTTTGGTTGATGAATGATGGGTATAAATATGGATTATAGAGTATTAAGCCTTACTCGAGATATTCACCGCTCCGAAAACTGCAGCTCCACTTGTTCATTTTCGCCTTCTTGACTTCAGAGGCAAATTTTAATAAAAGAAGATGATAATTTTGTTGACATTTTATTTATTTTATAATTCATTCATTGCATTTTCAGAAGCAGGTATTGTCTACTGTGGCAAATTTAATTTTCTCTATTCTAATAACTGCTAAGACAGTGTACTATAGACTAATCAGGCTGATTGTTTTAAGCACAAATGAGCATTCATTTTAGTTATCCGTGGGCTTAGATCACATACAGATTCCACATTTCCAAAGAAGTGTTAGCTACAGTACATCAATGGAGCTTAGAGGTATACCACCATTCTCTCCATTGTACATGTTCCAAATTCAAACAACGTTTCCGCTTTCTCATAAAAGTCGTTACCCCGCAAGTCTCGCGGAGGTGGAATTGCTGTCATCACAAAGAATTCCATGATAAAATGTCTTCAATACAACACAACCTTCATTTTCTATTTCTTCCACACATCGTTTGAACTAGTCCAAACAACACTCACACTGGAACAAAGGTCAATCCATTTTTCTTTTGCCTCTACCGCCCTCCTCCTAATAGAAAAACAAGCTGACCGAATCTCTTTTTTTGGAGCAGTTTCCGAATCTCCTGGAGTATGGAAATTCGATAGGTGGCAACCTAATTATTCTTGGAGATTTCAACTTTCACTTTGACTGTCCTGGAAACTCATACACGTCGTAACTCCGAGATTCCATTCATGTTTTCAACCTTAAACAGTCAGTTAACCATCCCATCCATAAACCTGGTCACATTTTAGACTGGAATTTTCATAGACCTGATAATAATATTCTGCGATCCACTCTTGTATCCCACAAACTTGCATCAGATCACCACTCCATTATATGCCTTCTGAACGTAGCGGTCCCTAACCCTCCACCTTTATTTGCTACTAAGATAAAAACCATAAATGTCTTTTCGTCAAATATTCATTTTAATTGATGCGGGTAACTTACTGTTGTTGGGACGCTTAACTTGTATAGTTTTCTTTTACATGAAAATAATATTGCATTCCGTTAGACAGCAACGACTTTTGTGATCATGGCAAATTCGATGAAATGAAAATAAATATAAATCAGTAATTGAAATGGTGAGGTTAATCATCAGTGTAAGAAAGGCTTTTAATTTGAGATTGCAGCAAGACTTCTATTCTTACATTTCATGCCAAGCTTAATTCCTTGTCGTTAAAGGTCTTCGTAACTTATTTCATACTACTACTACTACTACTACTACTACTACTACTACTACTACTACTACTAACAATGAAAGCGTGTTTTTGTTTCAGGGTACAGCAATATGGCGTTGACATTCCAAGAATTGAATGACAAGGGTCCATATGAACATCCAGAAATTGTGGCAGAGAGAAGAAATAACAACGTTGCCATGCGTGATATACATGTGGATTCATTATCTAGAAAGAGTAACATGTCCATCCTTCAACTCCACGACAAGGGTTCACATGAACATCCAGAATGGAGACCACCGCTCAGTCATCAGTTGAACCATACAATCACTGAAATGAATGAAAAGAGTTCAATTGACAACACAGATTTTAAAAAGATACATACAAAGCAAGGAAGTATTAGCTATGAACTTGATGTTTCCCTCGACAATCCAGGGTATATATGAGTATGACACACAACGGCCATGTTTTAGTTAAATGGGTAAAAATGGTTTTGACGCGTTCTCAGAAGACAAGACACCCAATAAACAGAAAGACATGTCGTGAAAGACCCGAATTACAAGGAATCATACAAGAACTCAGAATTAAAAACAACCATCTCAACTGGTACGATAACAGCGGTATAGATGGAGTTTGATAGCACGATTCCACCATTGCAAATGTTTTATATTCACAATGTTATTACATTCAACACAAATATTTAATAATGAAAAGCTTGCTAACAAAACGTAAACACAAGGTTTTTTCTTTTCGTTCCCTTTGTAAATTTTTGTTTTGTTCTTTCACACGTTCACGAGTGCAAATTAGTTCTGTTATAACAAGAGATATTTCAAATATGTCGGATGTTATATAGCTCTAAAAACTGTAGTCTATTGACAGGTCATGCAATTCGTACATTTTGTATATTATAGTAGTCTAGATGTGTAAGTACAATATATATTGCATATGATTTTATTTGTTTTATTTTGCCATTGTTAGTCATCCAGCACCAGTTACAGGGCATCAATCGCCGGTTATATCATTCAGTTGCGCTTTATGCTTGAATAGGTCAGAGATTCGAGTTACGTCATCACATTCCTTTAGGAAAAATTGCCCTATTTAAACACTGTCACATAAAAACTTGTGCCTTTGTGGTTGAAGCGATATATTTGTCTTGCCTTCATACAGGGAGCAAAAATTAGTTTAAACCAGGTCTGCTGATAAAATCTGGAAAACATCACGGTTTCTCACTGTCTGTCTGTCTATCTACGACATACATGTCTGTTAGTAGCTACATGCCTTTGTGCCTGTTAGCATACAAAGTTGTCAAACCTCTTCACGAAACGATGTACTGCTGATTATGATGTAATTAAACCTGCAGATGAAATTATATATTGTCCAGTTAATTTGTACCGATATTTTACAGTGTGATTACATTTTGTGAGGACAAAATGCATCTTCCATATAATGTATCCTTTAGAACTAAAGCTAGCATACTTTGCCTACACAGTAAATTATAATTATTAATTTGTCCAGGTTTTAAGCAAGAATCATAAATGTCCATAGTGAATGGATTTATCGACTGCTTTAGTTTTTAATATTAAAGATCTACTAGTGTGCTCGCACAATATTCATTTATGCGATAAATTTAATACTGTAGATGTGCTTTTGTAAAGATTTTATGAAAAATATCTCACCATTAATAAAAAAGGACTACAAAACATAAATTATTTATCGCTGGTGGCGGAACGCTCCAAGCCTATTTCGCGCTCGGTAATTTCCGTGAGACAAAGCGGAAGTGATGTATTGTAAGGAACAGTGCATTTCTACTTCGTTGTTAATATCATTCAGTAAATGGTACTGTGCGTTATCCGACCAGTGACAGGCGAGATAGTCTGCATGCAGTGATCATTTGAAAAACGGCGATTTTCATACTGTCTATACAATTAAAGAGTCACTTGATTTTACGACCGTCAGACGACTCCTGCGAATTGCAGTTCCATGTGTGTTTTCTGGCCAGGTAACTGAGTCTGTGAACACCAAAATCGAAGGGTTACGGCAGGGTTAACAACATGTAGACCGAGAGAAGATTTACAGAATCGAGAGCTAGCGATGGTAAACTATGTATACATCTTTATGTTGTCAGCCCCTACCCCTCGCAAGAAATATACCTAGCAAAAGAATTACCAATGAGAGAAGGAGATTGTAGTTGGAGGGCAGGGTATTTGCAAATAATAATAGCGCAACCCCAACCCCAAAAATGAATCCTACGTTTCCATGACGAGCGTGTGTGTGTGTGTGTGTGTGTGTGTGTGTGTGTGTGTGTGTTTCGGTCCCTTAAAATTGTCCCACTCCCCTATTTTATTTGTACCTACAAAACAAAAACTTTAACTGTGCATGTCCATGATTATTTCACGTCTGTTCAATAATAACAATGCTACTACTACTAAAACCAAAAATATAAACAAATTATATATAAAATAAATTAATAAATAATAATAATAATAATAATAATAATAATAATAATAATAATAATAATGCTACTATTACTACTGCTAAAATAATAATAATAATAATAATAATAATAATAATAATAATAATAATCACAAAATAAGTTTCTTCTAAAGCCAGTATGTTGTGAATACTTAATGTATTTATTGTTTTTAATTGTAAAGTGTAATTACCATGTACAGTTGACGTATTGGGAGTAAATATCTTTTCCAGAAAATAAGCATCACTGTCAGAGTCAACCCACAACCCAATATATATATATATATATATATATATATATATATATATATATATATATATATATATATATATATATATATATATATATATTCTCAATCTTATTATCCAGAACAATATCACAAAATCAGAATAATTTCGGTGCGTTGCATTTCTACAAAGTGTACACAGATATCCAGATATCCATTTACTGATATACCCTTACACATGATTTTCCTACAAAGTATACGCAAATAGGCAAATCCCTATTAACTAATGTTGCACACTGCAGCCATTATACAAAGTTTATAATTCCATTCAACATTTACACATCTATAATATCAAATGAATAAATGCACGAGGTTACTACGAATTAACCAAATAGCGAATTACAATATTAGATTGTTACATAAACATTGCTCATATCTCAAAATATGCATGTAGATCAAACGCTACGAATGAATCAACCATAGAAATAGTAATTCTACGTACTAAGGAATGCATACTGAAATAATTAAAATACAATTACTTTGCCGTAATATATTACAACAATCGATGAAAAAGTCACATGTACTGAAGCTCCGTGTAATTCTTAGAATCACACGTTTCCCGCAAATTTCGAATAACGTAGGAGTAAAGTAAAATTTCCACAGGTTGGTTGAGCGACTGCTGATGTTTAGTTCTCAAGATAATGGATTTAAGCTTGCGATTCTAATGTTGGCAACGCCTTGCTCAATTTGATGTTGATTCACATAATTACCAGATACTGCCCCGTCACAACAGTCTGTCAAGGGTGGTTTTACGACCTCCACCTGATGTTCCTTTACTCCTAACACAGGATTTCATCACTTACATGTGAACCAGGTTATATCAATGTTATGCAACTAAGGCGCCAGTCAACAATTACTATGGCCATGTCCATTAACTGGCTTGACACTTCGTACATATTTACGGCGGGAAATTATTAGCCTCAGGGTCTAGCATATACATCTTGAAATCTGGTTAATTTCCTTAAAACGTAACACACACACACGCACACACACACACACACACACACACACATACACACACACACACACACACACACACACACCCACGCCCATTTCACTCAACCAGATCTGTAACGAGGATTCCTTTAAAAAAGCTAAAAAGTTTACCTGGCCCCCATATCTTAATGTATACCAAAAACCACGAGAGAAACAAAAACAGTTTGACTCTACTAGTCCATGTTTCTTCTGTTGCCGGCATCATCCAGTTAATTTAACATAATACAACATTGAAAAGGATATCTGCTTGTCGGCATATGCATAGTTTTATACGTCTGAATGTATTCAAACAGCATAGTCCACAATCACTGAGACTAAATTATGTATTCAAACGGAATTGTCCACAATCACTGATACTGAATTATGTATTCAGACGGAATAGTCCGCAATCACTGAGACTGAATTATGTATTCCCAGTATTTGTTGCGTTAAGATATCTATTACAAAATCTTTGCTGAATCGCTCATATTTCTGGTGAATATTCATAACCCCATATTTCCAAACTGTAACTTAAGACTGAGTTCACGATATCATTAAATAATTTAAATATACCCTGTACATGTCATCTTCAAAATATCTGTTGATAGAACAATTGCATGCAAGAAGAATATGGCACCGCAAGTAATGTAATGTTTTCTAAAGACCATTGCTTTGAGCCCATCTGTACAACTGATTGTTCACAATCGATGTGAATATTTTACAGAGAGCATTTACTAGAGACCACTCTAGTGGCCTAGTGGTTAGAGCATCAGCCTCGGATGCGGGATGCTGTGGATTCGATCCCCGTCCTAGTTATACCTAAGACTTACAAAAATGGTACTAACAGCTGCATCGCCAGGCCATCAGCATTAAGAGGTTAGTGTTAGAACTGGTCAGCCTAGTGTCAGGATAATGTGACTGGGTGGGACATCATGCTACATATCTGCGGCATGATGCTTCAGTACTAGACATCACTTTAAACAGCCATCCAAATCACACACACTTTCATTAGAAATTCCGCCGAAATTGTTCGGGTCCCTTTAACTCCCATTCTTTAATATCAGACATAGCAGCAGCAGGGGCGACAACTTTTTAGAGGCGTCAATTTGGCAAACCGAGGCTTCTTCCAAAATCGAAAAAAAGCGTCAATTTATAGAGGCTCATTCGGCGAAAAAAAGACGCCACAATTGTTGTCGCACCCTCTGCTGCTGTTATGGGGTTAACAATTTTTTGAACCGAATATTTGATCAAGTCCGATGCGATATCTTGATCTAGGATCATGCAAATTTATCGTTACAAATCCATGTGGGATTGACTGAGCGCGACTAAAGAAATTTCTAAATGGATTATAATCCATATCCCCATTGCACTAAGTCTGGTGAATATTTCGTAGCGTATGAGTATCAATTCCATTGAATACAGCAAGAATATTGCAGTTATCTCTTGTCACTTTTGGTATTTGAGTGTATCGTTGAGTGACATATATCACGTCAGTGTTTTTATGACTACCTCTGGAAAATATCCTAGCAGGATTCTTTTGATTGTCTAACATCACATCATCATATACGACATCACATCATCATATACGACCAAATTGTTAATACTTCCATCAATATCATCAATGGTCGGTGCATCCTCGATATCGGTTATAAATTCAATAATACCCTCGCCGGCGATTTCTGCTGCCTTTTCGTTGTAATCCTTTAACACCTCGTAGCATCGTTGATCATCTACACTCGGAGCTATTAAATACAACTTGTCCCATTTTATCCATCTCGTTATCAAATTAAGTAGCAGTTGCGTCTTGCCACTTCCAGATGGTCCGATTATAATCATACGAATATAATTTGGTAGCGCTGCATGATGCTTAACTGGTTCTCTTGTTTTTTGTCGCCGAAATATCAATTACATTCATGTTATTATAAATATATTATGGATCTATCTTGTGTGAAATGTAAGAAACGTACTGGCACAGATGACTTGGCGATGATTACAACTAAAAAACAGATCAGCACTTTCTGGTAAGTGCGTACAATGTGGTACAAAAAATTTAGATTTGTTTCTATGAAATTTGCAGAAGATTTAAAAAAAACGAGGAGGTGATATTGCAGCCAAGTTAGTAAAATTACCAGGAACACCATGGGATAAAATACCCAGGAGAAAAACACTTTCCAGGGTATAGTTATTGTGGACCCGGGACTAGACTCGATATCAGACTCGATGATCAAAACCAACCCCGACCCGGTGAAAACCCAATAAATGCTGTTAATAAGGCGTGTCATGCTCATGATGTTGCTTATAAAAGCAGTAATCTGCAAAACAGACATATCGCAGATGTAAAATTGATTCATGCGTTGAATTCTATCACAGATAAATCCTTCAAAGAAAAATTGGCTTCATGGTTGATAAAATCGGCGATGAAATGTAAATTGATGTTTGGGTGCTGGCAGGTAATAACAACATGGAATTTATTATTCTCCAAGAGGATACTAGAGGGGTAAATCAGCAATCAGTAAACTCGCTAGCGCCGCAAAGGTGAAAAATACCATTGCAGCGGATTGGTTATCCAAACAGGCAATATGGCAAATTTATCTACCACCGCCTAAACGAATTAACTACTAAAATTTTGATGTCAGCGCACCTAATGAAGTTCATCAAGCTGATCTATTATTTCTGCCGCATGATGGTTGTTTACAAGTATGAGCTAACGGTAGTTGATGTTGCGAGTCGAGACAAAGAAGCAGAGCCATTAAAAACAAAATAATCAACTGAAGCTGCTTCTGCGTTTGAAAGGATTGATCGTAGGGATCATCCGCATTGGCCAAATCTATTACAAGTTTATCCTGGCAAGGAATTTCAAGGTGCAGTTTTATCTACAATGAAGCATCATAATATTTGGGTATCCAATTTAATACGCGAAGGAATTTATTCATGATAAACGATCTCGTGAATGGGTTAAGAGATTACCAGGCGTAATTACCGCGCTGAATAATGAGATTACTCGAACAATCAACATGAAACCTAACAACGCGATTAAAAAGAAATATATACCTGTAAAACCGCAAAATGAATTTTCAAAACAACCAATTCTCGGCAATGTACTGTTAGATATTTATATGAACCAGAAGAGCTCGAAGGTGGTAAAAAAGGGCTACTGATCCTATTTGGAGTGTCACCGCACATAAAATATCTAGTATAACACGATCTACGGGTAGACCGCCAGTCTATAGATTGGCTTCAACTACTCCTCAGCGAGGATTTACTCGTGAACAACTATACCCGAGGATACTCAATTACCACCGCGTGGTCTTAACTAGCACCTCTTCGTCTGTTGCACTCAAGACAAGTCAGCATGACATTATCTCTGGTATGACCAATACTGCTATTTTTTCTGTCTACGGTAAATTGTCGAGAGTCTTTATCCGACCAACACCAATTCATTATATAATTGCAACTCGCGCAGTGATTATTCTGTTGTTTTTCAGTGTAATAATTAATTCAGCATCAATATCAAATTCTCTATTATTTTTTTTAATCCTGTTGTTTATAACCAGATAGTTTTTTCTGATGTTATCATCGCTGACAATATCACTTATTGTGTTGTTATTAGCATGTAAAACAACTCTTTGAAGTTGATTTTTTTTCGTACTCTGGACACCGCAAGGTAAACTAAATTCGACCACTCGATGTGATTATATACCATCCAAACAATTGTATCGGATATAGTTAATCCCTGTGAAGAATGTATTGTCGCTGCGTAACCTAGCGTCCATGGGGATTTATCAGCGCGCAATGCATCCTCGACTACGTTGATATCAACCAGCACAATATCATTTAATACAAGAATTTGCTTCTCACTTTGCCCAGGAATAACAATTTCGATATTTTGTCTTCGTGTATCCTTGGGTCTATAACACAGCGGTGGTGGAAGTGTTGCAAATTTTTCTTTATGTAATTCAAATAACTTCATCTGAAGTGTGTCTCTATTTTTCTTATTGCTACTATTAAATCGTTTGGTCTCCATGCTTCCCAGAAATCATTTAATGGGGTTTATGAAATTATTTCACATTGGATTCTATCTGGTTGTAATCTGATTAGTTTTTTGTAACTCGCGTACTTGCTTATTGTTATGGATATTGGATTTAATTTATTTATTTTTTATTGTTAAATCTAAATTTGTCATTTAGGGTTTAGTATTCTTTAATTGGGAGATTCTTTCTAGAAAATTCAGGCTGACCTAGATTCTAGTTGTAAACAGGCTGACCTTGGCTTGTTTACTTCATTATCTGACCTTGCTTCAGATTGATAAACAGGTCTTTAAAACTATTGGTTAATTTCAAGGGCATCTTTATATTTTTAGTTATTGGGGATGGTTTTTCTTCTGGATCATTCTTTTAATACGTGACGTTTTGAAGGCAGTCTCATTCTGTGACCTCCCATGAACCTCTATCAATTTCTAGAAAATCACGTGATCACTTGTTTACTTAAGAAAACCAAGTATAAGAACTGTTGTTTGGGATAGGACAAATCAGTAGAATCTCTGGGCTTTAAGATATTAGTTGTGTATATTTATTTGAGTTATAATTATTCTGGACATTGTGTCAATTCATTGAAGAAAGAAGATTTATTTATCTATTTGGAGGAGAAAACATGTGCTCGTAATTCATTTGAATGATAAAAAGACAAGAACTGCATCACGTGACATTGTCAGCCATTTTGGATTACATAGTCAAGATTCGAACCTGGAAATATTAGAACATTTATTTATCAGGACTCTTACAATTCCATTAGTGGATTATTTTTGTGAATTTTATATTTGATTAATGTTGGATTTGATTCTCTAAAACTGTAAGTTTAATTATTTTATGAAAATAATTATACTTAATAAATTCATTGTTTAAGTTATACAAGCTTGTTAGTTTTCACTCTTTCTGTGTTGCTGCTTATTCGAGCCTAAGCACGTAACATTATCAAGTGATCTTTGATCAGAACTAATTTCTTCATAATAGTCTACAAAATTCTTTAGCCAATTATTTGGAGACAAACCGACAAATAGTGGTGGTTCACCATGATCGCCACACAAAATCACTTTTGTATTCGCTAGCAATAGCCAATCAAGAAACCTTTGTAATATATCTAACGACACTGTGCATATCTCATCCCAATTCACGACGTCAGGAATACATTTCTCACCCATTCGATCAGGAGTCCATTCATCACCTTTCTATCGAAAGAAACTGTGATAAGTGCAAGCATTAATTCCTCGCTGTTTCATCTCTCTTGCAAGTCTGTGGGTCGGTGTTAGCACAATCATGTTTGATTTCCCTCGAAATAATTCAATCGCACGAGTCGTCTTTCCTGATCCCCCACAGCCGTTTAAATATCTGGTTTTATATCTACATATTGGATCAAATATCGACGGTGCATTAGATAATTCTGATATCTGATTATTTTGCAAATATTTATCTTCAATCGTAACATCTGCTGATTTGGAATACGGTATTTCCTTTTTAATTCTCCATGACCCCCAACTCTCGTCAGAATTTGTAAATTCGGCCACTGCTTCGCTTTGTTTTACGTTTATATAAATGAATCAGTGGCTACTCTAACCGCGGAAATCTATTTATCATTGAAAATAAATTAATAGAAACATAAGCCAGCATAGACGCCCTTAAATGTGCATATTGAAGATTTTTTACATCGTTGTAAGTAACAATTGTACCCAATTTGGTTCCATCGGACAAGAAAGCGGCTTTACGATTTACATATATATCTTTAGATGTTGCATCTGCGATTATAAAATCGTATTCAGCATCATCTATAATCAATCGCGAAGAATATCTGTTATTGTCATATTTTTTCCACCCTGAGTGAATTTACCGATTATTCTTCTACCAAGTTCTTTTGCTTGTCTATTTCTAACTTCAAATAGCTGTTTGAACCATTTCAAGATATCTTCTTCGTCGAGATCAGGGAATTGTTTTTCGTTTTCGCTGATTATACTATCTAGACTATCAGATTGTGGTAACCAGACTTCAGTCTGCGCTCGATATGATATAATTGCTTCAATGACAATCAGCGATATAAGTTTTTAGAATCAATCATATACCGTAATAACACTATTGGCATCTATTCTTTTTCAGAGATGTGTCTACCTATCTAAGCACAACAGCACTGATGAAGTCCTGTAGCCAATTCAAATGATATAACACGAGCGAATCCGGTTAAATCAAAATCGGGTAGTGGTCCATTAATCGCAACACGGGTCATTTCATGTGTGGGATGTCCAAATCTTTTAAGGTACTCAGCACATTCTCCATACCCGAGAAAACACATTGAATAACACGCAACCATATCAACCGAAATAATACTTTCAGGGTCATATTTTGTATTCCATAATCCACCATGGTTGTACTCGATGCAGCTTGATTTGATATCTGATAGAAATTCTGCTCTTTTGTTGGTTTCCACGTGTTTTTCTTTCTCGCAAAATGAGCTGCAACTGACGGAATTGTAAAACAATTTGTTAATAATTGTTCATCGTGTTCTGTTGAAAAACCATTAGCTAGTTTTTTCATCTTGTTGTGCAGGGCTTCAGTACGGTATAATTCGCCATTGGGTCTTACAAATTGATCGAATTTACCCTCTTCGTCATCAAAACTGAAGCAACCACACTGACACAGGTCCTTTTTTTTACTTAACTCGTTAATAAAATCAGATAATTTCTCCTCAGAGAATTCTTCACGCGAGATCTCAGCGGGTATATATTTTATTGTTCTATCCCGTGGAAATATTGTTACTGCAGGTGACCAAGCGTGTTCGTTATGATCAACAATTTTGATTGGAGCTCCATTTGATTTATATTTTGATTCCTGTAATATTTCTCCTGTTATCGTCATTATAGTTATTGGAAATCTTAATGATGTTTCTAATTTGGTTATATCTTAAATCGTTGCACCGTTCTTCCTAACTGTTAATTCCCATTCGTTTATTTTTTGCGTCTTAGATCCGTCAATTTGTTTCCACGAAATGCATTTGTGAAGTGTTTTATTATTCGTTCTGCTACACAATTCAGAGATGACAGTTTCATTGGTTTTAGTTTTTGAATACTCGGTTTATCATTTAACGAATAGATTCCATAAACAACTGCTGTTACAGGATAAAATCTCTGGTAATACGGTTTGTCAATCAAAGTCAGAATTCCTGGTTTGGAATCATGTCTCACAGTGATAGTTCTTTTACCTTTCAAAATTGGTTGAAATTTGTCTCGAATAATCCAATTTCCGATTTATCAGCGGATAATGAATTTCACTCTAAAAAAATACTTTTTCTGGTCAAGATATGAGATTATCACTGCTGCTTTTTCGTCGTTCATGGTATCATCAACAATACCATCAATTCGAAATGTTGACCAACAGTGAGATACTCCATCGCGCTTGAATTCATTAAAACAATCACGGATTTTACCTATCATACTTATATCACTTATTAGACTCTTTGGTACATCTACGGAGACTCTATTGAGATTGAATTTAGCATTTTTCCAAGGCGTAGTTTTCGATAATCTCTCGAACTTCTCCATATTATAATTAAAACAAGGATTTAAATAAAGAATTTATTATATAATGAATCATTGCAAATGGTTGATGATAGGATCAGTAACCGCTTGTAACAAATCATGCAGAAATTAATTCTGTGGATATCATTTACAAAGCGTTCGTAACGGGAGTTATGGGTCTTTACCTTGCATACAATTTGGGGTAGGTGTGAATGGAAAATCGCAGTTGTGTCTTAGTTGCGGTGGTAAGCGATATAGAGAGTTGAACGTTATTATGATAAAAAAAGTTAAAAACTTCATTAAGAGTTCCATCAATGACTCTGACTGTGTTCCTGACAATATCATAAGAACACCTCAAGACTATATTCATAGATCCAAAGTAATAATTCAACCAAACAATGAATAAGACAAATAATATTATAGTATATTAATGAACCAAGAATTTCAACCGCATCCAGTGATCAGCAATTATGAAGCGTCTCGTGACGGTACTGTCAGAAACCGCAGACTGAAGAATCCAGTTGGTGTTGTGAATAATCTTGAGTATTTGATATTTGGTGCTGCAGGGAAAAAATATCTTAATCATCGATTTGCGTTCGAGTGTTTTCATGGATTGATCGAAGATGGTCTTGTTATTGATCACATTAATTCCAATCCTCAGAATAATTCTTTATCGAATCTACATGCTATTTCTCAGAGTGAGAATTCCATACGAGGAAGAACTGGTACTTGTATATCAATTGGGAAGAGACCTATAAAATCATTCAATACAGTAACTAACGAGGAAATAGTATTTCAATATATGAATGAAGCCGAAAAATATTTCAATATTTGTAGAGCCTCAATACGATATGCTGCAGAAGGGGTATATCGGTCTGCGATTTCGAAGGGGACTGGACAAAGAATTCAATTTACATATCTCTAGGCGTGAGTAAGGTGAATAAACACCTTACCACGAACAGAGTTCATCATCATATATAATCGCATAATATCTCTAGGCGTGAGTAAGATGAATAAACACCTTACCAGGAACAGAGTTCATACAAAAAACGGGTCAAATTGACCCCAAATTTCAGTATTAGAAATATGTATTATTATATATGAATTCTGAAAATATCAATGAAATCATAACTGAGATTTCAAATTTAACAAATCAAGGTTTTCAATTATCAGATAAATGAAATTGTCATCAGATTCTTTCTGATTATTAAGATATTGAATACAGCGCTATGAATAATAAATGTCTACCAAAACAATACGCTTTTATAAAAAAAATCCGGAATGAAATTCGTGACTCCCCTGTATTATGTAACGACGTCAGTAAGTTTGTCCCGTTATTCACTGTTGTCGAAAAAATCAGAAAAGAATTGGGACAGCAATATGAAATCAAACGCACAATTAATTTTAAGGTTAGAACGTTAAGAGATATTATCCGCCAAACCGAAAATTCCCTTTGGTTACCACAACAGAATAAGTTCTGCTTCTTAATGTAAATAACCAGTGACATGTACTTGCCCATTGAAATCAGACACAAAGGGACACCTGTATATTGTATACTTGCAAACAGGTATGCGCTTAGAGAAGGTAATATGTGTAATTTTATCACTACACGGAAGCAATGTCGGGATGGGTGAGAGCAGTCTACGGATTTTAATTTTATTTATTAAATGTTGAAATAATATTTTTTTTATTGATTTTTAGTTATTTGAGTCATTTTTGGTCATTTTTCTTCTGCTGTTGATAAAAAAATATCGAGTAAAGTAGTCGAATTTGCATGGGATTTCTTGTACAGATTTCTCATTCAAAATTATTTTTGCTGTCTCATTATGATTATGTTTCATGAATCAATTAGAGATTTTTCTCATTAAATATTTTTTATGGTTAATATTGACTTCACTGCATTTAGATCGTACATTAATTGGAAATTGCTTTGCAATTTTAATAATGGTAAACGAAGCACTAACGACTAGATTAGCACGCGAAAGGTTAACATCAATTAAGAAATTCATTCCGATCCGCGATTCTGTTTGAGAAAAATTTTATAACAGGGGCTGAAGAATTGTTTAAACCAATAACCACGGCAACCAAAGGGGTAATATCAGCCACTGAGCGAGCATTATATGGAGATATCCCCGAGGAAGGGAAAAGGACAGAAACACCTCTTCTTCCTGTACTTGAAAAAACAGCAAAAAGATCAAAACAAAGAAAAGAATCTTTAAACCACTTCCTGGTGATATAGTAGCCACTCAACAAACTCAAAAATAATTCGAGCGATTAGGTGATATTGATATTTCCTCACCACCACCTGAACCACTTGAAGAAATTGAACAAGAACAACTAGAAAAACTTGAAGAAAAGAAAAGAAAAGAAAAAATTTCGAAACGAGGGGGGGGGGGTACGCACCTGAAGAGTATCAAGTAAAAATAAAAAAATGCCGACGAAGAATAGGCGCAGTTGATGTTACCGTGTACTCTGTGAGTGGTGTAATCACATGAGCTGGTATTATACTCTCCTCGGTGACAATGATTGCTCCGATAGCTGTTCCAATTTGTATATCTGCGGTGACAACAATTGCGGGAATTATTTCGATTATAACAAAAAAATAACATGCAGCCAGCGCAAAATGCAAGATTACGTAATCAAGTTCAATGTTGTGTCAACCACGTACTCGCAATTATCCTCAATGATATCGTCGTCACTCGATGACACATTAATATCAGATAGTTAGTTCTCAGCGATGGTACGTGTTTATGATTCCGCGATGTCAAAATTAGAAAAATAACATGAGTATAATAACAATGGCAACATCGCAAGAAGTACTTCAACGAATAGCGGAAAACACAAACCCGGTGAAACCCAGCATGATCTCAATAACCTCAACCAATCCTGAATTCGGTGTGAATTTCCCTACTGCGATTCCCGTGAAAGAAATAGCGTGAGCAAAATTACGAGTTTATCACAGTTGGCCTAATATTAGGTCGGTAGCATTTGGTGGTCAACAACCGAATAATTCCTTGGTGTTTGCGAATAAGAATAAACCCGATGGTACTCCAGATTGGAACGTTGTTTCGTTACCATCTGGGTCCTACCAAATTGAACAAATCAATAACGAATTACAACGCAGAATAAAATCCATTACTGGAACAGAATCGAAAATCGCTATAACGGTTCACGAGCCAACGTTATCATCCGCGATTGAGATAAACTAACCCAGTTATGTCGTGGATATCTATCAGAGTTCTATAAGGACAATACCGGGTTGGCCTGAAATCCCACCTCCACCTGAACCACAAAAATCTGATTATGTTACGGATAAACAATCATACCATGAAATCAACCCATCATATCGAAATTATTTACCTGATATAAAAAGTACAAAACCAACCGATAGATTTACATTTCTTGATAACAATACCATGCAATGTCACTTTGATTTTGAGAAAACTCCTGATTCATCCATTGTAATTACATTTCTTGTTAACTCATCCATTGTAATTACATTTACGTTAACTAACATCATTGATTATTTTAGCGAGATTAATCAATTACATAGAACACAACTAGAACGACTACGACGGAGTTTCCAGGAGCATCTCTCTGATATAACAAAACCACGTGAAAAGATCATAAAATTTGTTGAGATATTAAAATCAGCTAATATCCGACATGGAATATATCAACAAACGAATAATTCAAGTAATAATTAATGATAAGAAAGGAGATAAACCAAAATTCCTAACTGATTACAATATAACATAGGCCGATTTACCCGATTTCAAGTTTCCTAGGTATAACGCAAATGAACTAAAAAAATCTGTTAATGATCTTCAAGAAAACTTTTCTCTGATACTCGCCAAATGGAAGAAAATACCACAAACACAAACAATTATCCTCAAACATAATAATGATCCAGACGGAGTGTAACAGAATTGTTACCGAGTGATTGGTGGATTAAATGAACAACACAAACACAATATGTGAAAGATAATGTAAATTTATGAAATAAATTATTAATGAAAAATAATGATGTATCAACTCAATAACTCATGCGTTCAACCCACAATCACACTCCACAACCATTCACAATTCAAAAATAAATTAAATATTAATACAAAATAAACACAGATCCAAGGAACCTCCTGGACTACACAAATGTTTCAAATAAAATGGAACCTTTACAAAAGATATATTATCGCACGTATAAATTGCGATAACAAATACAAACATCAAACTATACTATCGCACGTATGGATTGCGACAACAAGTACAAACATCTACATGTATTTAATCAAGTTACTAACTGTTATTGAGATTCATGTGATCCCTTGAAATACTACAGATTCAAAATAACCACGTGTAAATATAACAATGTATTCAATTGTAACCACAATTGAAACACACACATGCGTCTCGACCCTGTACAACCGTACGATTCACCAACTGTTGAATCGCCGCACAGCTTCTCCGAATACCTAGGGTTGACCAAATACTTTTATCGGCCACTTTCCCTTCACAGATCCACTACAGTTATACGTACAGACAGCATACAGCATCTGCTAGAACCACCGGTCCCAAACACTTAGATGCTACCCCGGACGTTTGCACCTCTAGACAGCTCCGACACTCGGACATTTAGCTTCTAGATTTCCGGATATTTACACATCTCAACAGACGCAGACGGACAGACAATCCGACAGACAGACAGCCAGATACCTCAATTTGATCGCACAATTAAACAGCATAATCACGGCACAATCAATCACATTCAGCTACAATTCAGCTACAATAAAGAAACCAAACTAATAATAGTTGTTTCTAAAACAATCTAAAACTTAGATTACGCTATTGCATTTAAAATCTAATAGAGACTAGTAATTCCAAATATTCAACGGTTTAAATCTGCATTGTAATAAAGGCATCATTACATGAAATGATAACTGAACCAAATTCAGAATAAAACGAAATATAAATTTAACACTCACCCCTTTGGCTGGAGAAAGAATGACGAGCTATCTCTCCTTTGACAAGATACTTTTGACTCGTAATCTTTTTTAGAAATATTCTGCCTTATATGTCCCCAAATAGGTGAGCAGAATTCACGGCAAAATTCCCGTGCACCCCGTGAATATAATGTTCCTGACTTCAAGTGATTTGTAGTCAGGCATATGCAAATCGCTACACGCGCTTACCTTGAAAAACACTTATTCACCCCAGGTAACGCATGTACGACGAAGCAAAAAAAAAAAATGGTGAAATTAGTTTGTATTTAAGAAGAAATAAATTCAATTTTCGCCTAATTATGTAACACGGAGGCGGTAGGCATATCGCTCATCAAAACGTCAATATATCCTCAGTGATCGCATTGAATATAGTATGTGATGTTATCGAAGGAAGTTATCAAATAAATCTCGAGCGATCGAATCAAGCTCAACAAGGATATATTTTATATTCATTTGCACCAACAGCTCCTCCAGGGTTTCTAATCATTGAATCCCCAATTAATCCAGTCTATATGAGATGTCATAATGATTCACTAACGAGAATTAATTTTAAACTCACTGACCAGTTCAATAATCTAATTGATTTACAAGGTGAGGTCCTACAAATTAGTCTGTTTGTGAAATCGTAAATGATTTTCATCATAAATTTCAAGGATTGTTCACACCATAGCAGCATCAGAAGGTGCGACAACACTTGTGGCGTCTTTTTTCGCCAAATGAAGCTCTATAAAGCATTTACAAGGAAGTCTTAGTTTGCCAAATTTACGCCTTTTTTTGGATTTTGTAAGAAGCCTCGGTTTGCCAAATTGACGTCTCTAAGAAGTTGTCGGATTCGCCCCTGCTGCTGCTCATAATACACATTTTGACCACTACTTTTGAAATTTTCCGGTTTCAAATCTTTTGTTGAAAAGGATATTAAGGAAAACTGTATACATTAAAAAGGAACGAAAATAATCAAACAAATAACTCTTTGTTTATTTCGATTCACTTATATTTACTATATAATGGTATGTTCCTTTTCATACAAGTTTGTCTCTCGTTGACTTTTCATATAATAAGCTTTTCATCGGACATAATCCTTTAAATGAGTTTCCTCTGTGAACGTTTGTGTCTAGATGAATAACTTTGGCTTGTATATAAGTCGCTGGAAAAAATTAGCTGACTTAGTGGGAAGTGTGCAATATTTGCAAAACAATAGTTACCCTCACCCCTTGTGAAAGAGGGGTGATATTTTCGTATTAATCTGTGACTATATTTAGGTTGTCGTACATCACGTCATATCAATTTCGATGTAAAATGTATCAAGGAATCGACTGAAAAAAATTTGCTTGGATGATGCTGTGTAAATAGTGCAATATTAACAAAATATTGTGCGTAAGCTTTTCCTTCATCTTCGCCTACGAGTAAAAATATTTGTAAAAAATAGTATATAACTTAATAGGTGGTTAACCTAGAACACAAGATAGATAAGGAATTATATAGTTTAAAACAAAAATATTTAGATAGTTCACAATCTGTAGAAAGAGAAAATTAAAAGCTTAAATTTGCCTCTGTTAGATTAACTAGATCTCTTCGTATGAGGTCATTGTTGTATCACAAAAGAATATAGATTCGGCATTCGCCTGACTTAGTATGGCGGAGTGCAACGCAGGGAGCATACTAAGCAGGGCAGACTAGTTTAGGCTTAGAGAGAAATAAACTCTTCTAAAATAGTATGCTAGGATCGTTATCCATAGCTCGCTTTCCTCCAGAAACGTTACTGAGATGTGCAACAAAACCTTTAAACTTAGTTTCGTCTCAACCATTCCTGGAGGATAAAGTTTCCATCAGCTAAAGAAGAAACTGAATATCTGGAATCTTAGATCCAATCACTTATAGATATTTATGGGAACAAAAGGGAAAATAAAGAAGCCAGACTACTCCAAAAACATAATGCATCCATGAATTATACAGCTTAATCATAAAATAAATTAATCTCAAATGGCAAAGGACTGAGATAATAGTCAAAAGGCGCATGGTTACACTCTAATCTAAGAATGTTAGTAAGAAACTGTATGCCCACAAATTGCAAAATTCTGCATTACATCAAAATTATAAACAGCTGAAGAACCGGAAAAACTTCTCCTAGCAAGGAGGTTTTGCAAGGTTATCATCAACAAACAATGCAACAGGCATTGTCCCGCACAACAGATCAAACGAATAGCTCCAATCCAATAGCCTAGCCAGAAATGTTGAAACTCAGCAAATCAAATTTTCAGTATTGGACGTGACAGTCGTTTAGTTCTATCTGATGTCATTTGGAACCATAAATGATTGTTGACTGCGGATCTCAGCAGTTTCCATGTTGTGACGCAGGAAAAGCAAACATACAGAGATCATTAATGGGCAAGACCAGAGAGTGTAACCCAAAAGACCATTGCATATGGCATAACACTGGTATTAAAGATGAATCACACAAACGAACTCTCAGATTTCCGACTAAATTACCACTGTGCATATTATTATAACATAAAGAGCAAAAACCAACAAGTTTAGCAGCAGAGGGGGCGAATCAGACAACTTTTTTTGTTTTTATTTTTGATTATACCCCCTCCAAAATAACACTGGACCCTTCTCGCGAAAAAATAAGTCTCTGACCCTTGTCTGAAAACATTCGCGTCGCAACGTCGTTGTCACTCACCCCCTCTGCTGCTAGAACTTTCAGTTGGGGTTAACCGAATATTTGATCCAGTCCTTAGGACGAAAATCACTACGATTTCACAAATAGACTAATTTGTAAAACCTCCTCTTGTAAATCAATCAGATTATTAGACTGGTCAGTGAGTTTGAAATTAATTCTGGTTAATGAATTATTATGACATCGCATATAGACTGGATTCACCGGGGACTCAATTATTAAAAACCCTGGAGGAGCTGTTGGTGCAAATGAATACAAAATATATCCTTGCTGAGCTTGATTTGATCGTTCTAGATTAATTTGATAGCTTCCTTCGATCACATCGCATACTAAATTGAGCGCAATCACCGATGAAATATTCACGTTGAACGGAGCAATATGCCTGCCACCACCATCTGGGTCATTATTGTGTTTGAGGGTTTTTATTTCCGGTGATGTTGTTTTTTTCCACGCATCATGAATTATTTTAAAACCAACATCGATGGCATCACTGAGAAGTCTTTTTAGTTCTGGTACGTTATATCCTGGTAGTTTGAATGTGGGGATATCTTCAACGCGGATTTTATAATCTGATGCAAATCCGTCTCTCGATATGGGATTATCTTCATCAAATATATCCTGAATAATTTTTAAATTAAATGTTTCCATATCGTCGATAATTTTGTTGCATGTTTCTACGACGCTGATAAATTCATCTCGGGTGAGAAAGCCGGATTTAAGAGATATTAACAACAGCGAAAAATCATTATTCATTGCCTTGAAATTGTCATTGATTTTAAGATCGTGAGCAGTAAGAAATCTCTCTCCCTTATTTATTATATTGTGAAGGACATTAAAAAAATCTGTAGTGATTTGGTGATCTTTATAACTTTTTACTGGATTATTGGGTTTTATTCTGTCGGTGATATAATCAGTTTTTTGTGGTTCTGGTAATTTAACGGTTTTTCCACCGGGTGGGATTTCAGGCCATCCTAGTACGGTTCTAATAGAACTTTGATAGATATCTACGACGTAACCCTCTGTGCTTATTTCAATGGCAGATGATAGTGTTGGCTCATGAACTGTTATAGCTATTTTTGATTCTTTTCCAGTAATCGATTTTATTCTACGTTGCAATTCGTTATTGATTTGTTCAATTTGGTATGATCCGGTTGGTATGGAAACAACGTTCCAGTCTGGGGTACCGTCGTCTTTATTCTTATTTGCAAATACCAGGGAATTATTCGGTTGTTGACCACCAAATGATTTTGATCTGATATTTGGCCAACTATGGTATACTCGTAATTTTGCTAGCGCGATTTCCTTCACTGGGACTGGAGAGGGGAAATTCACACTGAATTCTGGATTCATTGAGGTTATTGAGATCATGCTTGTTTGTACTGGGTTTGTGTTCTCCACTATTTGTTGAAGTAATTCCATCTGTGTTGTCATTGTTATTATATTCATGATGTATTTCTAATTTTGACATCGCAGAATCATATATATCTACCATCGCTGAAAACTCACTCTCTGATATAATTGTATCATCGAGAGATGACGATATCAATGAGGATAATTGCGAGTATGCAGTAGACACAACATGAAATTGAATTATGTAGTCTTGTAGTTTCCGTTGGCTACATGAGGATATTTTTTTTGTGATTATTGAAATTATTCCAGCGATTGTTGTTGCCGCAGAAATGCAAATTGGAACAGCTATCGGAGCTATCATTGTCACTGAAGACAGTATAATACCAGCTCCGGTGATTACACCACTCACAGCGTACACAGTAACATCAATTGCGGTAATTCTCCTGCGATATTTTTTAATTTTCAATTCATACTCCTCAGACAAGGTTTTGAGTCTAGTTTGATACTCTCTGACCTGATCATAGCGATATTGCGATGATGAAATCATTTTTTATTTTAAATGTTCATCATTGAATTGCAGAATTATTTATCGCCAGGTACTTCTGCTACATATTCTATCACCCACGGCATCGTTAATCTAACTGATCTACCTCTAACCACATTTATTTTAAAAAGTACTTCAACTGGATTAGATTTAAACATTACCGTGTTAACACCTGTTCCTAAAATGTTATCGGTTAAATCGACACATGTTATATTAAAATGTTCGTTAGCTATGATTGTAAATCGATAAATTCCCTCAATGTAATTCAAACCACCAAATATGTAACTGAGCGATGGTCCGTCTTTAACCCAGTCGAAGATTCCACTGGCTATCGTGTTTACAACATTTTTAACTTCATCGTTGTGATTCGGGATTTTTACTTTGCGGGCATCTCGAAGTTCTACAAACGATTGTTCGATAGTTTTTAATGTGTATATCATTTCAGGGAGGGTAATTAGTTTTAAATTTTCATCGCTGAAAAATCTTAAATTAAGCAGGTACAATTCATTATTGCGGTCATTGATGACTTTTTGATCATCTATAAACGTTTTAATTTCAGCGATAGATGGTGTAACTACAATTGGGGATCCAAAGAACTTATGAACGACATTTCTACGGAAACTATTGTAGTTTCTTAAATGATCTTCAAATTCTTTATCGTGGTTTGTAAATCGATCTGTAATTGTAGACATAAGTATACCCGGTTTGAGTTTACCCTGATCGGAAAATAACGCGATAGTATTCTCGATTGCGTTTCGTTATTTAACTAAAATATCATCCAATGACACATCACTGCTTTTCAATTTACCCTGTTTGTCTTGAAATACAACTATTTCGTTCGGGTCAACATTTACTAAATTTAACGTCTCAGCGATTTCATCTTTGATTAGTTTTTTTACATCACCAGTTGCAGTGTCATCGGGTTTGGGTTTCAGAAGTCTTCCCCAAATATCGATCATGATATTTTATACACCATTCTCTAAAAAGCGATTGCTGGTGTATTCATTAACGACAATATGAGGTGGTTTTCTAGATGCTGAAATAGCGTCAAGGACATTTAATACTTCACTGCCGCATATTGGTGGGTCATTGATTTGTTGTGTTGGTAGCGTAGAATACCAAGTCTTCATTGGAAGGGTTTTTATATAACGCATAAACTCTTTTGGTGGGGCTAATCCATATGAATCAAAATAGACAATCCCACGTGGATCAATAGCGTATGCAACCCAGTGAGTTCCAGGTCCGGTGCTGTTATCGAGATTAATAATACCGGTTTCAGTTTTGTTTGGTTGATGTGGTAATTGATCTTTCATAAAAACACCTCTGAAATTTTTAATCACTAGTTTTTTAGCAGCATCCATTAAATCAAAATTGGACATTGGAACCATAGATTTCTGAATTAATAAACCGTTCCTGGTAGTCTCAGGCCTGATCCGTGAACGGGTCTCCCGCTGTACCATGAATACGGGGTTCCTGGTAGTCTTAGACCCTTTCCGCTGTACCATGAATACGGGGTTCCTGGTAGTCTTAGACCCTTTCCGCTGTACCATGAATACGGGGTTCCTGGTAGTCTTAGACCCTTTCCCTTTTTTTTATACCCTTGACCTTTCTTCGGTTCATATGATTCAGCAATGCTCTGTACCGCTTTTGTTCCCAAGCCTCCAACTACCCCCAATGCGGCCGCTTTTGCTACTGCTGGGGCTGCTGCCGCAACCAATGCTGGTATTGCAGCAAACAACGGAAATATACCACCTGTTTTTATCATATTTTTGATAGCAGCCGCAGAGAGTGTGATCTGAACTCCTTTTTTATCATTGAAAGCATCATTGAAATGTTTCACTTGACGAGTTGTCAGCGATAATTTATTTGCCCCACCAGTCATTTGATTAGGTTTCAACGTGATTGTGGTTCCACACTTTTTAGCCGATTCTGATTGCAATTTTTTTATTTGACCAGGAGTTAACGCAACACTAATAACACTATATGACATGTTATACATAATTGATTGATTCTAAATCGTAAAACGATTCAATGGAAATTTCCTTCGGATTTTCAATTACATATTTTCCACTGGTGCATCTACCACTCTCATTCTTCCACCAACACCTTCAAGTAGCATTGATTTATCACTGAGAATGACAGCAACCGCTCTATAATTAATAATACCACCAGGACGGGTTACACGGGCTCTGAAGTGTATATCAACGACAGATTGTCTTGTTAAATCAAGATGTTCCAGCGAAAAGTAATAAATCGGATAGAGGCTTTTGAAATCATATTGTGATATTTGCAAACCGGTATCCACATTTTGATCACGTGCCATAAATGACAACAGGTTATGATAGACACGTGCAATATGATTTTGACCGTAATCAAGTTGCACATCTTCAGATGGTTCCTGTTGTCCGTTTATTCTCAGTGAGACTTCATTAACACCTAACTGATCAAATATCATATGACTTCGTCGTTGATCACCAACTCGCGCAGCATTCTGTAATGCAATAAATATATGACGTGGAGCTGAAACCCCTTGTTTTGATGCCAGGTGCCATGTGAATGTACCATCAACATTGTCTTGTTTAGTATCCGTAGTCACTGATAACCAACTCAATAACGACTTTCCTCCTTGGTCCATAAATGATAACAATTTTTCTTCTGCTGTGATTGATGGAGTTAACACTGGCATCCACAATGATAGTTTTGTTAAAACGACTTTACCATCAGGAACAGCAGCATCACGCCATATTGCATCATTATCAGTACCCTTTCGTACAAGCGCTACTGTGTGTTTAGCTCCATAAATAACTTTTCGGACGTTTCTACAGAATCCGAATATATGATGCAGTGGAATTGCACATGAAAATTGTCGACGCTGTCCTTGTAATGTTGCTACACGTGTTGCAAATCCTAGATTGTAATTAGTAATAGTATTTATGACATCAAATTCAGCAGGTGGTCTTACATATCCGGCTGGTGCTGGATCAAGTGCTGTAGCTCGTGTTGCCTTGACTCTAGAATACTGGTTGTGTTCAGGGTGATCAGTAATATCCTTTGCAAACATCATAGATGGACCCGCTGATCTTGTATAATCATCAGAATATCTTGCTAACCCTATGATTGTTGTAGCCACATCAACTTCACGGTCAATGGATTCAATTTCTTTTCCATCAATGAGATATCTAGCGCTTTCAAATAACGCCATGATACCGTTATTAACAAAACCAACTCGGGTAGTTGGGCTAATGTCATATGGAGGATCATTATGTGCAGCATCATTTGTTACAAGTTCTCCTTCTACTTCAATAAACGCTTCACAAGGCAAAAAGTATTTACTGGTATCATGAACTTGAAGTTCAATTCGTGATCGGAGATCTGGTTGTACTGCGTGATAAGAATAAAATTGAAAATCGCGTACAGAATCATCTTTACGCACTGGGGCATCCATATCAAATGCTGGATCAGGTGACCTTTTGAACATTTTATTCTATTTATCAGAGTCTAAATCGGATTTTCCATTTCATCGTGAAAAACGCTAGCGCTTTCTACGTGGTTTTTTAAAGCCACTTCCTGCTATCATGTTTGCTGTCATGTTATTTTGGTCCTCTTGATTTACCATCGACGCTAGTTTTTCATCTACTGCGTTATTTATTATTTTACTAACACTTGCAGGCATTTCTTCTGTAGATGGCAATGGTACCTGTTTCTTTTTTCGCCTCACTAATGATGTTATTTTATCCTTCGCAGTTGAAAACGCTTTCCCGGCAAGATCTCCAACAGTACTAATACCCTTATCACGAATAACATCAATGGCTTTCATTCCTAGTTGTTTAGCTAACGGCATCACTTTTGGGGCCGTTCTTGAAAAGAATCCTAAAATGGTCTTGCCGAGGCCATCTCCGTAGTATGCTCTATAAACTGGAAACCGTGAATTAACTACATAGACGAGGGTTGGTTTATCATGATTGTAATGGATGATCATTATTATAAAAACAATAGTGTTTTCAATTGTTATTTAATCGCTATGATACCCATTTGCTAACTCGTCAATGAAATCTCGATAAGTTTTGATATCCATGATACCACCGGCAAATAATCGTCTACAAATATCAGCTGCTTCATTAATTATTTCTGGAGAGTTATTTCCAGCTCGGAACCCTCCTACAAGAACATCTAATCGTGATATATCATTGATAACACTATCAGGACAAGTGTTTCCAATTCTTGGATTTTGCAGTCCACTTCCGCTATAACCAGCTGCTTCATCTAGTTTTTCTAAACCCGTTTCTTGTAAATAATCATCATCATCATCATCAGGTGGTAGTTGTTGTTTTTTTTGTCTCCGTGTTGGTGTTTGACGTCGTTCTTCTAAATCATCATCATCATCAGGTGGTAGTTGCTGTTTTTTTTGTCTTCTTGTTTGTCTACGTGTTGGTGTTTGACGTTTTAGTTCTTGCCGTTCTTCTATTTCTCGTTGTCGCTCTTCTATTTGTTCTCTTTTATAATTACTAATTCCCTTTTTAAATTCCTTGTATCCTATCTCATCCTTATTCAAACGACCAATCCCTTTATTTAGTTTATACAAATAATCGAACCAATCATTACTTGATATTCTATCATTTTTATACTCGTCCTTTAAAAAATCTTTTTTTGAATTATAGCTTTGAGCAGCAAAATTACCAAAGGCTTGATAATCCTTTGATTTTACTAAACTAGGTTTTTTTATTAATATTTTAGCATGATCAGTAAATTTATTCAACAGAGAAACAGTCGTTTTTTTCGGATCAGTTTTTTCAGTTTGTTCAGTTTTCGCTGCTAGTTTTTCAAGCTCACCAATAACAGATTTTCCCGTCTCGGGACCATCTCCCAGTAAAGCACGCTCTACTCCTTTCGTTGCTGTGGTTACTGGTTTAAACAACTCTTCAGACCCCAGAGCAAAATCAGTTTGTAAACTCTGTCGTTGTTGCAGTTTATTTCTTACAGAGTCGCGAATTGGTATAAATTTCTTAATTGCATCTAGTCGCTCACGAGCCAATCGGGTCGTTAATGCTTCATTGACCATTATTTGAAATCAGAAACCATTTTTCAATTGTAAAACAATTTTTCCCATCGATAATTCCATCCTTAACGGTCCAATGTTTTATTGCTGTGAAATATTTTTATTTTTTATCCATTGATTTTGCCTGTTTTGGTGCCATTTTGGTGGTTTTCAGTTGAAAATCTCAAAGAGATTTTACAGTCAAGTAGTCGATTTTACATGGGATTTTCCATAAGGAAAAGCTGTTAAAACTCATTTTTGATGATTTTTAGCCATTTTTCATCAATTTTTGCCTGTTTTCAGTCATGTTTGGTCATTTTTCATCGATTTTCATCAAAAAACCTCGTAGGGTCAAGTAGTCGATTTTGCATTGGATTTTCCATAGAGAAAAGCTGTTAGGATTCTATTTTATTTTCGCAGTGTGAAATATTTTCACTGATTCAATCAAAAATGACAAAAAAAAAAATGAAAATCTCAAGGAGATTTTACTGTCTGACAAAATCTTTTGAGGGGCCGGTCAATCAAAATAGTTCATTTTCTTGAATTAACGCTCGTAAGTTTCTAATTTTAGAATTAACTTCCTTTTTCAATTCATATTCGTTACCCAATTCTTTTCGTATTCCTTCCACGATAGTATATAACGGAACAAACACATCTACTTCACTGGAAAATGCAAGAGAGTCTCGAATAGAATTTTGAATTTTTTTGATGAGTGCATATTTCTTTGGCAACATATACTTGTTAGTGCTAACTCCGTATTCTATATCCTGAAAATCCGACTTGATTTGATCAGGATTTAACCCATCTGACAATCTAATATTCTGATTTTTCAATTTTGCAATTTCAACTATGATGCTATTCATAATTTCAGAATTCATATATGATAATACATATTTCTAATTCATTTTTCAAAAATAAAAGAGCCGTTAATATTTTTAAAAATTCAGTCTGTATATATAACTATCTTTTTTAAAAATTCAGTCTGTATATATAAATATATTTTTTAAAATTAATTCTGTATATATAAATATATTTTTTAAAATTAATTCTGTATATATAACTATCTTTTTTAAAATTCAGTCTGTATATATAAATATATTTTTTAAAATTCAGTCTGTATATATAAATATCTTTTTTAAAAATTCAGTCTGTATATATAACTATCTTTTTTAAAAATTCAGTCTGTATATATAACTATCTTTTTTAAAAATTCAGTCTGTATATATAAATATAAATGCAGACAAAAATAAATATCAACCATGATGAGCGATTATCAGTCATTTGGCCCCCTTGATATAGGCCGTTGTGGTTCTATTTGCATTGATTGGGTCCCTTATTAGGCCTTTGTGTCTTTCATAGTGTCCCTTTGTTAGAGCATTTTTCTGTTTCTGTTTTATATCAGAATGTTTTTTTTTGTTTTTGCTCTTTGAGATATGACCCTATGACCGTTTCTATTAGCCTATAATTCATTCTGGGGTTACCCAATGTGCATCCACGTTTTGGCCGGTAATTCATTTTTGAACACCATACGGGGTAACCCAAATGTGATGGAGAGCTAATTACATCCATGAATGGTATTTATTTTAGGTCATTTATATTTACATTCACCGGAAACATATTCCCCTAAGAGTGAATCTAACTCGTCAAATAACGGGTTATAATCACAAGAGGGTATGTTTACGTGAAATGACCTAGAGGTTACATATATACGACAACACATCTTTGGAACTCCTTGGTTGCCTTCACATCCAAGTAAGCCCAAGGGAAACCCGAAACATACATCTCCGGAAGGGAGGCCTAACGTGGCAAACGCCATCTTAGACCGCCCAGAAGATATGCTTGGGGTGACGTCACAACATATACTTAATTAAGGACAGCACAAATACCGTATATATCTCCATTCAGATTGTAGGTATACATATACTTAATTAACTTAATTAAGGATGGATTATAATTCAATGATGATGTAATATGGATTATAATTCAATGATGATGTAATATGGATTATAATTCAATGATGATGTAATGATGATGGGACGGCACAGACATCACAAACATGAAACGACGGGGCTGATTTTCAAAGGCCAATTCGACCAATCAAAGCAACCCATGAAATTAAACCCGGTTGCATGATTGAGTAAAAGTCAACCACGCACACGTGTCAATGGCGTGGGTTATTTTTTGACTGGTCGAATTGGCCTTGAAAGCCCCAGCTTTAAACCTTTCATTTAGTATATAAGGCGACTAATACAGCAGCTTCAATCCACAGAGTGTGTTATTTTATTTTCTTGAATTACTTGTTAATGGTGCTTCACAGTATTTAAATGAGACAGAATATTTGCATAAAGCACTAAAAAAAAAGAATATAATCGTTTGAAAACATTTTATATTTGATTTCTTTTCTAATTAATTATATCCCAAGCCGCTGAATCACAATTTAAGGGCAAATAACCCACGACATACTGTAATGTAATTTTTATAGATGTAGCATTTGTACATCTTTTATAGGTGCCATGTCGGCATCCTCTTTTTTTTAAAATCTTTATTCAATATTTACATATTAAATTATACAAATGATAGTCAACATACAGACATTTAAAAACACTTATATTTACACATAATAGTAGAAACATATAAGAGTAGGTGGGGGGGTTGTTATTCCCTCCCTTATCATCTCGACACCATCTAAGGGAGAGAGTATATAAAGGGAATTAATACATCAATCCGCAAGTATGCTATTTTATTTTCTTGAATTACTTATTAATGGTGTTTCACAGTATTTAAATGAGACAGAATATTTGACTTAAACACTAGAACAAAGAATATAATTGTTTGAAAACATGTCTTTTCTTACAAAACAATGCCCAGCGCTGAATCACAATACCCATTAAACAAGTTAACACAATCTAAGGGAGAAAGTATACACGTGTGTTATCCTGTAACGCCTGTATCTCCGGATCACATCCTATGTTATGAAATACGCATTAATCGCACGTAACACAGAATATTTGACTTAAACACTAAAAAAAAAAGAAAATATTTCTTTTCCTATAAAACAATACTCAGAAGCTAAATCACAATGATAACTCCCTTGGTTATATCATTTAAGAGTGGCCTCCCTTGGTGTTATAGACGGTACGCGTGTACTGTATTTTGACACGCGAAAATCGAATTTTCTGATAATACCATTACGGAATGCTTCATAATTAACAAGCGCGGAGGGGTGAGGTCTGAATTCTTGGTTCATTTGTATAATAACACTATTTTTCTAATTCATTGTTTGGTTTAATTATAAGTCTCTGTATATAATCTTGAGCAGTCTTTATTATTTTGTCATCGTTGGGGTCAATGGCAGTATTTTTTATTTTTTTATCATAATAGCGTTTTAGTTCCCTGAATCGTTTTCCGCCGCACATAATGCATAATTGCGACCCCCCCCCCCCTGACCCCAACCCCACATTGAATACAGGGTAACGGACCTCGGCTTCCACGACGAAAGCTTTGCATATGATACCAACAGAATTCATTTCTGCATGATTTGTTACACGGTGTCACTGATCCAATCACAAGCCATTTGCAATGATTCATTATACTTAAATCTTTCATTTAAATACTTGTTTTAATTATAGTATGGAGGAGTTCGAGAGATTATCGAAAATTAAGCCTTGGAAAAGTGTTCAATTCAATCTTGATAGAGTTTCTGATACACCAAAGAATAAAATTCTTGATAGAACCTTGATTAGTAAAATCAGAGACTGTTTTAATGAATTCAAGCGTGATGGGGCAGCTCATTGTTGGTCAACATTTCGAATTGATGGTGTTGTTGACGCTACCATGAATGATGAAAAAGCAGCAGTGATAATCTCACGTCTTGGGGAAGAAAGAAATTTTTTTCGAATAAAATTCCTTATCCGTGATAATGGAAAATGGATCATTAGGGACAAATACGAGCCTATTCTTAAGGACAAAAAAACTGTCACTGTGACTCAGGATTCAAAACCAGGAATTTTGACTGGACTTGATAAACCCTACTACGAAAGATCTTATCCTGTCACAGTAGTTGTTTACGGGATATATCCACTCAATGAAAAACCTGATATTTCAAAACTAGCACCCATGAAATATTCGACAGGGCTCAATTGTGTAGCAACACGAATAATAGAACACTTCACAAATGCGTCCCGGGGAAATAAACTAACTGATCTAAGACGAAAAAAAATAACCGAGTGGGAACTGACAGTGAAACAGCATGGGGCAACAATTCAAGATATAGCCGAATTAGAAACATCATTGAGATTTCCAATATCGGTAAGGACAATCACCGGAGAAGTATTATACGAATCGAAATATAAATCACAGGGAGCTCCCATTGAAATTATTGATCATAATGCACACGCGTGGTCATCTGCAGTAACAATATTCCCACGGGATAGAACCGTAAAATATCTGTTTGGAACCGAAGAGTTTTTTTCAGAGCAGAAATTATTTGATGCTATTTACCATTTGAGTAAAAACGATTCTGTGTCAGTGTGGCTATTTCATAGTACTTCAGACGAAGAATGTAGATTTGATCAGTTTGTAAGGCCCAACGGAGAATTGTACCGTACTGAAGAGCTGCATAATCAAATGAAACAACTAGCTAGTGAATTTTCTCCCCAGAGTTCTGGGGGGGAAGACAACGATCAATTATTAGCAAACTGTTTTACACTTCCATCAGTTGTAGCACATTTTGCTAGAAAGAAAAACGCGTGGAAACCAACCCGAAGTGAGTTCTTATCAGATGTCAAATTGTCCTGTCTTGAATACAGCCATGGAGGATTATGGAACACAAAATACACAGCTGATACCGTTATTTCAGTTGATATGATTGCATGTTATCCAGGAAGTTTTCTTGGGTATGGAGAGTGTGAGAAATATTTCAAACGATTTGGACACCCTACACACGAAATGACCCGTGTTGCTATTAATGGACCACTGCCACATTTCGATTTAACCGGATTCGCTTGTGTAGTATCATTTGAAATGGCTGAAGGACTTCATCCGTGTAGTTATCTTTGGATTGGTAAACACATGTCTGAAAAACACTGGATGCCAATAGTGTTATTACGGTATATGCTTGATTGTAAGATGTTAAAATCATTAATTGTCAGTGAAGCAATTATATCCTATCGAGCACAGAAATCAGTCTGGTTACCACAACCTGATCTAGAAAAAATAATTAGCGAAGAGCGAAAACTGTTTCCTGATTTTAATGAACAACAAATCATGGATTGGTCCAGACAGTTATTTGAAATCAGAAACAATGAAGCAAAAGATCTTGGACGAAGAATAATCGGTAAATTTACCCAAGGTGGCAAAGATGATAATACGAGATATTCTTCACGATTGATTATAGACAATGCTGAATACGATTTTGTAATCAAAGATTTAACGAATAGGGGCTTATATGTCAATCGTAAGGACGCATTTATGTCAGATGGAACCAAATTGGGTACAATTGTTACTTACACTGATGGATACCATCAGCAGTACACATATTTGAGAGCTTCTATGCTTGGTTATGCTTCTATCAATCTGTTTTCAATGATCAATAGATTTCCTACCACCGCAGTTAGAGTTGCTACTGACTCATTTTACATAAATAGCAAAATGGCTGATTTTAAGGCTACTGGCAACGAGAATTGGGGGTCATGGAGAATTAAGAAGGAAATGCTTCATGATTATATTCCATCAGCAGATGTTACCATTGAAAATAATTACTTAGAAAGCAATCAGTGTTCAGAATTTTCTAGTGCACCACCGATTTCTGATCCAATCTGTAGATATAAAACAGTTTATTTAAACGGCTGTGGCGGGTCAGGAAAAACAACCCGGGCAATTGAGTTATTTCGTGTTTCCAATCCAAACATGATTGTGCTAACACCGACTCACAGACTCGCCAGAGAGATGAAACAACGAGGGGTAAATGCCTGCACTTATCATAGTTTCTTTAGATGGAAGGGAGATAAATGGACTCCTGAGCGCATGGGAGAGAAATTTATTCCTGAAATTATCATGTGGGATGAAATAGACACAGTGTCCGAAGATGTCTTAAAAATATTTCTTGAGTGGTTGTTATTGAAGAATACAAAAGTCGTAATGTGCGGGGATCACGGCCAACCTCCACCATTTGTCGGTGCATCTCCCCATGAATGGCTAAAGGGTTTTGTAGACTATTATGAAGAAATTGATACCGATCATAGATCACTTGATAATGAATTAAAAGAATTTAAGAAACTAATTAGATTACAACCGGATAGAATCCAGTGTGAAATAGCCCGTGAAATAATTTCAGAAACTCCCATGAATGAGTTTTGGGAAGCGTGGAGACCAAATGATTTAATCATTGCAAGTAGAAAAATAGTCAGGGACACACTTCAGATGAAGTTATTTGAATTGCATAAACAAAAATTTGCAACACTTCCAGTACCGTTATGTTATAGGCCATCGGATACACGAAAACAGAACATCGAAGTTGATATTCCAGGACCAAAATCCGAAGGATTTCAAAGACAGATTCTCGTATTAAATGATATTGTGCTGGTTGATATCAATGTCGTTGAAGATGCATTGCGTGCTAATAAATCCCCATGGACGCTAGGTTATGCAGCAACAATACACTCTTCACAGGGATTGACTATATCGGATACAACTGTTTGGATGGTAGATAATCGCATAGAATGGTCGAATTTAGTCTATCTCGCAGTGTCTAGAGTACGAAAAATAAATCAACTTCGAAGAATTGTCCTGACAGAGTCAGGCGATGATGAAATCATTGGCGATCATAATGACACCACAATAGATGATATTATTGATAAAAAACTCTCCGGTTACAAACAACAAGACAAAAAAAAACAACGAGAATTTGATATTGATGCTGAATTAATAATTACTCTGAAGCAACAACAGAATAATCACTGCGCGAGTTGCAATTGTATAATGCGTTGGCAGTATTCGGATAAGGATCCTCGCCAATTCACCGTGGACAGAAAAAATAACAATCTCGGTCATGTCAGAAATAATGTGAAGTTGACTTGTCTTGAGTGCAATAGACGCAAGGGTGCTAGTTAAGCCCATGCGGTGGTAATTGAGTATCCTCAGGTATCACTTGTAATTGTTGTCTAGTAAAACCCCGTTGAGGGGCAGTTGAATCCAGTTTATAGATTGGAAGTCTACCCGTAGATCGTGTTATACTAGATATCTTATGCGTAGTGACGCTCCAAATAGGATCAGTAGCCCTTTTTGTGCCACCCTCAAGCTCTCCTGGTTCGTATAAGTACCTCACAATGACATTACTACCAAGAATTGGTTGGGAAACGCTAAAATCTTTTTGAATTTCCATTTCAGGTATTGACTTCTTTTTAATCGTATTGATAGGTTTCATGTTAATGGTTCTAGTAATCTCGTTATTCAGTGCAGTAATCACAGCTGGTAACCTTTTAACCCATTCACGGGATCTTTTTTCTTGGATGAATTCTTTTGCGTATTGATATCCAAATAACCGCTCAGCAAGGGTTTTATTAAATCGTTCTACAATGGCCTGATCACGATGCAGTGCAGTATGCCCTCGTCTGATAGCGACATTGTGATATTTCATTGTAGATAACACTGCACCCTGAAATTCCTTGCCCGGGTCAACTTGTAACAGATTTGACCAGTGCAGAGGACTCCTTCGATAAATCCTTTCAAATGCAGAAGCCACTTCAGTGGCTGATTTTGTTTTTAACGGTTCTGCTTCTTTGTATCGACTTGCAATATCAACTACGGTTAATGCGTATTTGTAACCACGATCATGTGGCAGAAATAATATATCAGCCTGATGAACTTCATTGGGTCCGGTCACATCAAAATGCGAGAAATTGATTTGTTTAGGCGGTGGTAGATAAATTTGCCATAGTGCCTGTTTGGATAACCAATGAGCCGCAGTGGTTTTTTTCACTTTTGCAGCGCTAGCGAGTTTATGGATTGCTGATTTACCCCTCCAGTATCCTCTTGGGGAATAATAAATAGATTCCATGTTGTTATTAATTACCAGCCCCTTACATCAATTTACTTTTCATAGCCGATTTTATCAAAAAGGAAGCCAATTTTTCTTTGAAAGATTTATCAGAAATAGCATTTAACGCATGAATTAATTTCACATCTGCTAGATGCCTGTGCTGCAGATTACTGCTTTTATAAGATACATCATGAAGGTGACAGGCCTTATCAATAGCGTTTATTGGTTCCTCACCAGGTCGGGGCTGATTTTGATCATTGAGTCTGATATCAAGTCTTGTTCCCGGTCCACAGTAGCTATATCCTGGAAGGTGTTTTTCTCCGGGGTATTTTGCCCATGGGGTTCCAGGGAGTTTTGCTAATTTGGCTGCGATATCACCTCCTCTTTTTTTTTTAAAGGTTCCTTGAGTTCCTTGGGTTTAGAAACAAATCTAAATTTCTTTGTACTACATTGTACGCATTTACCAGAAAGGGCTGATCGGTTATTTTTAGTTGTAATCGTCGTCAAGTCATCTGTGCCAGTACGCGCCTTACACTTCACGCAATATAGATCCATAATTTATGTATAGAGATATGAATATAATTGATTTTTCAGCGACTAAAACAAGAGAACCAGTGAAGCATCATGCAGCGCTACCAAACTCTATCCGCGCAATTATAATCGGACCATCTGGATCCGGTAAAACGCAATTGTTGCTCAATTTAATAATGAGATGGATGAAGTGGGATAAGTTGTATTTAATTGCCCCTAGCGTAGATGATCAACGATGCTATGAAGTGCTAAAAGATTTTAATGAAAACGCTTCAGAGATTGCCGCCGAGGATGTTATTGAATTTATAACCGATATTGACGAGGCGCCATCCGTGAATGACCTCGATGGAAGTATCAACAATTTAGTTGTATACGACGATGTCATGTTAGATAATCAAAAAAATCCTGCTAGAATATTTTCCAGAGGCAGGCATAAAAACACTGATGTGATCTATGTCACTCAACGCTACACTCAGATTCCAAAAGTGATTAGAGATAACTGTAATATGCTTGCTGTATTCAACGGCGTTGATACACATACGCTACGAAATATTTGGCAGACATGGTGTTCTGATATGGACTTCAATCAATTTAGAAATTTCTTTAGTCATGCTCAGTCTACCCCACACGGATTTGTAACAATAAATTTACATGACCCTCGAACACGATATCGTATCGGACTTGATCAAATATTCGGTTAACCCCAACTGAAAGTTCTAGCAGCAGAGGGGGTGAGTGACAACGACGTTGCGACGCGAATGTTTTCAGACAAGGGTCAGAGACTTATTTTTTCGCGAGAAGGGTCCAGTGTTATTTTGGAGGGGGTATAATCAAAAATAAAAACAAAAAAAAGTTGTCTGATTCGCCCCCTCTGCTGCTAGTTTGGTAAAAGTAAACCAATAATTTATTTCCAACGAATATAAAGTGACAATTTATATATAAAAAAAACTTTGCCGTATTGTGATTTAAATCGCAAATAGTCTTGAAGTTCTATAACCAGTCTAAATGTATAAAGTTGCAATTGAAAATTCCAGCGATATTAAAATAAGTTCAAAAATTGCATGTGCTGATGTTCCTGAAATCTGGAGGTCTGAGTTAGATTCTCTGTTTGATATTTAAATTATGGGACAGAACGTTATGGTTTTACAAGGACAAACTCCTTTTGAGTCTCCTGGATTTGTAAATTTTGTTCTTATTAGGCAAAAATACTCCCTTAAATGTAATTTGTAACAATCCCGACGTTCAAGTTTAAAATAAAACGAAATACATAAATTTGAATTTGTTAATTTGAACAGCGAGTCAAACCGTACGATAGCTTTCCTCATTTGCTGTTACCACGAGTCATTGTATATTCCCTCTGCCAACGCCTGAAATCAGAATGGAAAAGAATCCCTTTTGATTAAAGGATAGAAGAGCTCCCACGTGGTTTTCCCAGAGAAAAAAGAACTGTAATTATTTTGTTTCCTCAAAGCAAACACTAGCCATGAATGTTTTCCCTAACAAATATGCAGAAATTGTAAATTTACCCAAATGTCCGTGACATTCGTAAACAATAACTTTCAGTAGAATACATATTATGTAAGCGTTGAAAGTTTTATCTCACTGTCCAACATATTATTGCGTACATTTTATTATATTAAGTTCTTTTCAACATCGCTCCCCAATTTATTGATTGGACAGCTTTAAAAAAGAGAGTAAAATAGTTCTGATATCTTTTACATAGATGTCACTCCTTGAGTTATTAGTGGTTGTATCTCAGGAATTTGGAGATATACTGGGTTTGAACTACTTCAAAGAAAAGGGAAACTCTATCTGTAAAGTCAAAGCAGCATGTGTATTAAAATCACAACACACTATAGGCACTCACAAACCTAAGGTGATACATTTTGGATAACAAAGTATATATAAATTTATTTTATTATTAAAGCTTAACAACGTCATACATTCCTTAGTTTTTGTCTTTTAGAGTAGAATGTAAATAATTTAATGTATAAGAAATTAACGATACCAAAATACTTAAGAATTCAATATTTCAAACTGATACCACAATTGTTTGAATTAAAACCAACTATTAAACGTTTGACGCTAAATACCGAGATATTATGTACCATAACTTTAAAGGTGTTCAAGTTTTAAATTACCTTGTAAAGTGTCGAATTTTGAATAAGTATTGAACCTTATAGTTAAATGCTTTGCGCATTAAAATTTTATCACCTTTAAGCTATAATTTCGTTGCGAAAGGTCACTTTGATTTTTCTGTATCCGTCCATGTCAGTGTTAAACTTGAAAGGCTAGCATCTACGACTCTTGCGTTTTGACCGGGACACCTCAATGCTGTCCTGAGAAAATAAACATTTGAGCGACCAACCATAACCACTTGAGAGAAACCCATGCGAAGTAGTCATTTCAAAGGGAATTTGATATACATGGTAGCTCAGAGGTTCTAAGCTGGTCAAGATCTGACGATATAATGATTATCTTGGAAAACATTTAAGAGCCGCAGCTTGTGATTGGTCAGAGTAAATTAAGGCGGACAATTTGGAAGTAATTTGAATTTAAAGCGACGACCTTGGTCGAAATTCTTTAGTTCTTTATAGACAAGTTTGGCTCCGAGAAAGCCTAAAAATATTAGTATTTTCTTCGTTAAACAAGAAAAAGGACCAGGTGGTTGTCTTGTAAGAGGGCAGGTTTTAATGATAGGACGCACAATTTCTAAAAGAGAACAACATTAAGGAAACAGCTTTCTGGCAGTGACGGGATAATCCGAAGACGGATATCCGGAAAGAGATGACGTGTTCACAATAAAGACTAAAAAGTTCAGAAAGTGATGACGTGTTCACAATAGAAAGACTAGTGAGAATAGGAAGACATGTCATACACGGGTCAAGAGAGGAAGGTGATGCAATCAGTCGTGAATGTTGCGCTTTTTTCACCACTCGGTATTATGATGAAATAAATCCGAATTCTGTTGACATAACTTAGGTATTAAGCTATTAATTTATTATTGATTAAATTTTATTTTTTTTGTTTTGTTTACGGAGTTTGTAATGCATTTTTTCTTCCCAATAGTCTTGCTCAGTTCTCTGTTGATGTTCTATTTGTCCACTCGTACTGCACCATAAACTCGAGAGATTTTGTTCCCTAGATAACACCAGCCAAAACCAATTAACCATCCCTCCTACTAAGAGGGAATAGTTATATTCTTATTACTGAGCATAGATTTGGTAGCGAAATCATTTTTACAATATTTAGTAATATTGCAAATTCACAAGTATTTTTTTTAAATTAAAGATTGAATACTTCATTACACAAAACATTTCATTATTACAAACTATATAATAAGAAAGAATACAAAATGCTTCCAACGTTTATTGAATTAATTAAACAACTTCTTCAAATATTTGAAGAAGAAACTCTTTAAAATGTAGTGGCATATTGTTTTCTTACTTCTAATGGAAATGCAAACCCTCTCATATTTGATAATATTTTTAACTTTTCAATCACATATGAATGCAGAGAAAGCTAACCCGAAGCTATCGTTTGTGTATGTGATTAAAAAGTTATAAGCATTGGCAAATATTAATAATAATACTCCATAGTTAATCTTGAAGAAAACCCAATCTGTTATGTTAGGCAGTTTCTGCTCCAAGACAGGCGGAAGTACATATGTGTGAAATTGCCACAGGTTCAGGCCATAGACTCGCCCTTCCGCTTCGGAGTTTCGAAATATTACAATATTCGTTAAACAAAAAATGTTACGGAAAATTACGCCACCGTCTCATGACATTCAATTTCCAACTATGGTCGCCTGACCTGGCAAGAGGCTCATTCTCTCTGAGACCAGATCAATTTTAGGGGAATTTAAAAAACAAAGACCCAGACTATGCAAGTATTGTATATAGCTATAAAGAATTTCTTTTATACCTCTCGCTATAGGCAATGAGTTAAATGATATCACAATGATGTCAAATGTTTTTGGTTGTTGCAAACATACTTTGTATGTATAATGTATCTGCTATGATGATGTCAAAGCACTTGATTGGTTTGGCGCTGTAGGCGTAGCGCCTTTATTCAGCCCATGATTAACTATACATAACAGCCATTATATTTGCTTGAGTAAGAACTCTGGAAGAACCACCGACCTCCAGGAAGCTACTGGCAAACTTTGTCATAAACACAAATTAATAAAGTCAAGACCGATCCCACGCAGAGAGGAGTGAAATGTGAGCGATTTGTTAATGCGAGACCACTAGGCCACCTCGGGCCCTCAAACACTTGCTGGTATAATGCATGATCAAACCTGTCAACAGCGGTTAGACAAATTGACTTTTCTAGATAGACGACCTCTAAAGAAAGGTTCAGCTCTCAAACTTGTTTCAAATGCTTGTACTATGTATGTACCAAATAACATGAACACAAAAATATATCCAAGGAAACGAATTAATCTTTAAGAATCCAAATAATTTGAAGAAAAATACAAGACAATTCATTTAGTCACAACAGAAGAAAAACGAATTTACATAAAGTGTTTGAAAGCCCAGACTCAATAACTTCTCTATTAAGAAAGGTTATACATTAATCTAAGACGCAGTTTCGGAAATCCGTGAGTTGCGAAATCGAGGGTCACGTGATCATTTTTAAATCGTAAAGTCACTTTCTCTAGTACAGCCTCGATTTCACTCTAAAATAAATTCGCAAGAAAACGAAATCAAAAAGGTGTTAATATCAAAATCAAGAATTAAAACGAGGAACTAGGTTAACTTAACATCTATAGGTTTAACTTGTCCAATGTCACATTATATTTCCTAGGAAAGTTACACTAGTACGGCAGAACGCAAGTTTAGATTAATTTTGTTAAATTTGCATAAGTGAGTCTGTCAAAGAATTTCCAAATTGTTGCTAAATGTTCTTTCAAGGTGTCGTTGTAGATGATGACGTTATCGATGTAAGCGTTACAATTATGTAGAGCAGATGTGATCATATTCATAAGACGTTGAAAAGTATTTGACGACAGTTGAGCATTTCAAATTTTCAGCAACTTTTTCAAACCCAGAAATATATTTGTCTAATTCTCTTTGTCTGAAAGGGGACACTAGCATCATATTCTTTGCAAAGATCAAAACTTAAATTTGCATTTTAGGTGTGAATGTCCTTTTAATTTATTTTATTCTAAATTTATATTCTTTCTCTTTCTCTCTTTCTTCATCATCTAACTGCATTGACATGTTTTTCCTTTTTTCTCTTGCATATCTCTTTCTCTCTCTTTTTTATTTATCTAATTGTAACTAATTGTATCAACTTTCCTGTCTCACTATCTTCTCTTTCTCAAACTGCAACTGCATTTGTATTTCCACTTTGTATTTTAATTGTAATTCCTTAACTTTTAGACCAGAGTCTGATAAGGTCTTACTGATCAAAACCAAAGCATCTTTATCCCAAACATTCTTCTCTACCAATTACTGGAGCAAATTTTTTTTTTTTTTACTAAAGGTCCAATTGTTCCTGGGTAGGATTTCAGAGAACGATATCCACATGTGATGCCATTATAAAAGAAAGCCTGCAGAATTTACTTGGGGTTTTTAAAATTTCAAAAAGTGGGGCAATTCAGATTTTTTTAAAACTACAAAGTGTTCTGAAATATTTGTTCAAAAGTATCATCTCCAGAAAAAGTACATTATAATAGTATGCAAATGAAAAATTAAAAACTTTAAACAATCAAACAATTACCTTAAATCAAATATAAATTAAATCGGATATACGTAACCTTATAATAATAATAATAATAATAATAATAATAATAATAATAATAATAATAATAATAATTTCCTTAAAACTATAACACTCCAAACTTGGATAAAGAGTAGTCTTCAAAGTTAGAGGAGAACATTACCCCCTCCCCAAGCCTTTGATTTATTAAGAGGTATGAAGAAACAAAAATGGATCAGATGGTTTAAGGGAGCATTTTTAAAATACAGTTTTTGATTAATATTCGGGAATTTGAAGTTTGAGGTCAGAGCAATTAACGAATCACGTTTCAACATATTTGCGACAGAATTTTAACTTGTATACCTAAAAGGGACTTAGCAACACACTATCTATAAAACTGGCACAATGTTTTGTCGTCTACAAATTAGCATCACTGCCAACTGAATAAAGTCAGTACTAAATGACCTATATATGATGAGTAAACTGGGTTTACAAGGACAACTTATGATATATCATTTAAGATGTACATCTCCCCGGTAACTAATTATAATTCATTTTGAACAAGTACTTGATTACATCTCATGGAAATACGTTCTTAATGTCCTAACCGTTTATAATTTTAAACCAATGAACAGACCACTGGTAAAGTCTTGTTTGTAAGATATATCTTCATGACTTTGTCAGAATGGCGTTATTACATAATTTGTAAAGTTCTTCAGAACAAACAATTTAATTATCAATGTTGTAAATGAAAATATAAATGGTACTTATATCATTATAAAATGAATCCAAAATAATCATGAAACGTTGATTTTAAATTCTACAAGTATGAAAAGTTCCGTCGAAACTTCAGAACCGGAAATAAGAAAACAATATTTCTAATGCAAAAAGTTTACATATTTCAATGCTATTTATTTATAGTTTTAAGGAAATCTCTGAAATGTGACTTTTTATTCTCTATCTCGAAATTAATATCTATCCAATGTAAAATGAACAGATAGGTCCAAACATATCATTTTCTGACAAGATTGAAAAATTATACTCATTTTCGTTTCCTTTTCCATTACCACCTGGGCAACGGAAAACTGCAAATAGCATGTATGTAAATGAAATTTCTATAACACTGTCTAATTATCTGTCTGTCTGTCCGTCCGTCCGTCTGTCTGTCTGTCTGTCTGTCTGTCTGTCTGTCTGTCTCTCTCTCTCTCTCTCTCTCTCTCTCTCTCTCTCTCTCTCTCTCTCTCTCTCTCTCTCTCTCTCCAGTTTTTTCTTAATATATGGATCCATATTAGAACCACAATGCAAGTCATACAAGATTTCCAGACATTCCGCACCATAATAAACTTTATCAATTATGTAAATTACTATTAGCATTGAGAAAATGTACCTGCGTCCACTGTGTAAAGGGTTTAGGGTGGGGAATAAATAACTTATGTAACCTTATCTCAAACATTAGGTTCATTTGTCGTGTATGCCTGTTCGTGTGATTAACATAAATCAATACACCGTCAGCTGATTCGGTTAATGAGGACGTGACACATCATTCATAGTTAATTGTCTTTCACGGGACGTACAGAATGAAATACAATCTATAATCTTAATCTTCTTTAGCATTTTTAGCATCATAAAATTACACTGCATTTTAGCAGTAAATGTTTATTATATTAAATTGGATTCATTTTATTTGTCTAGCTGTATAAAGAAGTAACATCAAAGTTTAGTAAATATCCGTGATATCAGACGCGCCCTTTTGGAGCACAACATAAATGTGTGCACAAAGTTTCAAATGCATTGAATTCTAATGGAAATATAGTATGGAGCATGTTTATTGTTTACCAAAGAATTACATTAATGGGACTAGCATCAGGCGCTCAGCATTCAAAAGGTTAGTCGTAGGAGATCGTCCCTGGTACAGGATAATGTGACTAGGTGTGACATCTTGCTACATGTCTGTGGCATGATGCCTCGGTGCTAGACATCACTATAAACTACCACACGTTCTTATCGTCAGAATAGATTCACCAACACTGAATCACAATTTCATACTATCAACATAGATTTACGATTTCATACTATCAACATAGATTTACGATTTCATGCTATCAACATAGATTTACGATTTCATACTATCAACATAGATTTACGCTTTCATGCCGTGAACATATAGACGGACGTTTCCTTCCAGTGAACAGCTTCAAATCTTCCTGATGGACATAACAGTTTCTTATCTGTATTATTAACACTGCATAATAATATCTATCTCCACATGATCAGGTGTATTGTTGCCAAGGCAACGTGTAGATACATGGAAAACTAGAGTATCATTCGAATACCTATAATTAATGATAGTGTACATCAATTTTAGAAAGTACGTATCTAACCTAGATTTTTTTTACAGATCAACATCTGATTGGAAATCTAAGTGGTGTCAGAAGGGCACATGCTAGAGAATATATGTAATAAATTTCATATACAACAGTGTATTCAGTATTCAAAGGCGGTCACTTTTGTTTTTAAGGATCAAAGAAACGGAAAAGAAACTTGCATACGTTTAGAAAACCTTTAATGAGAAGTAGATTTATGCTATATTTTTACTCATTGACAACCATAGAAGAAGCATCTAATGACAAAATTCAAAACCAGTAATCATATTAAATTAATTTCAATGATTTTTGTACCAATAATTGTTAACTTATATAATTAGTACTTTGACAAATATCAATAATGTATTTAATGCGCTCCAACAGTGATTTTCGTTGAATTGTCTTTTCATAGACCTCAATGCTAATGTTTTGTGAAAAAAATAAACTTTCTATTCTACTTCAGCATGCATGTCAAAGACTGTCACAGAGAACAATCTTAGATTATCAGTTTGACAAGGACAAAACCAGACACTCCAATGCACTTAAGAGGGATAACTCTGCTAGAACTAGACAGGGCTAAGGGTTATCTAGTCACAGCATACCTGGTTTCATCCACCTGTGCCACATTTTAATAAAATTATACAAATTACAAAATATGATCAAGATATGAAATATCATATTCTGACATGTTGCCAAGAGGCTTAACTTTTTAAAATTCTAACAGAAATTACAACTTTTATATTATTCACCAATCACAGCCATTGTTGTTGTTTGTTTCTAAATACAATGTTCCCTACACTTCAAGCTCCGCCAACCTGGGGTTGTACAATTGGTACCACTATACTATCAAAGACGTATCATTTCACAAGACAGTCAAAGTACTGTTCGAGAAAAAAAATTACAACTGAAAGTTTTGATGGCAAACTAAAAGCATCGGAGATAATTCGACAAGACGACGAAAACGTATTATCTCTGCTGGTTGCGCAAAGCAAATTTGCAATTGTGCCCGTTAGTAGTACTAAGGGGTACCCTACGGACAATGGAAAATACATTATAGAACCTCTTTTGGGCAAGTCTACGTTCAAGACTTTTCATATCACCCTTAGCAAGTTTACTTACTTTGGTAATTTAATATAGAAATAGTGGGGCATGTATACGGACAAGGGAAAGTGTTGTATGTATGTTGACCGTAGACTAGGACTCCATACAATCAGCCTTGTCTATCCACATAAATTCTTCTTTTCCAAATGTTCGTATCGGTGATCCTGATAATTGCTCATGTTGATTTCACATACATTTGTAAGTCTGTGCGGAACAGCATTGACGATATGAGAGAAGACGATTATACGTTTGCCCACATCGTGTGACGATAAGAGGGGAAGGGAATGCAGTGAACTTAGATTGTTTTTAGTGGAAAAGTGGATCTAACCAGATTGAGTTCTTTCACGAATCCTAACAAGCGTTACAAAATTCAGTCACAGTACGAAGTCTGTCTTTCAATCTGAAGAGAGTGGTCTGTGACGTCACATTCTCTATATAGGTGCGATATTGTCTGTGTGCCGTGAATACATGCGATAGTTTCAATCATGACGGAAACTAAGAAGACAATGGATTGGAATGCACCGACCGTGGAGACAAAAAGCGATGGTATTGCAATGGATACCAAAGTGAACACATTTCTACTTCCAGAAGAGATTGGGATTTAGTTGATTTTCACCCTTTGTCGCAATAATTTGTTCCGTTATCAGTACCTTCGCCACCTTCTTCCTTACCACACGCTGAGGATTAGAAAGAGAGACAGAGAGAAAAATTGGATATTTTTTTTTTACAGCAACAACAAGAAGAAACAAGAAGGAAACGAAATGAGGAAGAAGCAACAGAACAGAAGCAAGATCTAGGAGAGATGGAGAGCGTTGAATGTATGACGGTGACGGTAACATTAGACATTTTGTTTGAGTAAAGGGGTCTGAAACAAATATATCAGATGTATTTATTACAGCTCAAGAGGAAAAGACCTTCCAGTGCCAAACAACCCAAAATGCGTTACTACACCTGAGATATCAAAAATTAGTTATTTCTACCAAGTTATCCACAGGAACTGGTACAGAAGTAGTCCTTATCTGTGGCAAAGGCTCAACACAATTAAAGTTAATTTCGTCCTGTTCTTTAGTTTATTTTGTTTAAATTAGGAAAACAAACATTCAACAGTCCCTTTCAGGGCCACCCACTTCAATCGAAAAGAGATAGTATTTATTTTGTAAAAATCAATTAAAACTCAAAATTCCTTTTATTCCCCATGGTGTAACTGTGTGATTGCGTGCGTGTAGGTCCTTTTTCTAAAATATCAAACCAAGAGACACGTGTTTATGTCCGGACTATTCAGCTACAAATTTTACAATTTAATTCACAAGTTAACACAACATTAGACGTTCGTATATTTTTTATGTTTTTGTTCATTCTCTCGCATTTTTAATTTCTTCATTGTCAACATGTTTTCCTACTCTTCTTCCTTGCCTTTGTCTCGTCTTCTTTTCTTCTCTTTCCGAACGTGTAGGGGTTCTTCCTTTGGGGAGGGTACCTCCTTTGTTCCTGTTCGGAATTCCTCTCCCAGTCTCCCTGTTCCTGTTGTTTTTTTTATGGCAGGTTGGAGATCAATGTCGTTGTTCTTTACAATGATAACAGGTATCTTGACTTTTGTCTCCTCTGGCAACTGTTCTGCTTTTTTTGTACATGGCATGAACATTCTGTAGCTCAAAGTCCTTTCTTCTTACAGCTAGAGATGATGTCTGGACTTTTATCTCGAAAGGAGGGGGAGTAATCTGTTGGCTTGTCTGAAGAAGACTTTCTTATGACACAGCGGAAAGCTCTGATTCGAATCTTTGTAGGCTCTTCCATTGTTTTGGTAAGTTTTAGGGTAAAATGACACTAACCCTTTATATAGACACTGGTATGACATGGCTATATAGTGGCCCATGGTGATTAAAATTAAGTCATTTGAGGTATTGCAGTCAAGATGAAATGATTGCATCCTGCCGTGAAGAAAGTAGAAGATAGTAAGAGGCATAAATGTGATTTGTCACCTGGCAGAGTAGCTGAAATCTTGGCTCAAATTCATACAAGTGATGTTGAAGATCACATGAGTGAATCAAGACCCAGACAATCTACACCCAAGCGAAGTCCACTACCCTTAACCTCTCACAATTGCTATCGCTTTTAAGAGACAGGTCAAAAACTCCTCGAGAACATTTAGAACTACGGCTTACACTTAGACAGTGAAGATTAAAGATTTCAAATCCAAACAAACCGTTAGGGAAATCAGAAGGGTTCATCAGCGAGGTTTGAAATTCTTTGTTAGCGACACTGAAATGGCAATGTCAAGTCAAAGAAGACGATCGTTTGAGATTTTCCAAATGATCCATAAGAAAATACTTGTTTGTCAAAAGAAAAAGATGCTGGTGCAAAGTGTAGGATGATTTGTATCCCTGATAGGACATCGTGCCAAAACAATAATAGGCCCTAATTTGCTGCAGGTCAAGGAGGAGTTCAGAAATTGTATCGTGTAACAAAACTAGACCGAAAGAGTTCCGTTTATCTCAAGTGCAGCGATGGTTACAAGAAGAAGCCCCGTACTCTTTACACAAACCCATTCAACGGAAAGTTTCCAGAAATCGCACCCAAGTGGAAGTCATCGATTATCAATGCAAGCTGATTTAACCCATGTCTCTCATTTGGCTACCTAGAATTGAGGCTAAAAATATGTTTTGTCATCAAAATATTTTCCAAATTTGCCTGAGTCGTGCCATCGACTTCCGAATTGAGCAGTGAGTTAGTGCGAGCCCTCAAACTGGTGTTGAAATAAAGTGGGCGTCACCCTCTTCTTTGTCAAGCCGAAAAAGGCACCGAATTTTCTGAACCAAACATTCTAAAACGAATTAAAGAAACATGACATTAGTTTTGTTCTCCACCGATAATCCCAAACCAAAGTCCGTGTCGTGGATTGTTTCCTAAGCACCTTGACAGAACGCATGTGGAAATATTTTACCCATTAACACACTCTCAAATTTATCGATATCTTACCCCACCTTGTTCAAATGTACAACCAATCTTGCCATTGGAGCACTGGACGCCAAGAAATGACTCTTTTAGAGCACCTGGTTGGTACGTCTCTGACGGCGGCTGTCCAAAAGAATGGTGGAATGTTGGCGGCAGGAGAGGAGATTGGGTGCATATTGGCAAAACCAAACGCACTTTTGACAAAAGATACCTAACTGGACCGCCGAATTGTTTCGTTTCACTGGACGAGTGCATGGACGTTATCCCGCCGTCTATACATTGGAGGACATGATCCGAGAAGCTTTCAAGGAATGTTTTGCATGCCCGAGTTACAGCGCGTGAGCATAAGAGAAGACAAAGTGAATGAGATCAAAAGCAATCTCGAACAAAGAATCCATAAATTGGGGAAACGAAATTTCAAAGACGTCAAAGTACGTTAGAAAGGATATCCTCCCAGTATGATTCTCGGATGTCATTGAATATAAAAAAGGTGATGATCACACGCTTTCACACAGTAATAGCTGCCACAGTGACCAATCCTTCACCTTGTTCTATCTTCGCAAGATCAACAAAAGTAGCCCTTGTGGGTGTGGTGTGGAGAACGTGTACCTAAAACACAAATCATCTTTTTCTTTTAGATCGTTGTGGTATATTGTGTCATCGGTGCGGCCATTGCCAATTTGAGTTTGCAACAAGGAGACCAACAATTGTGGACCGTTTTACTGAGCAGATAATGCATCTGCACCGTTATCTTCTTCTCAATCCATCGATGTAATACGTCTCGAACGGGAAGAACAACAGTAGCATTGCGTCCAACGCCAGTCGCCACTACAACAATCACCAGCCGCTAGCAACACTTCTTTTTTATCAACTCCTCTGAATTCCAGTGACCCATCGGATGGCAGAACTCTGGAGTTATGAATAACAGCAAACAATCGTGCTTAACATTACCCAGGCCCAGTTACGGTTCCATGGAGGTGTTTACCAACTATAGTTTGTGTTGTTACACTGCCAAATTAAAGCAGGCCATCCAAGTGGATCACGAAGCCCATTTGGAAGTGGGTTTGGTGGATATCATTCACATTACACAAGTCTTAAATATCTTTCCAAATCAAACTGTTTTAATGGTCGATGTTCATGACATACCAGTACAAAAGTACTACGATGCCAATGTAAAATATGAGAATAAAACACATAACAAACTAAACAGACCACCACTATAGTTATAATTCCCCAGGGATATTATTTTAGTGGTTAATATTTGGTAACCACGATTGATATCAGGTTCAATGTCTAAAGAACTGTTTGCGAAAGCCTTGGAGAGTGTAAGAAGAAGTCAACTTTGAGTACCATTAGGTGGTTCGTCACCCACGGATGACATTTTCGGAGAATAATATAGTGTCTTTTATATTTTGTCCCCCAATTTGTTTGACATTTTGGGTGGGGACGTGGAAATGAAAACATAAATGATCAGGAAAAACGAATTACCAGTCATTTCTGACTCAGCTCCTTTTTCCAAGTTATCTAATTTCCAGGTAGGACTGAATTTTATGTTTGTGTACTCCGATGTGATGAAGTACAACGTGATGGGACACACCTCGTACCGTTAATGCGTGTAATTGCTTTCAAAGTTAATTCTGCAACGAACGCTGAAGAAGAAGGTGGAAACACCTATCACATACATCGCGAATGTATACATCCTCATTATTTAACCATCAGTAAGTCTTATTTTGACAGTGTCAACTCAACAATTAAAGGAGATCTGGACAAATTATTCCATTTACCGGTACTAAAAGGAAAGTCACTGTAAAACTCTTTTATTTTCGAAAACGATTTGCTAATGACTTGTAAGTTATTTGTCCTGTGTATATAGAAGTCGCTCAACAGTAAGTACATGGTTTAGGAGATATGTAAAAATTTGGCTTTTAGTTCAGAGGCCCCGGTTTTGAAACCGATGGTGACACGAGGACTGCACGACAAACGGCAAACAACCCAAGAAGCTTTCTTGAGAGCAAAACAAATGTCATGCATCAGCGGGTAAAGAGATTTTGGGATGACAAGAAACTCATATAAATGCCTTGGACGGTACTGAGTCGGGCATTCCTGCTTCCCTAGCGCCTCAGCAAGGACAAGGACGAAAGAGACGAAGACACTTCTCCAGAGACCTTCACATTAATAAAGCTAGGAAGACTAAGAAAGGAAGAACCAGTCGAGACGTAGACGTTTTTGATTATTATCAAATCACAGAGAGATAAAGAAAATGATGCAACGATAGTATTGTGCATGTTTCAAGTCGAAACTGGATATGTTTACCATGCCACCTACTATGATGACCATGCAAGAATCCCAATATATCAAATTTTAGCATGTCTCCTCTTTGACGGATTCAGCTCCCATAGATTGTGATATCAAAGGTCAACCTGAAGATTAAATGGATCTGAATAGAAGTTACTAACCAACATATATTGAGAATTGTCGACCTACAAAGAAAAATCACAGGAAGCCGAGGTTTAGAACTGATGGATCGTTTGCATTTGGATATGTGGTTGCAACAGACGTATTTGATGAACGGAAAACCTGAACCTGAAAAGCAGTAGTTCCGCTTTCCATTTGATGGCTGCAGGTGATACTATTTGCAATACTGTAATTCAAGAAACCTGATTCTACGTACGACGTGTGGAAGTGTTACTGCAAGAGGGAAACGACATCAGTCGCATCTTGAGCAGAACGACGGCTAAGTATCTGATACGATGCGCGGAAGTGAAAACTTTCATCATTTATGTTGAACAGCGACTAATGATCGAAGATCATCTGTTCCAAGGACAGTTATCTAAGCGTTTAATCAATGGAATATGGAATCGGTAGCACTGAAGCCTTCAACGAAGCTTACAATGTAAATCATTTCCACTGCAAAGTGTCCATGAACGAAGTCAGTTGCGAGGGCATGACTTAAGTGTGGTTTCTTGAAGAATAAATTGAAATAGTATTTCTCCCTATACGAACATTTCGTACCCAGATTATGCAAGAGCACTTTGTAGGCTTTCTATTTCATTCGAGACCAAGGCAGAGATGGGGGAGAACTCAACCCTATAAAAGCAGATCAGATCTGTTTAGAAATTCAGTTTGCAGACGTTATAGGCTCAGGCAATACGGTAAATTCGACAATACTGTATAAATCAACAGTTTGAGAGAAGTCATTCTAGATTATTAAAAATTAGGCTTCTGTTTCGCCTGACAATTGATCAAGAAAGATTGTTATGAATGCCAAAACGATTATCGCAGTCAAAATCGACATGATAAATGTCTGATGAGTCAAGAAGAAACATTGACGAGTATCTGGACGAAGCTTGGAGTCGCATCTGGGAAGGTGCTATGTCCCATCAGTGGCATAAAGACATGCGTGATCATTCCTCTTGTTTATTGATTGCTCGGGAGGTCCATCACTTTAAAACTGTCTTGGCTCAGAATGCGGGGACGAAGCGAAGAAACGGTTACTGGTTTGACATTTTTTAGCAACCTGTTAGGATTGGATTGAGGACTTACCTGTGAAAAATATACAACAAATGGATACCTGGTAACTTTATTACATTTTAAACCACAGTTAATACACTGCTTGGAATCCTGTCATGTGTGCTACAGTTGAACTATCTCATCGCAAACCTCAAGACAATCAAGCGTATGGCATCAACACAGACGACAATCATCTCCTAGGAACTGACTGGGTAGTCGTCTACTTTCCTAATTAGGGTTGTGTGGAGTATTTTGATTCATATGGATTGCCACCTTTGGAAGAAGACAGCATTGAACGTTTTGAGAAATAATGCTCAGAAGACACGATTCAAGACAAATTTGTAGCGATTTTCTATCGTGTCCGCGTTTGAACCATATAAAGCAAAATAGTCTCCAGTCTAACAATCCATTGTTGACCCATCCTCCTATGAAGACGTGTTCTAGACTAGCTCTGCTGAACGAAACTTGGGCAAGTTTATATCGGGTCAGACAGAGACAGAGAATGCCAGAATGTTGAAAATAACCAAAGACCTAATATAAAGCCTCTTGAGAGAGGGAATTATGAAGAAGAATGGACGGAGAAGTACAGACTTCAAAGGCAGCAAAGAAAACAGAGAGGGCAGCAGTTACACAACAGGAACTCAGACGAGGTTTTGTCGACTGCCGTGTCGATACCAAAGAGTTTCCATCTCTTTCTGAAGAAGCAGGCCTTTTCCTGTTGGAAAGTCCGCTGCCAGACAGGTACGCAAGATTGTCATAGGTCCTCGTCCACAAACATAGTTTTTTTCCAGGGCTGCCCCAATACCAAAAAGGAGATATTCAATTGCCAAAAGTTGTATGTTTATGTTAAACAATAGAAGTGTGTCTATAAACACTTTATTTCCTTGGTTTTTAGATGTGTGTCTATCGATTCTTCCTTTTCATAGCTTCTCAAAAAGTCTCTAAGTGTTTGTAGTTATTGTTTGTAGGTAAAAGACTAAGTGAGTGTTTTTGTTAACGTTTGTGAATTGTGGTGTCACGGGAAAGTTTTCCTTCATGTCGCGTTTATATTATATAAAGAAAAGCACTCGTCAGTCTGGCTACACATCGTTGACCTGTCAATTACTAAGAAAATGAGTAAAGCACAGAATATAATGGAACTCCAGATGCATCTGGAAAATGCTCGTCGCCCCCTAGACGAACAAGCCACGGAGGCTATTGCTGAAGAAGTTATCTTGGAGGAGGAGAAGTAAAAATAAAAAAGCAATGATCCTTCTGATGTGGCTCATTTACCATGTGAAGCCTGTGGTGAGGACTTTATTACAGAATCCGCTACAATTGTTCACGGTGCCTCGTACTAGTATTAGGACTTGGATCTGGAGCTCGAATGCCAGGAGGGGGAGCGTGAACCAGTTGGAAGCAAAGTTGACAAACAAAAGAGCCTTTCTCAGGGCTAACCAGATGCCTAGAAAATAGATACTGATCAATTTGCCAAAATATAGCTCTGTGTAAGTGCGCGCGCGTACGTTTGTATGAATGTGTGTATCTCTGTGTGTGAGTGAGAGTACGTCATGTATATATATATTATATTTGTGGTCTGTATTTTTGCCTTCCCGTGTGAGGATAAAATATTTGTGGTTTTTTTTCCTCATTCCCTTGTGTGGTTATTATATTTATCGTTCCGTTTTTTCTCCTTCCAGAGTGTGGATAGTATATATTTTGGTTTGTTTCTTCCTTCTATATGAATTGTAGATGATATGTGAAGTGAGTAGCAGCAGAGGGGGTGAACAGATCAACTTTTTAGGCGTTAGATAGACTTCCTTCTTGTTAATATTTACTAGAAAGGTTTATTTGACAAACTGAGGCTTCCTAGTAAATATATAATAACGGGGTCGATTCGTCAAACTAAGGCTTCCTTGTAGGGTCCATTTGGCAAAAAAAGACCCCCTGGTAGTTGGAATTCACCCCCTCTGCTGCTATGGTTAACAATTGTTTTTTACGATATTCAGTAAACGATTTTAACCGAATATTTTATCAAGTCCGACACGACATCGCGTTCGAGTATCTGCTAAATTTATCGTCACGAATCCATGTTGGATTGACTGAGCGCGACTAAAGAAATTTCTAAATTGATTATAATCCATATCACTCCAGCACCAAGTTTGCCAAATATTTCTAAGAGTATGTGTATCAACTCCGTTAAACACACATAACAAATTGCAGTTATCTCTGATCACTTTTGGTATTTGTGTATACCGTTAAGTAACATATATCACATCAGTGTTTTTCTGTCTGCCTCTGGAAAATATCCTAGCAGGATTGTTTTGATTGTCTAACATCACACCGTCGTATACGACTAAATTGTTAATATCTCCATCAATATCATCAATGCTTGGAGCTTCATCGATATCGGTTATAAACTCAATAATACTCTCGCCGGATTTTCTACCGCGCTGTCGTTAAAATCTTTTAGCACATTGTAACATCGTTGATCGTCTACACTAGGAGCTATCAAATACAACTTGTCCCATTTCATCCATCTCGTTATTAAATTAAGTAGCAGTTGTGTCTTGCCGGATCCAGATGGTCCGATTATAATCATTCTAATTGAATTCGGCAACATCGCATGATGTTTGATAGGTTCCCGTCGATGGGTAGCTGAATAATCAATTGCATCATGTTATTATATATAAATTATGGATCTATATTGTGCGAAGTGTAAGGCGCGTACTGGCACAAACGACTTGACGACGATTACAACTAGCAATAACCGATCAGCACTTTCTGGTAAATGCGTACAATGTAGTACAAAGAAATTTAGATTTGTTTCCCTTGATAAATCAAAGAAATTTAAAAAAACGAGGAGGTGATATTGCAGCCAAGTTAACTAAACTTCCAGGGACACCGTGGACGAAGTATCCAGGAGAAAAACACCTTCCAGGATATAGTTACTGTGGACCCGGAACCAGACTCGATATCAGACTCGATGATCGAAACCAACCTCGACCGGGTGAATATCCGATAAACGCCATTGATAAGGCGTGTCATGTTCATGATGTCGCTTATGAAAGCAGTAATCTGCAACACAGACATCTCGCAGATGTAAAATTAATTCATGCGTTGAATTCTATCACTGATAAATCTTTCAAAGACAAATTGGCTTCATGGTTAGTAAAATCGGCTATGAAAGGTAAATTGATGTTAGGTGCCGATAATTAATAACAACATGGAATCTATTTACTATTCTCCAAGCGGATACTGGCGGGGTAAGGCAGCAATTGGTAAACTCGCTAGCGCCGCGAAGGTAAAATATACCACTGCGGCTAATTGGTTATCCAAACAGGCAATATGGCAAATTTATCTACCGCCGCCTAACTACTCGCATTTTGATGTGACCGTTTCCAATGAAGTTCATCAAGCTGATATATTATTTCTGCCGCATGATGGTGGTTACAAATAAGCGCAAACCATAGTTGATGTTGCGAGTCGATACAAACAAGCAGAACTGTTAAAAACAAAATCATCAACTGAAGTGTCTTCTGCGTTTGAAAGGATTTATCGAAGAGGTCCTCTGCGCTGGCCAAATCTATTACAAGTTGATCCTGGCAAGGAATTTCAAGGTGTTGTTCTATCAACGATGAAGAATCATAATACCGCGTTACGACGAGGACATACTGCACTACATCGCGATCAGGCAATTGTTGAACGATTTAATCGGACGCTTGCTGAGTGGTTATTTGGATATCAATACGCGAAAGAATTTATTCAACATAAACGATCCCGTGAATGGGTCAAGAGATTACCAGCTGTGATTACTGCGCTGAATAACGAGATTACTCGAACAATCAACATGAAACCTAATAACGCGATTAAAATAAGTATATACCCGTACAACCGCAAAAAGATTTTTCAAAAGAATCAATTCTCGGTAATGTCACTGTGAGGTATTTATATGAACCAGGAGAGCTCGAAGGTGGTAAAAAAGGGCTACTGATCCTATTTGGAGTGTCACCGCGCATAAAATATCCGGTATAACACGATCAACGGGTAGACCAGTAAACTATAGATTGGATTCAACTGCTCCTCAGCGAGGATTTACTCGACAACAACTACAAGTGATACCCGAGGATACTCAATTACCACCGAGTGGTCTTAACTAGCACCTCTTCGTCTGTTGCACTCAAGACAGGTCAGCATCACGTTATTTCTAGTATGGCCTACGCTGCTATCTTTTCTGTCTACGGTAAATTGTCGAGGATCCGACCAACACCAGCGCATTATACAATTGCAACTCGCGCAGTGATTATCCTGTTGTTGCTTCAGCGCGATTATTAATTTAGCATCAATATCAAATTCTCTATTATTTTTTTATCCTGTTGTTTATAACCAGATAGTTTTTTTCTGATTATGTCCTTAGTGATGAAATCAACAGTGACATTATCATTGATTGTAGTGTCGTTATCGCTTATAACAACTCTTCGAAGCTGATTTATTCTTCGTACTCTGGACACTGCGAGATAAACTAAATTCGACCACTCGATGTGATTATCCACTATCCAAACAATTGTATCGGATATAGTCAATCCCTGTGAAGAATGTATCGTCGCTGCGTATCCTAGCGTCCACGGGAATTTATCAGCGCGTAATGCATCTTCGACGACGCTGATATCAACCAACACAATATCATTCAACACTAAATTCTGCTTTTCACGCTGTCCTGGAATATCAACTTCAATATTCTGCTTTTTTGTATCAGAAGGCCTATAACACAACGGCACTGGAAGCGTTGCAAATTTGTCTTTATGTGTTTCAAATAACTTCATCTGAAGTGTGTCTCTAACTATCTTTCTACTTGCGATTATCAAATCGTTTGGTCTCCACGCTTCCCAGAAATCTTTCATGATAGTTTCCGAAATTATTTCACGCGCTATCTCACATTGGATTCTATCCGGTTGTAATCTGAGTAGTTTTTTGTACTCTCGTAATTGTTCATCAAGTGCTCTATGATCGGTGTTAATTTCTTCATAGTAGTCTACAAAATTCTTTAGCCAATCATGCGGGGATAAACCGACAAATGGTGGTGGTTGGCCATGATCGCCGCACATGACGACCTTTGGATTCGCGTGCAATAACCACTCGAGAAACGTTTGTAATACATCTAATGACACCGTGCATATCTCATCCCAAATTATGACGCCGGGGATAGATTTCTCGCCCATTCGTTCAGGAGTCTATTCATCGCCTTTCCATCGAAAGAAGCTATGATAAGTGCTTGCATTAACCCCTCGTAGTTTCATCTCTCTGGCAAGTCTGTGTGCTGGTGTTAACACAATCATGTTTGATTTGCCACGAAATAACTCAATCGCGCGAGTCGTCTTTCCTGACCCACCACAACCGTTTAAATAAACTGTTTTATATCTACATACAGGATCAGATATCTGCGGTGCATTAGATAGTTCTGAACACTGATTGCTTTTCAGGTATTTATCTTCAATCGTAACATCTGCTGATTTGGAGTAATCGCACGGTATTTCCCGCTTAATTCTCCATGATCCCCAACTCTCGTCGGAATTTGTGAATGCAGCCACTGCGTTGCTGTGTTTCATGTCTATGTAAAATGAATTAGTGGCGACTCTAACTGCGGTGTCAGGAAATCTATTTATCACCGAAAATAAATTGATAGAAGCATAAGCCAGCATAGATGCTCTCAAATGTGTATACTGAAGACTGTGTCCATCATGTTAGTAACAATTGTACCCAATTTGGTTCCATCGGACAAGAAAGCGTCCTTACGATCGACATATATACCCTTAGATGTTACATCCGCGATTATAAAATCGTATTCAACACTATCCATAATCAACCGTGAAGAATATCGTCCATTGTCGTATTTACCACCTTGAGTGAATTTACCAATTATTCTTCTACCAAGATCTTTTGCGTCTTTGTTTCTGATTTCATATAACAGTTTGGACCAATTCATGATAAATTCTTCGTCGAGATCAGGAAACTGTTTTCGTTGTTCGCTGATTATACTATCTAGATCAGGTTGTGGCAACCAGACCTCAGTCTGTGCTCAATATGATATAATTGCTTCACTGACAATCAGCGATATCAGCATGCTACAATCAATCATATAACGTAGTAACACTATTGGCATCCAGTGTTTCACAGACATGTGTCTACCAATCCAAACGTAACAACAAGGATGAAGTCCTTTAGCCAATTCAAGTGATACCACACGAACAAATCCGGTTAAATCAAAATCAGGTAGTGGTCCATTAATCGCAACGTGGGGCCATCTCATGGGTGGGATGTCCAAATGGCTTGAAGTATTTAGCGGTTTCTCCGTACCCGAGAAAACTCCCTGGGTAACACGCGACTATATCAACCGAAATAATGGTTTTGGGGTCGTATTTTGTATTCCATAATCCGCCGTGGTTGTATTCGATGCAGCTTAATTTGATGTCTGTGAGTAATTCAACTCGTGTTGGTTTCCAGAAGTTTCTCTTTCTCGCAAAATGAGCTGCAACCGACGGAATTGTAAAGCAATTTGTTAGTAACTGTTCGTCGTCGAAACTCTTCACGAAACTCATAGCTAGTTTTTTCATCTTGTCATGGAGTGCTTCAGTACGGTATAATTCTCCATTGGGTCTTACAAATTGATCAAATCCACCCTCGGGGTTTTCAGCACTGTGAAGTAACCTTACTGACACCGGATCGTTTTCACTCAACTGGTAAATAGCATCGAAGAATTTTTTCTCAGAGAATTCTGGAGCGGAAAATTCTTCGGGTATATACTTTATTGTTCTATTTCGCGGGAATATTGTTACCGCAGGTGTCCATGCGTGTTCGTTATGATCAATAATTTTGATTGGAGCTCCTCTCGATTTATATTTCGGTTCGTATAATATCTCGCCTGTTATCGTCGCTACTGATATTGGGAATTTTAGTATTCGTTCCAACGCTGCCACATTTTGAATTGTTGCCCCACGCTGTTTCACTGTTAGTCTCCACTCGGTTATTTTTTGCGTCTTAGATCAGTCAATTTGTTCCCCCGGGATGCATTTGTGAAGTGTTCTAATATTCGTTCTGCTACACAATTCAGGGATGATAGTTTCATCGGTGCTAGTTTTTCAATACTCGGTTTATCATTTAACGGATATATCCCATAAACAACTGCTGTTATAGGATAAGATCTTTCGTAGTATGGTTTGTCAATTCCAGTCAAAATTCCTGGTTTTGAATCTTGACTCACAACGACGGTTCTTTTATCCTTCGAGATGGGTTCAAATTTATCCCTGATAATCCAATCTCCCGTGTCTGAACGAATAATGAATTTCACTCTAAAAAAATACCTTTTCCGGGTAAGATGTGAGATTATCACTGCTGCGCATTCGTCGTTCATGGTAGCATCAACACTACCATGAATTCGAAATGTTGACCAACAGTGAGATGCTCCATCACGTTTGAATTCATTAAAACAATCGCTGATTTTACTTATCATGGCTCTATCACTTATTAGACTCTTTGGTTTATCAGAGACTCTATCGAGATTAAATTTAGCATTTTTCCAGGGCTTAATTTTCGATAATCTCTCGAACTCCTTCATGTTATACTTAAAACAAGTATTTAAATAGAGAATTTATTATATACTGAATCATTGCAAATGGCTTAAGATTGGATCAGTAACCCCGTGTAACAAATGATGCAAAAAGGAATTCTGTGGGTATCATATGCAAAGCGTTCGACGCGGAAGTTATGGCCCGCTACCCTTCTTACAATGTGGGGTAGGGGTGAGAGGAATATCACAATTGTGTCTCGGTTGTGGTGGCAAACGATACAGAGAGTTGAAGCGCTACTATGATAAACGAATTAAGAACTCCATTAATGACTCTGACTCTGACAGTGTCAAAATCATAAGAACTCCGCAAGACTACATCGGAAGTAAGGTAATAATTCAACCAAACAATTAATTAGACAAACAATAGTATAGAATATAAATGAACCAAGAATTCAGACCACACCCTGAGATCAGAGATTACGAAGCATCTCGTGATGGTATTATCAGACACTGCAAGCTGAAGAAACCGGTCGGTTTTGACAATGGGAAGGGATATTTGATGTTTAGTGCTGGAAAGAAAAAATATTACTGTCATCGATTTGTGTTCGAATGTCACAATGGATTGATCGAAGATGGTCTTGTTATCGATCACATTGATTCTAAGCCAAGGAACAATTCTTTGAATAATCTAGAAGTTGTTAAAAAGAGTGAGCATTTGAAACGAGGAAAGACTGGTACTTATAAATTAATTGGGAAGAGGTCTGTAAAATCATTTAATACAGCAACTAACGAAGAAATTATATTTAAAAGCCGGTAGATATTTTGATATCTGTAGACCCTCAGTACGAAAAGTAGCAGAGAATATAACCAAGACGGCGATTTCAAAAAAAGACCGGTCAAAAAATTCAATTTATTTATGTATAAAATCTGATTGGTTTACAAAAAATAATAAATTTTAACAAATTAATAAATTTACTATTTTTTTGACTGATTTTGGTCGATTTTTGACTGATTTTGGTCGGTTTTTGACTGATTTTCAGTGGTTTCAGTCGGGTAAAGTAGTCGATGCTGCATGGGATTTCTCGTATACTTTTCACGAAAATCATTTTTTGCGATATTTTTTTCATTTTATCGTTGAAAATCAGTCAAAATCAGACAAAAACAACAAAAACAGACAAAAATCAATCAAAAAACACCAAAATATCGCGATGATCTGAGTCGGGTACCACAGTAATATTATTCCATCATCGGAGTTAGACATTTTTTTTGTGTCACTGTATTACCAACCATGATGGCGCAACTGCGGAAATTATATATTTTTATAAGAATTCCGCACTTGCGCCATTTTCAATACGGTTATTTATTGATTAATCTGACTTATCGAATCGAGAGAACCACTTATTAATACTCCAAACATGGAATTTAAGTATCATAGTATGATCATCTATCACAGTAATGTCATTTCCGCCATAGAGTCCATTGTCGGTACGAAAAAAGACTTGCCCGCGAGTGTTAGTAAAAAAATGAATAACGCAGACGCCAACGTCGTTGTCATTTACCCTCGTTGCTGCTATGGGTTAACAATGAAAATCATTTACGAAAAAAATCCTTAGGATTTTACAAACAGACTAATTTGTAAGACTTCGCCTTGTAAATCAATTAGATTATTGGACTGATCAGTGAGTTTGAAATTAATTCTTGTTAGTGAATCATTATGACATCGCATATAGACTGGATTAGTTGGATCCTCGATTATTAAAAATCCTGGAGGGGCTGTTGGTGCAAATGAATACAAAATATATCCCTGCTGAGCTTGATTTGATCGCTCGAGATTTATTTGATAGCTACCTTCGATAACATCACATACTAAATTTAATGCTATCACTGAGGTTTTATTCACGTTGAATGGAGCGATATGCCTGCCGCCTCCGTCTGGGTCATTATTATGTGTCAGGATAGTTGTTTGTGGTTGTGGTGCTGCTTTTGTCCATGCGTCATGGATTTTTTGGAAACCTTCACCGATGGCATCATTGAGAGATTATTTATCACTGGGACGTTATATCCGCGTAGTTTGAACGTGGGAATATATTCTACGCGTATATTATTTTCCATTGCAAACTCTATTATCGTTCTAGAATTATCGTCACCTAATATCTCTTGAATAATTTTCAAATTATATATTTCCATGTCGTCGATGATTTTATTACATGTTTATACGGCGCTGATAAATTCATCTCGGATGAGAGAGCTGGATTTAAGAGAGATTAACAACAGCGAAATATCATTATTCATCGCTGTGAACATTTCGATGATACTATCCCATTGAGCAGAGTGATAATCTCTTTGGTTGTTTTCATATTCCGCTCTACTGAAAAGATACAGTTTATCGTAATCTATATAGCTTTTTATTGGAATATCAGATTTTATCCTGTTGGTGGTATAATCAGATTTTTTCGGTTCAGGTGGTATGTTAACCTGTCGAGGTGGATTTTCAGGCCATCCTAGTATAGTTCTTATAGAACTCTGATAAATATCTACGACATAATTAGGTGAGTTTATCTCGATCGCGGATGATAAGGTCGGCTCGTGGACCGTTATAGCGATTCTGCTCCAGTAATTGTTTTTTTTTTACGCTGGAATTAAGCATTGATTTGTTCGATTTCGTATGACCCAGATGGTTTCGAAACAACGTTCCAGTCTGGAGTTCCATCGGGTTTATTCTTATTCGCAAATACCAAGGAGTTATTTGGTTGTTGACCGCCAAATGCTACCGACCTAATATTAGGCCAACTTGGATACATTCGTAATTTGCTAACGCGATTTCCTTCACGGGGACTGGGATAGGGAAATTTACACTGAATTCAAGATTCGTTGATGTTATTGAGATCATGCTGGTTTTCGGGTTTGTGTTCTCCACTATCCGGGCTGTGTTCTCCACTATTTGTTAAAGTAGTTCCTGCGGTGTTGTCATCGTTATTATACTTATGTTGTCGCTCTAATTTTGATATCGCGGAATCATAAATACTTACCATCACTGAGAACTCACTATCTGATATAAATGTATCATCGAGCGATGACGATATCAACGAGGATAATTGCGAGTACGCGGTTGATACAACATGAAATTTAATTAAATAATCTTGCAGTTTACACTGACTGCATGATGATATTTTTTTGTTATAATGGAAATAATACCCACAATTGTTGTTTCCGCGGATATACAAATTGGAACAGCTATCGGAGCAATCATTGTCAACGAAGATAGTATAATTCCGGCTCCGGCGATTACACCACTCACCGAGTACTAGGTAACATCAATTGCGGTGATTCTTCGTCGGTATTTTTTTTTTATTTGATACTCCTCAGTGAGGGTTTTGAGTCTAGTTTGAAATTCTCTGACCTGATCATAGCGATATTGAGATACCGAAGGTACCGTTGATGACGACATTTTATTTCCAAATCAGTTTACGATTTCAATTGAAACCGTTAGTGAAATTGCTTTGCAATTTTCAGTTTAGTTGTTTACTCAAATCTGCTACGAATTCCACATACCATGATACCGAAATTCTAACCAAATTTTTATCAGTGGATGCTATCGTGAACTGTTCAGTTGTATCCTTGTCGATGTTCGTTGATATCGTATTGTTGACCCCAGATGAACTCGACGATGATATGTTAAATTGAGTCGTTGTCACTAGTGTTAATCGATAAATACCTTTGACGGTTGCAGTAATATCTAATTTGTTGTTTGTGGGTGTCCACGCAAATGATCCGTGTTGGATCGTGTATGTTACGTTATTGGTTTTCGCATGAGGGATTTTTGTTTTTTCAACGATTGTTATCATCCTCGTTGCATCTTCCCTGATTGCCTTGATGGTGTTTTTCATCTCATCGATGGATTTTTTAATATCAGGAAGTTTTATATCAATTTTATTCAGCGTGGTTGCAAAAAAATTCTCAATGATATTTTTACGAAATGATGTAAACTTTTCAACGTGATCTGCATATTTGCTTTGAAGTGTTGCTAGTTCCAACATAGAATCTTTTATCGTTGTGAGCTTCGGTGTAGTCACCGGTGGATTTCCAAGGAAATCTAATAACGGTTTGTCAATATGGTTAATTCGTTCCAAGATAGTTGAAACAAGTACACCTGGTTTGAGTTTACCCTGATCGGAAAACAACGCGATAGTACCTTCGGGTATGCTACTTTGTTTAACTAAAATATCATCCAGGGAAACATTACTAGATTTCAATTTACCCTGATCGGAAAACAACGCGATAGTGCTTTCGGTTGCGTCTCGTTGTTTAACTAAAATATAATCCAGAGAAACATTACTAGATTTCAATTCACCCTGATGATCTTGAAATACAACTATTTCCCCGGGGTCAACACTTGTTAAGTTCAACGTCGCAGCGATTTTTTATATCACCGGTTGCAGTGCCATCGGCGGAGGGTTTCTTCGACGGTAATAGAGGTCTTCCCCAAATATCAATCATGTTATTGTAAAACTCTTTCTCTCTCTAAAAAGCGATTGCTGGTTTATTCATTCACGACAACATGTGGTGGTTTTTTAGATGTTGAAATAGCATCAAGAACATTCAATACTTCGCTGCCGTATATTGGTGGATCATTTATTTGTTGTGTTGGTAGCGTAGAATACCAATGAGGGGTGTTTAATTGTTGTATATAGCGGTTAAATTCCTTCGGTATGAATCAAAATAAACAATTGCACGTGGATCAATCGCGTATGCAACGCAGTGGGTTCCGGGTCCGGTGCTGTTATCGAGATTAATGATGCCGGTTTCAACGCTGTTTGGTTGTGTCGGTAACTGATCTTTCATAAAGACACCTCTGAAGTTTTTAATCGCGAGTTTTTTAGCAGCGTCGAGTAAATCAAAATTGGACATTGGAGTCAAAGACTCTACAACCATCGGTTTGGAAATCGAAGATTTCTGGGTTAATAAACCGTTCCTGGTAGTCTCAGACCCTTTCCGCTGTACCATGAATACGGGATTCCTGGTAGTCTTAGACCCTTTCCGCTGTACCATGAATACGGGGTTCGTGGTAGTCTTAGACCCTTTCCCTTTTTTATATCCTCGCCCAGTTGCTTTCTTTAGTGCCATTCCTGCCGCGGTACCAACGGCTCCTAACGCCGCCGCTTTAGCTACCGCTGGGGCAGACGCAGCAATCAATGCTGGTAACGCAGCTAACAACGGGAATATACCACCTGATTTTTTCATGTCACTGATCGCAGCTGCAGAGAGAGTGATATGAACGCCTTTTTTATCTTTGAAAGCATCATTGAAGTGTTTTACTTGACGAGTTGTCAGTGACAATTTATTCTGACCACCAGTCCATCTGATTGGGTTTCAGTGTTATTGTGGTTCCGCATTTTTTTAGCTGATTCTGATTGTAATTTCTTGAGTTGACCGGGAGTTAACGCAACACTAATATAACTGTATTTCATTATATAATAGCAGATTGATCTAATTGTTACATGTTTTACACTGGTGCATCTATCACTCTCATTCGTCCGCCAACACCTTCGAGCAGCATTGATTTCTCGCTGAGAATGGCAGCAACCGCTCTATAATTAACACCACCAGGGATTTCTACACGAGCTCTAAAGTGTATATCAACGATTGACTGTCTTGTTAAATCAAGATGTTCCAACGAAAAGTAATAGATCGGATATAAATTCTTAAAATCATACTGTGATATTTGCAGACCAGTATCAACATTTTGGTCGCGTGCCATATATGTCAACAACCGATGATACACGCGTGCAATATAATTGTTGTCGTAATCAAGTTGTATATCCTCAGATGGTTCCTGTTGACCGTTTATTCTCAGCGAGACTTCACTAACGCCTAATTTATCAAATATCATATGACTACGTTCTTGATTGTTTAATCGCTCTCTATTCTGTAGCGCAACAAATATATGACGCGGACTTGTAACACCTTTTAGCGCTGCCAGACGCCATGTAAATGTATTAGCGATATTAGAATCTATAGTATCTGTGGACACCGCTAACCAACTCATTAACGACTTTCCTCCTTGGTCCATAAATGATAGTAATTTCCCCTCTGTGGTGATTGATGGAGTCAACACTGGCATCCATAGTGATAGTGTAAATAATCTAACTTTACCCTCAGCAACACCATCACTTCGCCAAATTGCATCATCGTCGGTACCCTTTCGCACAAGTACTACCGTATGCTTTGCTCCATAGATGATTTTTCGGACATTTCTGCAGAATCCAAATATATGATGCAGTGGAATCGCGCATGAGAATCGTCGACGCTCTCCTTGTAGCATTGCTTTGCGTGTTGCAAATTCTAGATTGTAATCGAGGTTAGCTCTTCCGACAATATCAAAGGCGGCTGCTGGTCTTGCTCGGTGTTCATAGGTATCGGGTTGTGGATCAGATGCAGTGTTTTGTGGTGTCGGTATTTTAATATACGGAGAGTGATTAGGGTGATCAGTAATATCCTTAGCGAACATCATAGATGGACCTGCCGATCTTGTATAATCGTCAGAATATATTGCTAACCCTATTATTGTTGTGGCAACATCAACATCATTCTCAATGGTTTCAATTTCTTTTCCATCAACGATATATCTAGCGCTAGTAAATAACGCCATGATCCCACTATTGACAAAACCCACTCGGACAAGTGGGTCATCTGCGTATGGTGTATGAGCTGCGACATTTGTTACGAGTTCTCCTTGTACTTCGATAAATGCTTCGCAAGGCAAAAAGTATTTACTGGTATCATGAACTTGAAGTTCGATTCTTGATCGAAGATCTGCTTGTATTGCTTGATAAGAATAAAATTGGCAATCACGTACCGAATCATCCTTGCGCACTGGGGCTTCCATATCAAACGCTGGATCAAGTGACCGTTTGAACATTATATATATCTCCTTGATTTATCAGCGTCTAAAACATCAACGTCGTCGTGGTTTTTTGAAGCCACTTCCCGCTATCATATTTGCGGTTATGTTATCTTGGGTGTTAGTCATCAGCGACGATAGTTTCTGATCCACTGCGTTATTTATTATTTTACTAACACTCGCGGGCATTTCCGTTGTAGATGATAACGGTCCCGGTTTCTTTCGCCGTCGAACTAGCGCTGCTAGTTTATCCCGAGCAGCTGAAAACGCTTTCCCGGCAGCATCTCCAACGGCGCTAATACCCTTATCACGAATAACATCAATGGCTTTCATTGATTACTGTTTTGCTAGCGGCGCCACTTTTGGAGCCATTCTTGCAAATAACCCTGCAATGGTATTACCGAGACCATCACCATAGTATGTTCTATAAACAGGAAATCGTGAGTTTACTACATAGACGCTGATTGGTTTATCATGGTTGTAGTGTATGATCATCTTATTTAAATGGTATTTATCTAATGTGGAAACGATTTCCAATCCAAGAGATTTTCAGTCGCTTTAATAACCTGTAGGATTTTCAACTAACTCATCGATGAAATCTCGATATGTTGCAATGTTCATGATGCCACCTTGAAATAACCGCATGCAGATATCAGCTGCTTCATTAATTATTTCCGGTGAGTTATTTCCAGCTCGTTTCCCTCCGATGAGAACCGCTAATCGAGCTATATCACCAAGAACATTACCAGGACATTGAATTAGGCCACTACGTGATACCCCACTTGGACCACTCTGAGAAAATCCCTTCCCGGTTGATTTTTTAGTAATACCAGTTGCACCTTTTTCAGAATCAGCTTCTGCCATTATTTGAATTTCATCTGGGATTGGGTCTTCTGTATACCCTGGTGGTAATGGGCCACTCTTTACTGCAGCTAGAAAAACATTAAAATCAGGACTTATATCTTTTGTGATTCTAGTTTTACCGCGGTTTGTTAAAAACACTTTATTCGCCCAGGTGTCTATGTTTTTTTTTTATAAATTTTCTAGACTTGTCGTCTTTTAAATAATTATCTCTTATATTTTTTTAAAAATTGTCTTTAGTAAATTTAATTAATTCAGGGTCTGATTCGATCTTTCTAATTTCAATTAACGCATTATCAGTAAATATCTTTTCAGGTGGATATTCTTCTATTGCAACAGAACCTTGTTGTTCAAGTTGTTCAGGTGGTGCGAGAAGTGGTTGTCTACTAGCAAGTTCTTCTTCAAGTTCTTCAAGAAGTTCTCGTTCTCGTTGTTCTTGTTGTTCTCGTTCTTGTTGTTCTTGTCGTCTTACAGTAGTTATTATATCACCAGGAAGTGTTTTTAAAGATTTTTTTTGTTTGTTTGGATCTTTTTGCTATTTTTTCAAGTTCACCAATAAGAGGCTTTTTTTCTCTTGGTTCGTCCTTGGGAACATCCCCCCATATAGCTCGCTCAGTAGCTGATATTATCCCTTTTGCTGCTTCCTTTATTGCTATAGTAACGGGTTGAAATAACTGTTCAGATCCCACGGAAAGGTCAGTCTTAAGACTCTGCCGATTCTGTAGTTTACTCCTGACAGAATCACGGACTGGTATATATTTTTTGATAGCCTACAGTCTCTCTCTCTCTCTCGCCGATCGAGTGGTTAATGCTTCATTTACCATTAAATCTTCCAATTTGAATCTCGAAAGCGTCGAATTCAATGTTAAGTGAAAAAGTCTACGGGAAATCCTATGTTAAATCGGGCTTTTGACCTGATCGAGACCACGTTGATATTTTGGTGTTCCGTGGTGATATTTTGATCGAATTTGCTGATTGTTAATTAATGTTAAATTTTGTCAAAAAAGCGCCGAATTCAATGTTAAGTGAAAAAGTCTACAGGAAATCCCATGCAAAATCGGGCATTTGACCCGACCGAGACCACTAAAAAAAGCGTCGAAAAACCATCAGCGCGGACAAAAAAGCACCAAAATCAGACAAAAAAGCACCAAAATCAGACAAAAAAGCACCAAAATCAGACAAAAAAAAAGTATTTACTATGAAATTTTCAGTAATAAAAAAATATTTTATAACTCTTGTAGTAAAACATCCATTGATAAATGCCAGTATATAATTTCACCCCTATTGTTAACTAAAACCGCTATCCGAAAGGGGATTTTCGTTTTGTTCAATTAACAATCTTATATTTCTAATTTTCGAATTAACCTCTTTTTTAAATTTATAATCTCGGCCCAATTCTTTTCGTATTCCTTCCACGATAGTAAATAGCGGGACAAACACACTTACATCACTACAAATGCAAGAGAGTCTCGAATGGAATTCTGAATTTTTTTTTATTAGCGCATACTTCTTTGGCAGCATATATTTGTTCATAATTATACCGTATTCTATATCCTGATAATCAGACATAATTTGGTCAGGGTTTAGGTTGTCAGATAATTTAATTTCTTGTTTTTTTAATTTATAAATTTCGGTACAATCTTATCGATATTTTCAGAGTTCATTTTATAAAAATTATATATATTTCTAATATAAAAATATATATTTTTTCAAAAATGAACCCCCGTTCGTGGTAAGTTGTATCATCTTACTCACGGCCAATGGATATTATGCAATGATATATGATGATGAATCATGTCCGTGCTAAGGTGTTTGATCATCTTAGTACGTCCAGGGATTATGTGATTAATCCCATTTGGAACCTCTTCGGTGTATTTACATCGAAGACGCCCAGAGGTTACATATATGACAACACATCTCATAGGACCCAGTCGGGTGTATTTTCATCTAACTACGCCCAGAGGTCATGAAACGTATTCCCCGCGAGTAAGTCTAATTCGCCAAATAGCGGGTTAGATCCACAAGAGGATACGTTTGATGAATGGACAGCACAAACAATAGATTATAAATCACGAAGCATATTCTAAGAGTGAATTTAACTCGTCAAATAACGGGTTATAATCACAAGATGATATGGTAGTTATATAACGAATGACGTCAATGATGTGGTATTTGATAATAGATGATAAAGGGACATCACAGGACAATACAACATATATCATAAAATGAGTTATGTCAATGAATGATGACATTCCTACATTCAAATTGCAACCACTACCCCACCCACAAAGCCACCCTGGGTTGAATGGAAAAAATCATTCACACCACGGTTCGGTGTGGTTGGTATATATGGTTGCAATTTGAATTTCGGAGGTGCCCAATGTTAAGTTCCCTTTGTCCGTAGCCTTGCCGTGGGGTTACTACCCCCGTTTAACTATTTTGATACAATTACAGGCTAGCAATCCAAGCGTACATGTTGAAATCGTTGAAGAATATTTTGGACTGCAACAGTGGGATATCAGTAACATTTAAGACTACTGTGGTACATCTGAACTTTCAAAAATATTGAAATTCATTCAAAACATTAACTATTAGTGGATATTGTGATTAAACATCTACGATTGTTTGTAATTTAGTTGACAATAATGTAAGTGTCTTTTTATCCTCCCTTTGTAATTTAGAGTAATGAAGTGTTTGTGGAATTGATACTTGAATTTATGACTGCCTAGTTTTCTTACAATTTTAGAACGTAGAGGCGTAATAGTAAGACCTAAAGAAATAGAGATTTTGATTAAAAAAAGAAAATCTCCGATCTCACCTCGTAAGACTAATAATGTAGGCACTGACGCTTACATATTTACTCGCAATGTTCAAACCAATATATTGACATAAAAAATGGGCACTTTCGCAAGAAATTTACGGTACAGATTTGGGGAAAGATTCGGGTTTAATTAAAATCTGACATTTTTTGAATGAAAAGAGATATTACCTGAAAGTAAGCCATTGAAAACAAAATCGGTGACTGTGAAATTGAACTCCTAAATATACATTAAATGATTATAGAAAGTTTATAATCAAAGAAGTAATTGCATTTAAGAAAATCATCGAATATGAAACAGATATTGTATTAAACAGACAGTAGGTAAATACATTACCTTTAAATGTATTATACAGCCTGAGATTTGTTTCATCTTTATGTATGTGCAGCATGTTACATGATTATCAGCTTGTCGATACCTTGATTAGAGGTAAGAGCCCAAGCCAAAATTATAGTACACCAGCCCTCTCGGAAATATGGTAAAATTTCGATTAAACAGGTTGACACAATAGACCTAACACCAAATATTTGTTCAGCCTGAATTTATTAATTTAGATAAAGACCACGTTTAGATATAATCAGGGATAATACTCAACAATAGTATGTTAAACTCAGACGGCAATCAGTAAATTACATATTTTCTGTTTCGTTTGCTTTAATTAGTAACATGTCTATTTATCATTGATATAATTTACTGAATCTAACATTAAAGGTTTTTAATATATCTGACCATTATCTGATTTCATTTTTAAGAAACATTTTCTACCGGTTTGTCTTAATCGATCCATTAAAACTTTCCACTATTGGCGGGGTTTTATTTGAGTGAACAAATACCCAATAAGATTCTTTTCTTCATTGAGCAAAATGTTTTTTAGTTTTGTTACATCGATTAAATTTATAAAAGCATGATGTATATGAATTCGCCACTTTTTCTCGCTTTTCTAGCCCAAACGTATTTTGAATAGACATTTTGCACGGTTGCACTATATCTTTAATGATAATCAAAGTTTAATATGTACTGATGTCATCTGTGTATACCTAGCACTGATCATCAAGCATGTCTGAAAACAAACATTTCCGTATATAAGTTATTTTTTTAAAAGAAACATTAACAATTTAAGTTTCATGTGCAAAATGAACATATATTCTCCCCCTCAACCACCGTATCCACCATGTGTATGCGATTGTCAGAGATCAATACGGATATCGCCTTCGAACACATAAAAGTTAATTTAATCAAATATATTTTATAAGTTATCACTGAGTCCACATCCAGCAGTCCGGATGAAAGCACAGGTCTAGAATATCAGATTTCAAGTTGGTATTTTCTCAACTTGCTGACAACTTTGAATGTTTAATTAAAAAGACTGACTTACATCCGGGCTCTAGTATGGTGTCATAGTTTTTCATATAATGTTTACATTATATTGCATGATCTTGCCGTATTTTCCAAAGCTGAATAATTCTTGTTTTAAGTTTTTAGTTTGTGTGGATTCATTAAATACAATTAATTTTCACTGCAATTACAAAGTGATCAATACTATTCTTGGACTGGAACATTAATTTGGAATTATAGTGAATGCAGAAAAGAACTTTTTTGGATTATATTATTGTGATATCCCAAATCTCTTAGTATATCGAAAGAATCAGGCCACCTGTATATTACTTAGCTCGGTCGCGACTACATACACATCAACACATTCATATTTTGAATATACTGGAATTGGAATGCCATACAAATGGACCCAAGATAAAACTTGTATGACTACCTGTAATTAATTTACAATAAGGTAAGGACCCTCTAAATTGTTACTTTGAATTCTAGTGAAATGTTTGGTCTGTAATATAAAACGTATTGGTTTCCGCTCTTTTCTAGTACTCATAGTCGTAAAGAATGTCAGCGATTATATTTATTGCAAAGAATAGATTGGTTAATTGGTGAAAAAAAAAGTAATGAGAGGATGCTGCTGATGATATTCATGACCGGGATTATGTATTTGCGTGATGCTAAGCATATAATAATAATAATAATAATAATAATAATAATAATAATCATAATAATAATAATAATAATAATAATAATAATAATAATAATAATAATAATAATAATACAAGATATTTTTGGGGGGTCAGGGTTAGAGCACTTATTAACGTGGTAACAAAGACGATTTAAACGTATCCACCCAGTATCATATCACAATGTATCCCACTCGCAGTGTGACACCGCAAGATAGCCGTCATATCTAGCACCCAAAGAAGATTAGCCATATCAATGCCAATCTTAAAGTGGAGATCGAACATGAATGTTCACCCTGTAAAAGCATGGATGAGCAGTCAGTGTTGTCGACGGTATGTCAGCATCATCCAACACTATATACTTATGTTTCAGTGTCGCGGGCATGGGATCGCTTTCTGTAGGTATTTGAGAAAGCTTGCCGTTCATCGATGGATTTAGCCTAGGCTATCACGGGTTCTTTCTCTTATCGCATGTTCTTTTTCAACCAGATTCTGGCTGTGATGAAATCTTTCCTGCAAATCTTCTCCGTCCAGTTTGAAGGACTAAAACGTAAATGGCATTACATGTCAGCTTTTTTTTATAAATGAAGAAATTGAACTCTGTGAAAAAGTATATGCGTTAAACAGATCATAAAGTTCAGGTCTGTAAATTGATGTAATGTGTAACGAAGTCACTTATTGTGCGTACATATATGTTGTATACTATTGTATTCGTACTTAACGATCTCTCGAGTACTATACGGTACAGTCATTCCACAGCAATAGTGATGGATTCTACACTTCATATTGACTCAGCTCGAGTGCGATACTATACTCTATATACTATATATATATATATATATATATATATATATATATATATATATATATATATATATATATATATATATATATATATATATATATATATATTATATATATATAGTGATACAGGGATTCACTATGAAGGTGATACTCCAATATCGACGGAGATGTCGTTTGTTCACTAACCAATGGATGTCCGTTCGGTCTCACAAGCCATTTTGGGTTACATTGGCTCATCATTTTGGGTTTCATTGACATCAAACAAAAGAAGATTATAAGATTCCTGTGACTATGCCAGATTATTATAATTTTAATACTCCATTACAGATGTTCAAATTGAAAATACATAAGTATCTCGAAAGACCGTGTCCCAACATTGTTAGCCAGATAATGATTTGTCTTCTTAGGACAAGGATTCCAACCGCATTGTCTCAGTTGTAGTTTGAAACATCGTGAATGGAACTAGATGAATATAGCTTTTCTGGGACACGCCAGATGCTCTACGTGCTGTCACTATCCTTTCTTAAGAGTCCATATTGTTATCCTCGTTAATACCTGGGGTGAAACGACTGTTAGTTACAATTTAGAACTGCGTGATCAAATTTAAAATAAAGTTTGTTAAGACCCGTGTCAAAGGAAAAGAAAAATGTCATCCGAAATCGCATAGATTTTGTAAGCATTTGAATCTGAAAGCTAGAAGAAGATATTAGCTTGAATTGTTTCAATGGTCAGACAGTTGTAAAGTACGAAGACATTACAATACATAGCATGCCACGTCTTCTGCCTTTGTGTTGCGCCAAATGCCATGGAAAGAAGTCATTGATTGAAGCCAATATGTAGTGTTTACCAACATATGTTGAAATAATTGACACCACAAAGTCAGAAGATTCGTTTTAATTTGGACGAGTGGTTGAGTGGTTGTGCACTAGTAGCTACTTTTCATGAACTTAGTTTGCCAGCAGATTGTTTTGCCACAATATAAATAGTACTTGGAAAAACATGACAGTCAACCAATTTCTGTTCACGTCAAGCTCAGAGTATTAAAAATGTTGCGAATAATATTGAATACAATTTGTTTACTCCCGTGTGATGAAGGCATTCGTCAAAATGTATCAGCGTTTCATGCTTACCAAGAAGTGGATATAGTAATTTGGATACACCAATAAATTAACGACGGAAAGAATATGCCTGACTGGAAACGGCTTTAATTCGATGCTTGGAAAAAAGAGAAAGCTGGCTATGTCATACACATCTTGTTACTGGTAAACCACAGAAGCCCTTAATGTTTTGCTTTTGAAATGACACTAAATTTGTGTTGTTTTACACCAATTACTACATACATATGATTCAATTAATTTCTTTCTGGTTGTACTAAAAAAAGGCCCAGACACCTAAAAGACATACTAAAGCCTAGAGAGGTGCTGCACATTCAAGAACTAAAAGAAAATACAAATAAAATGTCTTATTCAGAAAAAAGATGTACTCCGGCTAGAAAACTCAAGTGTTCAAGACAAAATCATTGGGTGAAGTATGGTCTTTTAACACCTTCTGTTACGTCTGATCCGTTCATTGCTAATACCTGCCAAATGTAATACCAATATTTCCCATGCAATCAATGGAAACCAGTATCTAAAGAAATATCATTCCATCGACATCTTCTACTAGTTTAGCTGCTGATGCTGCAGTAAACAAATGTCCTTTCTTAAGAATACACCAGTAGAATCTAACGTCAAGTTGATACTGCATCCAGCCAATACGTTTAGACGAATTCCAATATATAAAGATTGAAGTGTTGTATAAGTTTCACTCATTCTTGCTCCTGATATCACGAAGTTAAAACAACAGATTTTTCCACGTTTAGCTAGACATGCGGTTGTCTTATCAAAATGTATCGAATCCAATGCCCCAAATGCGAAAGCAATAAGTACAATAAACTTATAAGGAAATATTTGAAGCCGTGTTTGAATGTTTGAGGAATGCATATATATATATATATATATATATATATATATATATATATATATATATATATATATATATATATATATATATATATATATATATATATATATATATATATATATATATATATATATATATATATATATATATATATGTTATTCCAATTAAACCAGCCATACCATGGCGACAGAAACCATAACTCGTGCGATTGACTACACGTTTAAACCACTGAAGCTGAAGTATTCATCGACTTTGTTGATTTCCAATGAGGGTCGATTCTATTCTCCTGTTCACATTCAAATTATTAACCTGTAGTCAGAGTACCGTGGCATTATGCGCGCAATGTAGAAATATTCGATACAGTAAACATATCCTGCTTGCTGTATACTTTGTTCATCTAATTTAAAAACAATAACAAAACTGCTTTCCCACTCCGATCATATGCAGCTATATTGTTCCAGTTTGATTAACTTCTGGATTTAATGGTGGTGTAGACGGTAGGAGGAGCAGACACTAACGATGAATTTTGTCTCACCGTGTAATCACACTCGATACTCACCACTGTGTTCAGGTATATTAAACGTGAAAATACTCGGCCCGAATTTTCAGTCAACGGAATCGCATGTACCGTGTTCGTCGATGTAATGTTAATGATGAGAGTATGTATATATATATATATATATATATATATATATATATATATATATATATATATATATATATATATATATATATATATATATATATATATATATATATATATATATATATATATATATATATATATATATATATATATATATATATATATATATATATATATATATAGATAGATATAGAGATGACAAAGCTGATGAAAAAAAGAGGCAAACAAATCTCATCTAAGATTAAAGTCAGATGACAGGCACTGCAAACAGTGGACCAGTTCAGATATCTTGGTTCCATAATTACCGAGGAGGGATCAAGAGCAGAAATTTAGTTACCAGCAGCACAAACAACGGCAGCTATGTCAAAGCTTAAACCCATCTGGAGAGACAAGAATATCTATCTGAAAACTAAAATCAGACAATTGAGAGCACTAGTCATCTCAGTCTGTTTGTATTCATGTGAGGCCTGGACCCTGACAGCATAATTACAACGACGAATCCAGGCACTTGAAATGCGATGATACAGAACCATCCTTGGCATCTCTTACATGAGCCACATCACAAATGAAGAAGTGCGTAACACCATCAGCAGCAGAGTGTGTGAACAGACCAAATTTTTAGGCGTCAACGATGCTTCCTTCTAGTTAATATTTACTAGGAAGTCTCATTTGTCAAATAGACCCTTCTAGTAAATATTAACTAGAATGGTCCATTTGGTAAAAAAAAAGACGCCATATAGTTGGCGTTCACCCTCTGTGCTGCTATGCGCTAACCGATACGATGATGAATTAGCGATATCTTTTTTATATAAAATGTCAAACATCGGAGAGGCACAAATAACTAGATCAACACGAGAACGGTTGGCTGCGATAAGAAATATGCGTTACGTTAACTGAATTAGCTATCGATACGATCTAATCCAATTCGATATCGTGTCCGAGGATCATGTATATTTATCGTGATAAATCCATGTGGGGTAGCTCTTGCACCGCTGAAGAAATTTTGAAATCGATTATAATCCATGTCAGGACACCATGTTTGCCAAATATTTCGTAACGTATGAGTGTCAACACCGTTGAATACGCACAATAGATTACAGTTATCTCTGATTACTTTGGGTATTTGTGTATAACGCTGAGTTACATATATCACGTCGGAGTTTTTGTGACGTCCTCGGGAAAATATTCTAGCGGGATTTTTTTGTTGGTCCAACATCACATCGTCGTATACAACAAGATTATTAACGGATCCATCTAAGTCTTCCACAGATGGTGCCTCTTCAATGTCGGTGATAAATTTAATTAAGCTTCCCCCGTAAGCTTCTAAAGCGTTTTCGTTATAATTCTTTAACACTTGATAACAATGTTGATCGTCTACGCTGGGTGCGATCAGATATAATTTATCCCAGGTTAAATACTTCATTATCATCGTTAACAGCAACTAGGTTTTACCACTTGAGGAAGGTCCGATGATTATCATTCTAATTGAGTTTGGTAACATCGGGTGATGTTTTACTGGTTTTTGTTTCTTCAACGCGGAGAAATCGATCACTTCCATTTGTTGATATAACATAAATATAATTATGGATCTATATTGTGTGAAATGTAGAGCGCGTACACCGACTATTGACCCAACGACTGTTACCACAAAAAATAACAGAAGCGCGGTCACCGGCAAGTGTGAAATATGCGGTACAAAAAAATATCGATTTGTGAAAAATCCCTTGAAGGAAAATCCTTTAAAAAAAGGAGGTGATATTGCCGCAAATTTAGCTAAACTCCCAGGGTTACCATGGGCAAAATATCCAGGAGAAAAACACCTTCCTGGGTATAATTATTGTGGACCAGGAACACGATTAGACATACGACTTGATGATCAAAATAATCCACGTCAGGGGGAAAATCCTATAAACGCTATCGATGAAGCGTGTCGTGTACATGATATAGCTTACCGTAGTGGTGATCTACAACAGCGTCATCTCGCAGATGTAGCGTTGATTCACGCGTTGAATGCTATTCCTGATAAATCGTTTAAAGAAAAATTGGCTTCGTTGTTGGTAAAATCAGCTATGAAAGGTAAATTGATGTTAGGTGCTGGTAATTAAAAATATGGAATCTATTTACTATTCTCCGAGAGGATACTGGAGAGGTAAGGCAGCAATAAGTAAACTCGCTAGCGCTGCAAAAGTGAAAAATACTACAGCGGCGGATTGGTTATCCAAACAGGCGATATGGCAAATTTATTTACCAGCGCCTAAACAAATTAACTACTCGCGTTTTGATGTCCGCGCACCTAATGAAGTTCATCAAGCTGATATACTATTTCTGCCGCATGATCGCGGTTACAAATACGCGTTAACCGTAGTTGATATTGCGAGTCGATACAAACAAGCAGAACCGCTAAGGACAAAATCATCAACTGAAGTGGCTTCTGCATTTGAAAGGATTTATCGACGAGGTCCTCTGCGTTGGCCAAATTTATTACAAGTTGATCCTGGCAAGGAATTTCAAGGCGCTGTTTTAACAACGATGAAACATCACAATATCACAATACGACGAGGACACACTGCGTTACATCGCGATCAGGCAATTGTTGAACGATTTAATCGGACTCTTGCTGAGCGGTTATTTGGATATCAATACGCGAAAGAATTTATCCAACATGAACGATCCCGTGAATGGGTCAAGAGATTACCAGGTGTAGTTTCCGCAATCAATAATGAGATTACTAGAACAATAAACATGAAACCTAACAACGCTATTAAAAAGAAGTATATACCCGTACAACAACAAAAAGATTTCAAAGAACCAATTCTTGGTAGTAATGTCACTGCCAGGAGAGCTTGAGGGTGGTGAAAAAAAGAGCTACCGATCCTATTTTGAGCGTCACTTCGCATAAGATATCTAGTATAACACGATCAACTGGTGAAAACGCTAGCGTTTCTAGACTAGCAATCTATAAACTAGATTCAACTGCTCCTCAGCGAGGATTTACTCGACAACAACTACAGGTAATTCCCGAGGATACTCAATTACCACCGCGTGGTCTTAACTAGCACCCCAGAATCATTGTGCCGGCCCCCCGGCGTCTGTTGCACTCAAGACAAGTCAGCATAACGTTATCGTTGGTATGACCTACGCTGCTATTCTTTCTGTCTACGGTAAATTGGCGAGGATCTTTATTCGACCAACTCCAACGCATTATACAATTACAACTCGCGCAGTGATTATTCTGTTGTTGCTTCAGTGAAATTATTAATTCAGCATCAATGTCAAATTTTCTATTATTTTTTTTATCCTGTTGTTTATAACCAGAGAGTTTTTTTCTGATTATGTCCCCGATGATATCATCGGCGCTGATTGAAGTGTCATTATGGTCACTGACTTCGTCAACAACAATTCTTCGAAGCTGATTTATTCTTCGTACTCTGGATACTGCGAGATAAACTAAATTTGACCACTCAATGCGATTATCTACTATCCAAACAATTGTGTCTGTGACAGTTAATCCTTGTGAAGAGTGTATTGTTGCTGCGTAACCTAACTTCCACGGGGATTTATCAGCACGCAATGCATCTTCGACGACGCTGATATCAACCAGCACAATATCATTTAACACTAAATTCTGCTTTTGTTGTTGTCCAGGAATGTCAACTTCGATATTTTGTCGTCGGGTATCTTTTGGTCTATAACAGAGCGGTACTGGAAGTGTTGCAAATTTACATTTATGCAATTCAAATAATTTCATCTGACGTTTGTCTCTGACTATTTTTCTACTTGCGATTATCAAATCGTTTGGTCTCCATGCTTCCCAAAAAATCATTCATGGGAGTTTCTGAAATTATTTCACGCGCTATTTCACACTGGATTCTATCCGGTTATAATCTGATTAGTTGTTTAAACTCGCGTAATTGTTCATCTAACGATCTATGGTCGGTATTAATCTCTTCGTAATAGTCTACATGATTCTTCAACCAATCATTTGGAGATGCACCGACAAATGGTGGTGGTTGGCCTTGATCGCCGCACATAATAATTTTTGTATTTTTCGTTGACAGCCATTCAAGAAATATTTTTAATACTTGTAACGGTACTGTACAAATTTCATCCCAGATTATCACCGGTGGAATATATTTATTTCCCATTCTTTCAGGGGTCCACTGATCTCCTTTTCATCGAAAGAAGCTGTGATAAGTACAAGCATGTATCATCTCTCTTGGAAGTTTATGAGTTGGTGTTAGGACAATCATATTTGTGAAATTTGTAGACTTTTCCATAGGGGTTTCCATAGGGGTTTCCATTAGGGTTTCCTTAGGGGTTTCCGTAGAATTTTTCCCTAAGATTTGTCGTATGATTTCTGGAGACTCCTCGTGTAGAATTTGTCGTATGATTTCTTGTATATTTTTTTTGATCATCTGTAAGTTTTTCAATTTGTTTTTCAACGGATTTTTCAATTGGTTTTCTTTTCCTATGAAATAACTCAGTCACACGAGTTGTCTTTCCTGATCCTCCACAACCGTTCAAATAAACAATTTTATATCGCGTAACAGGATCTTATATCGGTGGTGCATTTGAAAATTCTAAACACTGGTTGCTTTTCAAGTATTTATCGTCGTTTGCAACGTCTGCGGATTCACAATACTCATGTAGTTTTTCCTTTTTAAATCTCCAACGTCCCCAATTTTCCTCGGGATATGTAAATGCCGCTACAGCTGATCTGTATTTGTTGTGGATATACATCGAATCAGTGGCTACTCTAACCGCGGTATTATGAAATCTATTTATCATCGAAAATAGATTAATAGAAGCATAGGCTAGCATAGAACTTCTCAAATGTGTATACTGACAACTATATCCATCACAGTAGGTAACAACTGTACCTAACTTAGTCCCATTGGATAGAAAAGCATCTTTACGAGTTACAAGTTTTCCATGTTTCGTTAAATCCGCTATGATAAAATCATAATCAGCGCTGTCTATGATCAACCTCGAAGAGTATTTTGTATTGTCATATCTTCCACCTTGAGTGGATTTACCAATTATTTTTCGTCCGAAATCTTTGGCTTCTTTGTTTTTAATTTCAAATAACTGCCTAGACAATTTCATGATTTCTTCCTCGCTGAAATCTGGAAAATGCTCTCGGTGTTCGCGTATTATACTATCTAGATCAGGTTTTGGTAACCAAACATCATTCTGCGCGTGATAGCATATAATAGCTTCACCGACGATCAACGATTGTAACATCTCACAATCAATCATATACCGCAATAACACAATTGGCATCCAATGTTTCACAGATAGGTGTCTACCAAGCCAAAGATAACTACACGGATGTAACCCTGCAGCGAATTCAAATGATATCACACGAGCGAATCCGGTTAAATCAAAATCGGGTAATGAACCATTAATCGCAACACGAGTCATTTCATGCGTGGGGTGTCCAAATCGTTTAAAATACTCAGCGCATTCTCCATACCCGAGAAAACTTCCAGGATAACACGCGGATATATCAATTGAAATCATACCATCACGTGAGTATTTTGTATTCCACAATCCTCCATGACCAAATTCTACGCAACTCAATTTAACGTCCTCGAGAAAATCACTTCGTGTTGGACGCCAGGAGTTTTTTTCTTTTGCGAAGTGAGCTACCACTGATGGAATAGTAAAACTATTCGTGAGTAGTTTTTCATGGATACTCTCCGGTGAAAATTCATTAGCGATTTTTCTCATTCTGTTATCTAATTCTTCAACGCGATATAATTCTTCATTCGGTCTTACAAACTGATCAAATCCTAATTCGGAATCTTCAGCGCTGCGAAGTAGCCACACTGACACAGGATCATCTTTACACAACGCAACAATAGCATCGAATAACCTCTCTTCGTGGAACACATCCTTACAAAATTCCCCGGGGATATATCTCACGATTCGTTCTCGTGGAAATACGTTTACTGCAGGTGTCCACGCGTGTTTGTTATGATCAATAATTTCAATTGGAGCTCCTCGCGATTGATATTTCGGTTCGTATAATACTTCTCCGGTTATCGTCGCTACCGATATTGGAAATTTTAATGATGCTTCTAATTTAGCTATATCTTGAATTGTTGCCCCGCGCTGTTTCACTGTCAGTTCCCATTCGGTTATTTTCCTACGTCGCAGATCAGTTAGTTTATTTCCTCGGGATGCATTTGTGAAGTGTTCCATTACCTGTGTTGCCACACAATTCAACGTCGACGATGTTTTCATAGGTGCTAGTTTTGCAATACTTGGCTTATCATTTAGCGGATATATTCCGTAAACAACTGCTGTTACAGGGTAAGATTTCTCGTAGTATGGTTTGTCAATTCCAGTTAGAATTCCTGGTTTGGAATCTCTACTCACAATAATAGTTTTTTATCCTTGAGGATTGGTTCAAATTTATCCCTGATAATCCATTCACTTTCGACTTCGATAATGAATTTTATTCTAAAAGAATACCTCCTTTGAAATCCCTTGGATTTCCCGCCAAGGTGTGAAATTATCTCAGCTGCTCTTGTATCGTTCATAGTAGCATCGATGTTTGGTACATTGACATCATCATTGATAATTCGAAATGTCGACCACGTATGAGATGCTCCATCGCGCTTAAATTCATTAAAACAGTCGCTGATTTTACTCAACAGGGTTTTGTCATCTATTAGACTTTTTGGTATATCAGAGATTCTATCGAGATTAAACCTTGTATTTTTTCCAAGGCGTAATTTTCGATAATCTCTTGAATTCCTTCATATTATAATTAAAACAAGTATTTTAAAAAAAAAAAGTATTTTATATAATGAATCATTGCAAATGGCTCATGATTGGATCAGTAATCCCGTGTAACAAATCATGCAGAAATGAATTCTGTGGGTATCATATGCAAAGTTTTCGTCGGGGGAGCAATGGTCCTCTCCCGTGCCTGTATTGTGGGGTAGGTGTTAGAGGCAAATCACAGCTATGTATTAGTTGCGGTGGTAAGCGTTATAGAGAGTTGAAGCGTTATTATGACAAAAAAAATCAAAACTCCTGACGTTGTCAATGACGTTGCCAACGGCAAAATCATAAAAACCGCTCAGGACTACATAGAAAGATTTTCAAATAATATATCTAAACCAAATAATGATTTAGACAAATAGATATAGTATGTATATAAATGAACCAAGAATTTCAGACATCCAGTGATCACCAACTACGAAGCTTCTCGTGATGGTGTTGTTAGACATTGTAAACATAAGAAATCTGTTGGGCGGGATAATGATATGGGATATTTGGGGTTTAATTCTGGAAAGAAAACTTATCTCAATCACCGTTTCATATATGAAGTGTTTAATGGATTGATCAAGGATGGGTTTGTTATTGATCACATTGATGGTATTAAGACTCATAATTCTTTATCGAATTTACAAACTATTTCACAACGTGAAAACATCAAACGAAGTAGGACTGAGAAACACTCGAAAAAAAATGCTAGACCTGTAAAGTCATTTAATACTGAAAATAACACGGAGATAGTATTTCAATCCTTGTATTCAGCTGGTATGTATTTTGATATTTGCCTCCCCTCAGTACGATTTGTTGCAGAGGGAATAACTAAGACCGCTTTTTCAAAACGCTTCAATAATAGTATTCGATTTGTTTATATGTAACTATATAATCTTGCATTGTTCAAGGGGAATAACTCCATTAGGTATAACGCGTGCGACAAATCACCAATGACAGAGTTACCGTTGGTGAACGCGGAGGTAGTTTTTGATTGGTTGGTTTTGCTATCATGAATCTGAACAACACATAATCAATTTTCGTTTTTTTCAAGTATTAACAGAACTATTTTATATACAGGTCGTATTTAATTCTTTTTTTAGTGTGTTTTTCAAGTATTATGTGTTACTTCAACGTTGTCAGTGATCATTATTAAACACAACAAGGAATAAAATCACCACACCTCTCTGTGCTGTTAGTCTCTAACAGCGGCTTATATACCATAAAATCGTCTTATACTATTGGGGGTTTTAAGCGTTCGAAAATCATACATGTGATCATTACAACCCATACACTTCCGGGTGTATGGATATCTTTTGGTATTCATACAACCTAGGTTTTATATAGGTTGTAATGATCACGTATGAATGTAGAACCACCCCCGTCATCCATTGTCATTGAATCAATTCATTGTACATACCATAATCACCCCTATAATCTATTGTTGTGCTGTCCCGTTATAATCTATTGTTGTGCCGTCTTCATTATCATCCTATAATCTATTGTTGTGCCGTCGTCATTCATTGCATTTGTATATAACCATTGTCATTGAATAAATTCATTGTATTATACCATTGTCATTGCATCTGTATATGACCATAATCACCTATAATCTATTGTTGTGCCGTCGTCATTCATTGCATTTGTATCTAACCATTGTCATTGTAAATACCATAATATAATCTATTGTTGTACCGTCGTATACAAGCGCCTACACACTAGATCATGGGGTTGTAATGTGCCGCATGTGCCGTCCTATGTGTATACAACCGCCTACACACTAGATCATGGGGTTGTCTTCATCGTATATATACCCATCATCATCCTATAATCGCATTAAGCTTCTGGACATGCTAAGATGACCAACACATTAGCGGGTCCAGAATTCATTTTGTGAAATCCTTTGGATTTCCAACTCATCAATTAAACAAGTATACTTTTTCACATATATGAATTCTGAAAATCTCAAATGTATTATTTCGGAAATTAACAAGCTTGAAGATCAAAATATTAAACTATGTTCAGGGTTAGATTGTGATCAGATCATGACCGATTTTGACGATATAGAATTTGCACAAAATAATGGAAAATATGTACTCGCTAAGCAATGTTATTTAATTAAGCGCACACAAAAACTTATCCTTGAAAGTTTAGTTAATACCGAAGACGTTAATGTGTTTGTACCATTATGTAAGATAGTAGAGGATGTTAGGAAGCAATTAAGTGCAGAGTATGAACAAAGGAAACTTATTAATTGTAAGGTTAGACAGATAAAAACTTTAATCGATCAGGCTGAGTCCCACGCGTAGATAGCCTCCTTTGTTGTATAACCGGTACACAGGTAATGAATGCGTCTCCGATGACTGAACAATTTTGTAAAACCTGTGTCAACAACAGGGAAGCAAAATTGTCATGTATAATACCTGTTAGTGTGTATGACAACAGGGAAGTATAAAAGTTCACGTAGTGATTTGTTTTTAGCTGAAAATTCTTTAGAATTTCAAAATCGTGAATTGCAAGGCAATTTCAATGAAAAATTTTAGAAAATATGTAAGATTTTTTTAAGATTTTGCACGGACAGGCATGAATGAGCATACTGCATTATTTGATCACGGGTTAATCTCACCATGGTTATAACGTTATGCTGAAGATTTAACAGTTGATAATCAGTCAATAGAAACTTTTCATCGCATAGGTTATCTATGACTATATCCACGTAGAATTCACTTGTTGTGTTGCCCCCGAATACCTCTCTGATAGCGTCCACAAGAAGTTCTTTATCATGGATAGATACTAGCACGTGTTGATACATTATTGAAGTTCTTTTAGATTTTCTAATTGTTGAAAATCAGGCACATTGTATAATATTACACACACAGGTTAAAATTTCATTGATTTTGTTAAAATTTCATTGATTTTCTTAAAATTTCATTGATTTTTCACTTTTTTGTCATTTTTGTGTAATCCGTCGACAGATTTTTCATAAAATCAACGGGAAAACCCCCCGAATTCATTTAGAGAAAATCGATTTTAGTTAAATTTCGATACTTTTTAAGGTAAATTTAATGTGTTATCGTTGATATTTATCGAGTATTCGATGTTTTTTTACGACGATTTTACGTTGTTGAATGATTAGTTTGTTGAAAAATTTAACTAAAATCGATTTTCTCTAAATGAATTCGGGGGGTTTTCACCGTTAATTTATAAAATTTATGATTTTATGAAAAAACTTTCAGAATTTCACTAAAGAATTTTTACGATTTCACATCTAGCGTTATTTGTAGTGTTTCCCCGCGAAGGTCAATTAGGTTAAATTCTTGGTCGGTTATTGAAAAATTAATCCTGGACAGAAATGGATTAATGGGCTCCAAGTAAGTCAAATTAGGTGGATTTTTCACTATAAGACTCCCTGGTGAAACGTCCGGAGAAAATGTATACATGATATATCCTTGGTTGGCGTTGTTTGATTTTGAAGTATCAATTGAGAAACTTAAAAAGATACCATCACAGATAACGTGTATTGCAATAACAGATGATATATCAACGTTGCCGGGAGATCTATGTTTGTTGCCGCGGTACACAGAATTCGTTGACGTTAAGATTTCCTTGGGAGGATTTATCTTAAACCATAATGCGTGAATCTGCGGAAAGAATTCATCGATGACTTTATTCATTGACGCTTTCATCGCTGGTACATCCCAACCTTGGAATTTCATAAATACTAAATTGTCATTGGTGCGTGAAAACACCCGTTTGAATTTTTCTTTGTTTGGCGATTTATCCTCGTATACAAACGAGAGTAATCTATCATTGAGGTAGTTCATATCAGCGATAATTTGATTTAATTGTTGTTGTTGTTGTTTGATTGTAACACGCTGGGTTGTTAAATCTAGCAACAGAGATCGTTGTAGATAATCTCTCAATTGTCCCAATTTCATCTGGAACATTTGTGTCATTGAGTTGAAGATCCCAGTAAGAGATTTCTCTGTGATTACAAATACACCTTGATCGCCAAGAGCAAATCTCCATATTATTTTACCGTTTTCGTTGTATTCGTATTTGCTAAGTGTATCAGTTTCTGTTCCGTCGTAGACGTTGTATGAGTATTTTTGATAAATATCTTGAGGACGTAGAAAACCGATGTCGAAGTTGTAGTTGAATTTAGGATCTATCGCTGGTGGATCATCAGTGAAAAAGTCGGATTTGCTAGGTTCCGGCAATTGATAATGAACCGCAGGAAGACTATCCAGCCATGCTTTGTGAATCCGTGGAAAGAATTCATCGATGGTATCACTGAGTTTTCCTCGCATCCATGGTACATTATATCTTGGATATTTAAACGTGGGAATGTCTTCGACGCGGATTTTATGTTTTGCTGCAAAATCTCTTCTCGTTGCAGGATTAGTATCATTTATTATACGTTTAATATTATCCAGATTAAACGTATCCATGTCAGAAATAATTTGATTACATACTTCCACGTATTTGATAATTTCATTTCGATTAGGTGGGATTGTACTAATTGCTGTTACAATATAACTCAGAAATCGATTAAAATCTTTATTCATATCTGTGAAAGTTTCAGTAATTTTTGATTCATCAATAAGGGGAGGGGGAATAGGGCCGGATACATGTATAAAAAAAGTATATGCTAATTTAGGTATACCATCAACATCAACAAGATTAAAACCATGATAATCTTCTTTCGTGGAAACATAATCGGATTTTAATGGCTCACGTGGTAAATCTTTTATGTCGACGGTGCCTGGAATAAACTCTGGATAACCCAATAAGGTTCTAATTGAGCTGTTGTATATATCTACGGAGTAATCTGGTGAGTTAACTTCAATGACCGTTGACAACAGCGGTTCATGCCCGTGAATCTCAATGGGAGATTTATCAGGTTCATCTTTGACTTCGATGATATTTGGTCCTGTTATCCCCTCGATGGATTCTACGATCACTTCATTGATATCTTCGATATCTTATGCACCCGTTGGTATATGTATTGTATGTGTGGTTGGTTCGGATTTTGTACCATCTGGGTTAGTTTTTCTATACGTGAATGTAAAACTGTTATTGGGAGGTTTACCATTAAACGGTGCTGATCTTACATTTGGCCAACTGTAGTAGCATCTTAATTGCGTTAACGCGATTGCAGATACCGCCAACGGAGGATTAAATTCAACGCTGAATTCTGGTGTTTTCGTTACCAGCGAGATCAACTTTGTTTTTGTGTTGGCGGTGTTTGTTGCTATTCGTTGAAGGATTTCTTGCGACGATGACATTATTATTATTATTATTATCACGTTCCAATTTTGAAATCGTTGAATCATACAACCGAACCATCTTCGAGAATTCTTCTTCGGTGATTATTTGATCATCAATTGCCGATGAAATCAGCATTGACAATTTCGAATACGCGTTTGACACAGTGATAAGTAATCATTAAATTTACATTGAGAACACGATGATAATTTTTTTGTTATCGTGGTAAATACTCCTGTGATTGTTGCCGCCGCGGATATTATTCCAGGGACAACAACTGGAGCTATCATTACCACTGATGATAGTATTATTCCAGCGCCGGCAATTACACCTGATACCGAGTAAACAGCTACATCTAACGCGGTGATTCTACGTTGATATTTTTTCTTTTTGGTTTTATACTCGGTGATTAACGCTTCAAGTTTGTTTTGAAAATCTTTGACGGTGTTATAACGATATTCAAACACTGCTGGTGCCAATGACGTCGTTGACGATTTCATCGTTGACATTTTATCTATTAACGACGTCAACAATTCTCTGATGAAATTCAATTGAAACTTCTAGTTTATCTGTTTACTTAAATCAGCTACAAATTCAACATACCATGACATTGAAACCCTAGCTAGATTATTATCAGTGGATGTAATCGTGAATTGTTCAATCATATCCTTGTCGATAATTGTTGATATAGTATTATTGACTCCAGATGAACTCGACGATGATAACGTAAACAACGTTGGTGTCACTAACGTTAATCGATAAATACCTTTTACGGTTGCAGTAAAATGTAAAATATTATTTGTAGGTGTCCACGTATATGATTCGTGTTGAATCGTGTATACGACGTTATTGACAATAGATTTATCATGAGGAATTTTTGTTTTTTCAAGTATTGCTATCATCCTTGTTGCATCTGTTATGATGCCATTAGTGGTCGTTCTAAGATTTTTGATGTTCACGTTAAGATCTTCGATGGAATTTTTATTAATCGCGATTAAATCTGAAATTGATCTCGTTTCGCGAATAACACCTAACCGGTAATTAATCTCGGTTATTTCATCGAGTTTGGTAATAATGTCTGTGAGAGTTTTTTTAATATCATCTGGTTTTGCATCTTTTCCGAAGAACTTGTCGATGGCGTCATCAGCTTTTCTAAAATTTCTTCGTAAACTAGTAAATTGCTCAACATGAGAATCAAAATCAGTTCGTAATTTTGATAAATTATCAACGGCTGCTTTTACTTTTGCGATGTGTAAATCAGCGTGTGTAGGTGGGACACCAAAGAAATTATTTATAGGAGTTTCAATGGCACTGATATCCTGTTGAAGCTGATTAAACTTGGTTATATGATCGTTATGATTCATTACGTGTTTTAGTTACTTGTGATGCGGAATCACCAGCAGTTACTTTAATGTCATCGATAGTTTTTTGTAATCCTATAATAGTATTTATTTGATCAGATAATTTTTTTAATTCATCTAAGTTTACTATCGATGAAATAGCTTTGTTGATTATTTTTTTTTACCTGTGAGATCGTAACTGATTCAGGAACACGTGTTACTGATCTTCCAAAAATATCTGACATTGTTATATACTACATATTTGTTTGTTAAAATCATTCTTGAATTACTTAGTAATTTGATTTCATTATCGTGTACTCGTGGATGGCTTTGTGAGGTAATTTAGGATTTGCCGAGATAATCATCAACGCGTTAAGAGTTTCTCGGCCACATATTGGAGGATCTGTTAATGTTTGCGTGGGCAACGTTGAATACCAAACTGGAATTGGTTTACTTCGCGATTTTGAAGAAATCGTGGACACATATTTGACAAATTCAATCGGAGGTGGTAATCCATATGAGTCAAAATAAATAATTGAAGTTGGATATATCGCGTAACAAACCCAATGAGTTCCAGGTCCAGTGTTATCATCAAGATTAATTATTCCAGTTTCTGGTATTTGTGGTTTTAATGGTAATTGATCTTTCATGAATACACCTCTGAAATGCTTTATTGGGAGTTTTTTTTACTGCGTCGAGTAAATCAAAATTTGACATTGGAAATTCTTTCAGAATTTCTCGTAAAAATCCTTTGGATTTTCCTGGTGAAATTTCGTTGGATTTCACTAACTGGTTTTGTAGTATCGCGTGAATCGACTTCCTGGTAGTCTGAATCCCTTTCCCTTTTTTGTGATTTTCCCGCTAGACCTTTACCCATTATCTTATTGACAACACCAGAAGCAAGTGCTCCGGCTGCACCAGTTCCTAACGCTCCAAGAATTGCGGGAGCCGCTGATGCAATCAATCCTGGAATTGCAGCCAACAACGGGAAAAATCCTCCGATTTTTATCATATTTGCTATAGCAGCCGCAGATAAGGTAATCTGAACTCCCTTTTTATCTTTGAGCGCGTTATTAAAATGATTAACCTGAGTTTTCGTCAACGATAGTTTATTTGATCCGCCGGTCATTTGATCATGTTTTAGCGTAATCGTAGTTCCACATTTTTTAGCTGAACTCGATTGAAGTTTTTTTATCTGACCGGGTGTCAATGTGACATTAATAGTGTTATACAACATTTTTATATAACACCGATTGATTCAATTACAGGTTTTCCACTGGTGCATCAATGACTCTCATTCTTCCACCACCACCTTCAAGTATCATAGATTTATCACTGAGAAGAACAGCAACTGCTCTAAATCCGTCAGGGGCAGGACCAACACGAGCTTGAAATTTTACATCAACGGTTGAGTGTTTAGAAAAATCAAGATGTTACAACGAAAAGTAATAAATCGGATATAATTCTTGAAAATCCACCTGTGATATTTGAAGTCCAGTATCAATGTTTTGATCACGACCCATAAACGACCATAATCGATGATAAACTCGTCCTATTTGATTATGTTCGTAATCGATGATAAGATTTTCCACGGGTTCTTGTTGGTTACTTATCCGCAATGATACTTCATTGACGCTAAATTTATCAAATATCATATGAGATCGTAATTGTAGACTGTCATCTGCAGCTGTCTTTTGAGTTCTATTTTGGTGTTGTAATACAACAAAAACATGTCTTGGCGCGGAAATGTTTTTCGTCAACGCAAGTTGCCAAGTAAAAACTCCAGGACCTGGACTAGACGTAGTAGCTGTTGTAACCTCACACCAACTCATCATTGATTTTCCTCCTTGGTCCATAAACGACAGCAACTGAGTCTCAACGGTCAACGATGGAGTCATAACTGGCATCCACAACGCTAACTTTGTCAATGTTACAATACCATCTGTTACAGGAGCAGGACCACGCCAAAGAGCATATTCATCAGTTGATCTTCGTGTAAGCGTTACAGTATGACTAGCACCAAATATCACTCGCCGGACATCTCTGCAAAATCCAAATATATGCGACAATGGAATCGTACATGAAAATCTACCCTCGGCGTCAATATTCTTTTTTCGTAACGCAAATCCTGCGTTGTAATCAGGATTATCACGCACAACAACAGGTTCACTTTTAGAACCATCAGCGAAGGCAGAGTTATCTAACTTTGTTGGTGTTCTTATAATAAATTGACGATGATCAGCGTGATTGGTAATATCCTTTGAAAACATCATTGAATGACCCGCAGATTTAATAAAATCATCAGAATATCTAGCTAAACCTATAATTGTTGTTGCAATATCAACATTGTTATCAATGGATTCTATTTTAGAAGAACCAATCGAATACCGGGCGTTGCTAAATAACGCCATTATTCCGTTGTTGACAAACCCAATCCGGATATCTTTAAGATTATCGCCGGCTGCATACGCAACACCATCAGCATCATTCTTCCTCCGTAGCTGTCCTTCTACTTCGATGAATGCTTCACACGGCAAGAAGTATTTAGATGTATCATCAAATTTAAGATCAATTTGTGACTTTACGTTTGGATTTTGTGCTTGATATGAAAAATACTGATAATCGCGTATAGATCTATTTCTTCCTACGGGGTTATTTACCTTAAAAGCATCATCAATCTCATCCCGAAACATTTTATATTAACGTAGTTGATCTAAATGTTTAACCGCGCCAACCCTGAACCAGCAATTAATCTCAACCTCGCTTTTGCAAGTTTATTAATCGCACTGCCTATCTTAGGGGGCATTTGTTCCGTAGACTGTAATTGAAACTTTCTTTGTGAAATTCCATTTTTCTTTTTACCTCTCGCCAACAACATAAGTTTTTCTTTTGCGCTACCTAACATATCAAATGCGATATTACCGATAACTTTACCAGCTCGGTCACCGAAAACACCAATAGCTTTTGAAGCTATTTCCTTACCAACAGGTAAAATCTTTGGAGCAATTCTAGTAAATAATCCAGTGACAATATCACCAAGCCCATTACCATACGTGAGCTTGTAAACCGGTAGTCGCGAGTTTACAACGTAAACATGACTTGCTCTGTTCATACTACGATGTACTATCATTTTATTTAAATGCTATATGTCTAATCACTGTAATAATCATCGGTAAGTTCATCGATGAAACTACGATATAGTCCGATATCCATTACATGTCCTTGAAATAACCGCTGACAGATTTCAGTTGCCTCGTTAATTATTTCTGGGGAATTATTTCCAGCTCGTACTCCTCCAATGAGAACTTCTAATCGCGATATATCATCGAGTACACTTCTTGAACAGGGTATTGAATTTCCAATTCCACCCAACCCCTTTCCAATTATCGGATATTGTTTGGTAGGTTGTGAATCTCCACTTGCCGCTATTTTTATCTCTGTGGGAATCGGATCTGCTGTTTACGGTGGTGGTTTTGGTCTTGGCTGTATTAATCCTTTTAATATACCAATATATGTGTTATAATTAGGTTTTAAGCTTTTTATAAGTCTAGTTTCATCTGCATTTGCCAAAAAAAACCTTTCTTTCCCAAATATCCTTATTTGTTACAACCCTTTCATACCCATCATTGAGGTAATTTTTTCTATCTTTGAAATTATTGGTAGCAAACTTAGCTAATTCAGGTAATGATTTAATACTTTTAATTGCATTTAACGCTTCACTCGTAAACAAAACTTCCGGTGTATAATCTCGTGGAATATCAACGGTAGCTTCCTGTTGTTCTTCCAACGGTTGTTCTCGTTGTTCTTCCACCGGTTGTTCTCGCTGTTCTTGTTCTTGTTGTTCTCGTTGTTGAACTGCGGTTACAATATCACCAGGAAGTGTTTTCAATGATTTTTTTTTACTGTTTTAGATCTTTGTGCTATTTTTGCAGTCTCTATACCAACTTGTTTAGTAGCGGCAACAACCTTTTTAGTTACTTTAGTTATCGGCGCAAATAATTCTTTAGTGTCAGTGGTAAAATCCATCTTTGCTTGTTGACGCGCTTGCAAATTATTGCTAAAAGAATCTCTCACCGGGAGAAATTTCTTAATCGCGGCCAACCGTTCTCGTGTTAATCTAGTTATTTGTGCCTCTCCGATGTTTGACATTTTATATAAAAAAGATATCGCTAATTCATCATCGTATCGGTTAGCGCATAGCAGCACAGAGGGTGAACGCCAACTATATGGCGTCTTTTTTTTTACCAAATGGACCATTCTAGTTAATATTTACTAGAAAGGTCTATTTGACAAATGAGACTTCCTAGTAAATATTAACTAGAAGGAAGCATCGTTGACGCCTAAAAATTTGGTCTGTTCACACACTCTGCTGCTCCATCAGGCACAAAGAAGGCCATTATGAAGACCTCCCACTGACAAAAAGAGAAAGCTGAAATGGTATGGCCATGTCACTAGAACCAACAGTCTATCCAGAATATTACTGCAGGACAACGTCAAGGGTGGCAGAAGGAGAGGTAGATAGAGAACAAGTTGACTGGCAACATCACATAATTGACATGGAAGCGTTTTGCAGAGACTCAGACATTAGCACATGATCGATTCAAGTTGAGGGAACAGGTCAGCACAGTACCTCAACGACCACATTAGGGGAAGAGACTGATGATGATGATGATGATGATGATGATGATGATGATGATGATGATGATGATTTCGAGAGACAATTTCACATGAAAGGTATGAAGAAATATATTGCAACCCAAACGGATACCGAACACAACAATAATTCTTCAAGTTCTTAAGCACAAATTGTCTTTGTCTTAAACTTACGTGACAAAAACATTATGGCACAACATCATATTTAAAGCTAAGACACAAAAATAGAACCAGGATGATTGTCAAATGTTAATGTATAGAACATTGTAAATTGTCAAAAAGATGATGTCTATTTCTAATAGTATAATAAAGAACACGACAAATATCAGATACACCAGGTTTTTACATGCGGTAATACCAATATTCTAGACTCGGATTAATATAAACATATTTACCTCCCTTGATAATGATCATAATATATACTCGCATAGATATAGTAGCTACGTATGATCTTGTTTAAATAAAAATTAACATCTCCTGTCAGATATTCAGTGAACTTGATTTTGGCCTATGGTCAATTATAAAATAAAATGTTACATAGCATACAATCATGGAGAAAAAGACCGCTCCTAGTGGTTAGCGTGTCCGCCGCGGAAGCGCGAGGTTGTGGGTTCAATCCCCGGCAGAGTCGTACCAAAAACTTACAAAACCGGTATTAACAGCTGCATCGCTTGGTGCTCAGCATTAAGAGGCCAGTGTTAGGACTGGTCGGCATGGTGTCAGGGTTAATGTGACTGGGTAGAACATCATGCTACATGTCTGCGGCATGATGCCCCAGTGCTAGACATCACTATAAACTGCCTCATTGCAAACATCGTAGCGATATGACTGAAACATTGTTAAAGCTACTATAAAAATCCTAATCTCTCTTTCTCACACACACATACATACGTGGAGAAAAAGTCACATTATAAATTAAATATACATAACAATATATGCATCTATGTTTTAAACTTTGAAGTAACCGTCTTTTCAGTATAATGTTTTCTTTAGTGTTCCTTTCTGTCGGAATTTTTAGCGATTCATTCACAAAATTAAATATCTAATGACATGCAAAATCTGACAGGCAAAACTGCAAATTTAGGTATCCCCCAAAATATTGTGCATAGCAAACCCACAAAAAAAGTCCACCGAAGAAAAAGATGCAAAATAATTTGTCTCAAGTGAAGCGTTTGCCAAATCAGACGGTACACAAGTCTGCAAGCTAAGCTGTACTTGGTACGTATTAAACATTGGCCATAATATCAGTTAGAAAAACTGATAATTGCCAAGATAATGTCCCAAAAACATAAGATTTATTTAACCTAAGTTATCTTCAAAGTGCTGTTCGGTTTTACAATTATGAAAGTGTCATATATCATTTATTTGAATGGTTTCAGACATTTTTATGTTATTTAAACTTGACTAAAATATGGACATATTCGGAGAAGATCATATTAATCATTGTGTGCGCTAAGGGATAACGTCAACCAATTACCTGAGTTTGATGGGTGAATGCATCGAGCAAAATTATGTCTGACTGTATAGCAGTCTTTGCAACGTATTACAAATAGGTTTTGTCTGACCTGAACTATTGGCAATTTATGTATTATAACGTTTTAACTGCTTCTCTCTCTCTCTCTCTCTCTCTCTCTCTCTCTCTCTCTCTCTCTCTCTCTCTCTCTCTCGTACATCATATAGCCACTGATGTTCTGACGTGCTGTTAATGGACAATCCTATCTATTCTACGTTCACACTCTGTTATGTTATTAATATATTTAATCTCACCATAACATTTTGACAGTCAGCTTATTGTCGATCCGGTTTTTATCTCAGACAATCAAAGTTTTTCCCTCTTCTTTCCACCATACTTGGAATAATAGGTATCGTGTTTTTCTTGCAGAAGTTATCATCATAACTATCTCAATCATCGTCGCCCTCGATCAACGGAACTACAAGAAAGTAAATATATAAATGGAGTATTAATGCTTTGGATTCCGCATTTGATTTCAAATAGATGCTATATATGTATTAATGCTTGAATTAATGTATTAATGTGCTATTATACTAATGTATATATATATATATATATATGTACGTACGTATGTATGTATGCATGCATGTATGTATGTATGTATGTATGTATGTATGTATGTATGTATGTATGTATGTATGTATGTATGTATGTATGTATGTATGTATGTATGTATGTATGTATGTATCTATGTATGTATGTATCTATGTATGTATGTATCTATGTATGTATGTATGTATGTATGTATCTATGTATGTATGTATGTATGTATGTATGTATGTTTGTATGTATGTATGTATGTATGTATGTATGTATGTATGTATGTATGTATGTATGTATGTATGTATGTATGTGTACAAACTTGTTGTTATCTTAATTATTCATTCCTATTCTAAGGTATGTTTTGTTGAATCATTTCTTTACTTTCTTCAGTTACAATTTACCAAGATTTAGTTATTTAATTTATTCATTGGAATTACAAAGTGCTCATTGATTGTACAACTGGATCCCTATATTACATTCATTGCGAATTCAGTCAAGGACATTATGCAATGCGTGACTGACATACTCTTAGCAGAATACCACATTCAAGGCTGATGGCACAACATAATATTGGTTTTCATTCAGAAAACATTATTGGACGTCAATTGGGATACCATCGCCTTGTGAACTTGCTACATAACTTTAAGAATAATTTTGACGTAATTCGCAACACACTAACTTTGTTTTTAAAAAATGTCACTTGGTGTCATAAGGAAATAATTATTTGTTGAATTTTACTAAATTTTTTGATTTTTCTGGTAATTAGTTTAAGATTATAGAGTGGTGACATTAATTTTAAATGATGTTTCAAGATATTTAAGTGTTCAGTGGTAGGGACGGCTAGGTTAAAAATAATAATCGGACAAAATGTATGAACTGAGTCATGCACATAGCATGCATAATAATATAGATTTCAACGTTGTAAAAGAATAAAAGAGTCAACTCTTATCTTTCGTTAATTTGGCCATTGCTTTAACCGATGATGCCTTCGTCTTCGATATTATCATGGAATGACACAAAACATACTGATAGTATATATTTACACAGTTTCTGCCAAAGTACACAGATCAAGAATAAAACAAATACAATTGAAACTATTGACCAACATCCCTCCATTAATACTAATTTGTATCCACACTATTTGATCGGTCACTCGTGCTAACTTGACAGCAAATTATACCAAAGTTGAGTGAATATATGTGTGTGTGCGTGCGTGCGTGTGTGTGTGTGATTTGGAATTTTAACATAGCTTTAAAAAAAAGTCAGTCCTATCGCTACGATGGCTGCAGTGTGACAGTTTATAGTGATATATAAAACTGGGGCATCATGACACATTTGGCTAGATGTCTCTTTACAATTCTTTACAATTTACAAGGTATAAAAACAATTATCTTCTATTTCACTTGTGAAATGAAAACATGTTTAAATACACATTAATAACGGTTGAATAATTTCTAACAGAAATTGAATCAATGAGGGAAGTGCTTTGTGGAAAATCTTAGACCGTGAAATTGAGTTGATACGTAAGAACTGTGCGCATTTATCAATACTCGGTATTATATTGGAACCTTTTTGCACTCTCAAATCTTGTTAATCTTCCATTACACGAGCAAGCAGTCTAATCTCTTCAATTATGTTTCAAATTCTAGCCTCATCCTCATAACGTTTGTCGTAATTTAGTCTCAGCAAAAGTACTTAATTCGGAAGATTCAGAAATACTTGCTCTTAATAACTCCGTCAATATATCCGTCACTGTCCTAAATATGCGGAAATTCAGAACAAAACAGCACACCACACATTTGGCACGTAATCTGTTTTATTGAGTCCGCAGTTACAAGAAGGACATGAAGTCCCCGATAGATAAAACCAAGGACAGTATAAAACAAATTTATGTGATACTCAGATACAATCAACCAATATCGGTAAAAATATAAAATGAAAAGTCCCTCAGCATGCATACTGTCGATTATAAGAGAAATATAAAAAAGAAGGAAAATGCACAAGAAACTTGAAATAAACGGTAAATATAGAACATAGCAATATACCAGACACAACCAGGGAATGTGTATCGTACAGAACGCAAATATCACAGCTTCTACCTAAGAGGTGTGAATATTGTTAAAGAATAATCGCTGTGCGTCAAAATCTGTATTGGTACGTTAGTCATAGGCTTCGTGCCAATCAAGTGATTGTTGCAAATATACACATATATGAAAGATATTTCGAGGCTCATGGTTTTAATTCAGTTCCCCTAGTAAACATAAGCAAACTTAATTTTAATGTTAATTTATTAACATGAAACTTCAAATGATGATTCCAGGATTATTTGTCTTGTGTATTCTCTTATTTCAAGTTGTGAAGCGGAAAGAGCTCATCTTCACTGTAAACATTCAACAATAAATGTAATGGAAAACAGAAGGCTGAATATCATTCCTAAGTGATTTCGCTATGTAATTATATTTATTATAGTCACATGTACATATTTGAAAAATATGTTAAAGAGAGCTTTATTACATAAAGCTGTTTGTTGCTTTATGAGATGAGATAAAGTGAAAGTATGTATAAATGGAATCAGATCAGAAATAACTAATTGCTGTCCCCCAGTCTGTGAGAATCCATTTGTCTTCAGAGTGTACTTGTATGTTCCATGCCACAAGACTGACGATTCTCTACCACATTTACACGCATGGATGGATGGATCGTTAGATAGATAGATAGATAGATAGATAGATAGATAGATAGATAGATAGATAGATAGATAGATAGATAGATAGATAGATTAGATAGATAGATAGATAGATAGATAGATAGATAGATAGATAGATAGATAGATTAGATTAGATAGATAGATAGATAGATAGATAGATAGATAGATAGATAGATAGATAGATAGATAGATAGATAGATAGGTAGGTAGGTAGGTAGGTAGGTAGGTAGGTAGAATGGAAAGTCAACATCATATAATTTAGTTTCTTCTTGTGTCATATTTGGAATAATGAATTTATGTGCGTCATTATTGCACGGGTGCGTTATATTATATGGGTAATATTAAAAGGAATGTTAAAAAGTATGAAAATATTGGGAATGAAAACCATATAGTTTGTGTCGCCCATTTATTGTCCCCATAAGATCAAACGATAAATGCGTATGCAGGAATCGTCCTTTCAAAATATTCTCGTATTTTTTCCTATTATTAGGAGCGTTAGCTCACGTAGACACATGGACTACATAGCAATTTAGAATGCATGCACCTACAGCAAGATTTCCAATCGACATAGATAATCAGTTAAATGAAAAACATGAACTAGGTGCAGATAGTTTAATAACAGCACGACATAAGTTTCTTTTATAATTCAGGCGATAACGTTAATAGAAGAAAATTCAATTTAAAAAAAATAACCGGTTGCGAAATTGAGCTCATAAATATGCCCGCTGGATTATGTTCAGATTTAGTTGACAATAAGAACTTTATATCGCTTCAGTTAATAATGATCAAAACCTTATAAAACATGGGAAAACGTAAAACTTAAAGAAAGGTTTATAGAGTGAAATCGTTAAAACACCTGTGCAAAAAATATATTGACAAAAATTGAAAAAGATATAGATTTATTATGTTTGTGTTAGATGTTAGACACAGTTCACGTGTGATGATGATTTTGTGCGTTACTCCTAGCTGTTAAACATTACTCCCAGGTCCAGGATGATGATTTTTTTAACGTCATTATTAACTGGTAGACACAGGGCCCATTATTAAGGTATCAAGGTACCAATTGTTTTTCCGTAGACCTCAATGCTAATGTTTTGTGAAATAAATATACTTTCTATCCTACTTTAGCGTGCATGTCACACACTGTCACATAGAACAATCTTAGATTGTCAATTTGGCAATGACAAAACAAGGTAATCCATTGCATTTAAGAGAAATAGCCACAACAGACCCAGTTTAACCCATGTGTCTCACATTTAACAAAAAATCATCAAAACTACAAAATATGATCTAGGTATGAATTAACTTAATCTCACATGTTGCTAAACGGCTTAACTTTCTTTTACAGCCCTGCAGAACGAACAACCCTTACATAATGCACCAATCACAGCCAGTGTTGATGTTTATTTCTGAATGCAATGTTCCTTACATCTTAAGCTCCACCTACCCGTGATTATACAATTGGTACCGTTATACCTTAAACCGTAACTGTAAATAACTGCTGCGATTAAATGCTTAAATAATATGTTACGTGCTTAGGCTCGAATAAGCAGCAACATAGAAAGAAGTGAAAATAACAAGCTTGTAAAAATTTAACAAACAATTTATTAAGTACAAATATTTTCATAAAAGAAAAAAAATAAACTTACGGTTTTAGAGAATCAAGTCAAAAAAAATTAATCCAAAAAGAATTCCCAATATAATCCACTAGTGGAATTGCAAGAGTCCTAATAATAAAATGTCCTAATAGTTCCCATTTCGAATCTTTACGATGTAATCCAATATGGACGACGATGTCACGTGATGAAGTCAGTTTTAGTTTTATAATAATCCAAATGAGTACAAGTAATTTCTGGATAAATAACACAATAGATTCCTCTTGATCCCAAACGAATTGAAATGATTTACACTCAAACAATAAAATACATATCTTTGTATTCCTAAGCCCAAACTAACTACTGAACTGTTCTCTCCCAGACAATAATTTAAATACCTGTTTTTACGTAAACATAAAAGGGGTCACATGACATTCTAGAAAACCTTAGAACGAACCCACACTCGCAAAGTCACGTACTCACCATATGAGAATCAGTTATGTCCTTGGAATCAACCAATCATTTTAAAAGCCTGTTTATCAGCCTTGAAACAAGACCAGAAATGAGGATAACATCTGGTGTTTACTTGTAAAGTATATAGGTCATCCATTTCTGGAAAATCTCTCCCAACTAACGAATTTTTAATCCAAAATGTCAAATTTAAATCTAACAGACAGACAATAAAAATAATTATAAATGACTTATATTAAATATACGTAACAAATAATTTTCTATGTAGCAATGTAGTTTTTGAAATTTTCACATACGTTATAATAGATGTTATTGTACTACATAGTACGGATAAGATCAAATTTCCGAACTCCGAGTCGAAAGCCATATTTTCTCTGCCTTAACTAAACTGCACCTTGAGGTTCTTATATGTGAAACAGCATATCTCGTTAAATTTAACAAATCTCGTTAATGTTAACAAAACTCGTTAATGTTTCTGCTGATTTAAGAACGAGTTAATGAATCCATAGCATTTCGGTAACTACAACAATTAATATTGAATAATGAATGATTGACGCTGTATCCTTTTCTCTTTAGGTCCTTATGTTTATGAAACGTGACAGAACTGTCCGCGCTGTTCTTTAAAATTAAACTTTTCTTGGTGAAAGATTCGTATATTTTTATTATATAAGGACAGATTAAAATTGGCAATTATTTTAAGAGATATCGTGTCGAAAAGGAATATATCTTCAAAAATGGAATTTATACGGATATCATAGTGATGTGAATTCACTGTCTAAAGTTTTGTATGTCTTTAAATTAATGATTAGTATTCACTTCGAGTGTCTTGTGTGACTATATGAATCACATGGCAATATGTATTAACTTTCTAGAGTTTTGTACGACTTCATATTATCACATAATAAAACGCGAGCGCACGCGCGCGTGTGTGTGTTAAATTTTTAACATAAGCCTTAAAATTGTTTAAGTCATATCGATACGATGCCTGCAGCGTTACATTTTTAAAAATTAACCTCATAATAGGTTGACCATTGGTTCTGGTAACCGTTCCAAGGTCATCTTACAATCAAGCAATTTTGGTTATCAGAAATTCTAAGGATAATAAGTGTAATCAACAGAAAACGAAAACACAGACACGCATGCACACATGCATATGCTACACAATTCAGGTGACATGGAATTCGTGACATTACAGTATTTTGTTCCTGTTTACCATCGCATCAGATACAAGTTACATATTAATTACTGAGGTCAATTTCTGAAAACGTTGGTCCTCTGTTTTATTTACCTTAGTATCGTATTTTTCAATATTCTTATGTATTGCAACTATTTGCTTAAAATCAATAATATAAATAATATAAATAAAATCAATAATATAAGGATTTTCATGTTGAATCTGTATAAACTTAATATTTTGCCAAAATAAGCAAGAAATTACCCAAACTGTCCAGTTGTTCATTTCTTAAAACTTTCTTTTTTGCACAAATGTACAATATTTCGGCAAAATATTCCTTAAAATGGTACCAAAACTGTGAAGTAATATTGCAATCATGGAAGAGATACTCAATACTTTCATTTTCAGTGTTATAATCAGTGACTGGGTCCACTTTCTTGGCCATTCGCCTGTCTGCCAGATCTTGTTGCATATTTGTGTTAGTAGCTCTATCACGTTTTCACTCTCCCATTCTTGACAAGTTCAGCTGGATGTTGTCTACTCCAGTTGCATTCCCATTCACCATTGCTCTTTATTGCTGGACTCCAACTCTTCTTTGAAAATGGGGAAATCATCATCATTTTTTGGAGTTTGGAACTTCAAGCACCTCTGGGTCTCCTGTGGCTGTATGGTTGTATATTCATTTTTAAACAATACTCAGTCCATCATTCTACAATGTCTCTTGCCTTTGTGAGTGAGTCATTGTCCAATTTCGTCTTGAATTATACTGCCTCTTGGTTGCTTCTGTCTGGTGAGGACTTTCAAACTTTGAAATGCCGTTGTGCTGTCATTCTTTATCAAACTGACTGGACCAGGAAAAGTTTTGCAGAGACACAGGCATTGGCACATGATCGAGACCAGTAGAGGAAACTGGTCAGATATTCAGCAACACAGTGCCTGAACGACCACACTAAGTCAAGAGTCTGATGATAATGATGATTTATCAGACTGTTCTTGATTTCTGTGCAAGATTGTCCAATAAAATCTTCTTTTGCTTTCGTCAGGTTTTGTTCTAATATTATTTTCATTTTTCGGTACTCCATTGCCCCGTTGTGTGTCTGGTGTTTTTGAGGTATCATCGGCAATCACACATATTCAGAATCCCGCATGTAACCCAGGGTTATTTCTTTGAGCGAAGGAGGCCAATGATGTCCTTGACAGCTGTTGTCATGGCTGTGTTGAAAGTGTCTGTCATCACTTTAGCAGCAACATTCATCACAAGGAGTGGAACACATACTCCTCGAAATATGGCTTGGAGTGAGTTGCAGATGTTAAGGTCTTTCAGTTGTTCAAGGTTGACTTTAAGCCTGATGTTCTTTGGCTTGTTAATGTTCTTCAGTGTCACTAGGAAGTTCATTATCACGAAGTTATGATCACTCCCAACATAAGCACCTGGGAATGTTCTTATGTTTGCTCTATTGATGCCAGATCGGTAACGGTTTTGAACAAGTAAGTAGTCGATATGGTTATGATGGGTTCCATCTCGTGCGTGCCATGTCCAGCATTGTGAAGCTGTATGTTGGACCTGGGTGTTGGCTAGTACCAAGTTTCTGTAGCTTTTGAGCTCGATCAGCCGTCTCCCTCTTTCATTGGTAAGCTCATTGCAAGAAGGTCCACAATGATTATTTCAGTCTTTCAGAGCGTAGACTTGGAGAATTGCGATGTTAAAGGGAGATGCTTTCAGACGAATGGAGATGATTCTACTAGATATGGGCGGCATTCGAGCACATATCACTTGATGGCTTTGTTTACAAGGAAGCCTACTCCATTTATGGAGTTGTCCAATTCTTCACTGTAGTAGAATATATGTCTATTTGCAGTTTGGTGTTCTGCTAGGGATTTCGATCAGAGATCACAGTGTCCCAGAATGAGTCATGTGTAGTGGTCCAGCTCTTGTGTCAATTCTTGGAGTCTTCCAATTAGCGCCAGAGGTCTAATGTTCAAAGTGGCAATGCTGTCTCTTGCTCTAATTGTATGCAAAGTACCAGTGGCACACTTGTCACCTTCGTCTTGGTGGACAGCGGTAGGCGCGGTTCTTGTTGATCCGGGGGACGAACGATCCGGTATGCTTCAGATTTGTATAGCATTATCCGTGTATATTGGGTAAAAATTCTATGCTGAGCTCATTCCTCTCTCGAACAAGAAGCTGCTTGAAGGGGATGTAGTACATCATCCAGCTGTCTTAGGGTCTCTACTCCGGATTTTCTTTTAGAGTTTACTCCTTTAGCCTTTCGCTTACCAAAACCGACATGCAAAGCAGCAGGAATACCGTACGGAGGAATACGTACGGATAAACGACATGGAAGGGACAGGTCAACAACTCAACGATGTCATTTTGACCCTGGTATATAGAGATGAGGTTCAATACAGTGATAATAAAGACGGTCATGCCACTACCGACCCCGAGGACACTGACATTACCATCAACCAAGCCAAAGACAGCATAGCAACATTATTTTCGTATCTTGACCACATCACCAATATTCACCAGCGACGAAATAAAACAATAGTGCAGCCCTTTAGAATACATGGCCACTATCAATAATAATTATATATCGATCCGACTAAAAAAAAAGAAAATCAAAGCAAACAAAGCTTACAGAGTTCTTCAGGAAATTCACATAATAAATGTATGTAAAGTACACACATGTACATATTGTGTTGTGTTCGATGTGTTTATGGTCTATACTGATATTTACTGTACATGTATGTACAAGTGCATGTTATAATAATGTGAAATAAATACAATTCAATAGATGTATTCTTTATTTTATTTCAACCATTAAGGAATATACAGTACCTGTACAGCTACCATTTACATGTATATATACGGCGTGATGATATCGTAAAATAAAATGTGCATGATTAAATTATCCGGAAAACTTGTTAATCCTGAGATATTCGCTGGGAAGAAATGTACCCGGATTACCGAGGCTCCACTGTATACCACAAGCTCCAAAACAATGCATACATACAGTATAGCAACCACACAAACATACAGACGAACACATTTTCATCATCATTGGCGCCTTAGTTTCGGGAGACCATGCGGATAGCGCCCTTGGGGTGTCGTCTGTCTCTGGGTTGTTAGCATCGTCTGTTGTGGCTGTGGAGACCTATTCGTGAGTGACAGTCCCTCTTGCAGTTTGTGCAGACATGCTGAGAAGCCCGAGTTGCTGTGGTTGCTGTCACGTGGCCCTTTCTGGCACGTTTCTCTGCTGCCAACTGACCTCTCCTGGTATCAGCAACTAAGATACCTTTATTTACTGTCAGTCTCCAGGTGCCTCGGTCCTAGGCCAGCACTTCCCAGCCATCAGGTGTGATGTCACATGCCTTCAGGTCCCTCTTGCATGCATCCTTGAAACGGAGTGAGGGGCGGCCGACTCTTCTTGTGCCAGTGGCCATCTGTCCATAAAGGATGTCCTTTGGCAGCCTCCCATGCTCCATGCGTCGGACGTGTCCCAGCCATCGAAGGCGACGTTTGCTGAGAAGGGAGAACATGCTGTGGGTGTTTGCACGCTGCAGGATTTCGCTGTTCAGGACACGGTCTCGCCAGCTGATTTTCAAGATGCGTTTAAGGCACCGTATATGGAAGGAGTTGAGCTGACGCTCTTGCCTTATATAGGTATTCCAGGTCTCACTTCCATAGAGAAGGGTGCTGAGAATGTAGGCTTGGTAAACTTTGACTTTGGTTTGCACTGTCAGCGCGTTGTTTTCCCACACCCTCTTGGTCAGTCGTGACATGATGGTATTTGCCTTTCCAAGCCTACTGTCCAGCTCCTTATCGAGCGAGAGAGTGTTGCTGATGGTTGACCACAGGTAGGTAAAGTTGTTGACTGCTTCCAAGGTGACACCGTTTATTTTGATTGTAGGGACAATGGTGGTATCTTGCACGCTGACCTTTGTTTTTTCTAGGCTGATGGTGAGTCCAAACTGCATGCAGGCATCAGCAAAACGGTCTCCCGTCTCTGAAGAGCTACCTCAGTGTGTGCCACAAGAGCCGCGTCATCTGCAAAAAGCATCTCCCTGATGAGCACAGCCCTCACTTTCGTCTTTGAGCGCAGTCTTGCCAGGTTGAACAGCCTCCCATCGGACCTGGTGTGTATATATATGCCATCAGTGGACGAGTCAAAGACGTAGGACAGAAGCAAGGAGAAGAAGATCCCAAATAGGATAGGTGCCAAAACGCAGCCCTGCTTCACACCGCTGTTAACTGGAAAGGAGGTTGAGGAAGATCCATCATACAGGACTGTTCCCTTCATATTTGCATGGAAAGAGATTATCATGCTGCGGAGTTTTGAAGGGCAACCGATCTTACTGATAATTTCAAAAAAGCCCTTTCTGCTGACTAAGTCAAAGGCCTTGGTGAGGTCGATGAACATCATGTAGAGTGGTTGACCTTGCTCTCTGCTCTTCTCTTGGAGTTGTCGTAAAGAGAAGATCATGTCTGTTGTCGACCTGCCTGCTCTGAAGCCACACTGGGATTCTGGGTACATACGGTCTGCCAGCAACTGCAACCTGTTTAGTATCATGCGGGCATACACTTTACCAACGATGCTCAGAAGCGAGATCCCTCTGTAATTATTGCAGTCACTGCGGTCGCCCTTGTTTTTTATAAAGGGTCACAATCGTTGGAACGCATGTCTTGGGGTACTGCTCCTTCCTTCCTGCAAAGGCAGAGTAGTTTGTGCAATGGTTGGAGAAGTGTTGGTTTCCCACATTTGATAGCTTCGGGCGGGATGCTGTCACTACCTGGTGCTTTGTCATTTGGGAGGGAGTCAATTGCTTTGCTGAGCTCTTCTAAGGTTGGCATTTCGTCGATCTCCTCCATGATGGGAAGATTTTTTATGCTGCTAAGGGCTGCTTCAGTGACTACCGTTTCACGGGAGTATAGCTCTGAGTAGTGCTCCACCCATCTGGCCATCTGTTGCCCACCGTCTGTGATCTTCTCTCCCATCATGGATTTCAGGAGAGAGACCCTTTCACTGTAGGGCCTAGAGCCTTCTTGATGCCACTGTACATACCTTTTATGTTTCCGGTCTCGGCACTGCGCTGGATTCGTTCACACAGTTGTTGCCAGTACTCGTTCGCGCACTGTCTAGCAATGCGTTAGGTGTTGCTTCGAGCACGTTTAAGAGCAGCACGCGTCCGTTCATTGGGGAATTTTTTGTACGCTATAAAGGCTTTTCGTTTCTCCTCGATTAGTGGTTCCATCCTTGTTAGGTGTGCGTTGAACCAGTCCTGACTGGGTTGTTCCTTTTTGCCAAACGTTGACATGGCTGTTATGTAGATGGTACCCTTCATGGCGTTCCACTTGGCAGTGGCGTAGTGCTCTGGCAGGTCCTGGAGAGCCTTGTCCAGGGCGGACACATACTCCTGTACCTTGGAAGGAACCGACATCTGTGCAGTGTTTATACGTGGGTGTCCTTTTGGTTTTGAACGGTGTAGTGTCTTTGGCTGTAGTCTCACCCTGCTCACGAGGGCATGGTTGGAGTCGCAGTCTGCACTGTGGTAGGTTCTGGTGGAGAGGACGCTGTTAAGGGGAGAGCGCCTGGTGATGACCAAGTCAAGTTGGTGCCGTTGATGGGATCTGGGGTGTTTCCATGACACTTTGTGTTGTGGTTTACCCTTGAAAAAGGTGTTTGTTATGCACAGGCCATGGTAGGTGCACAGCTCCAGCAGTCTCTGACCGTTTTCGTTGGTCTTTCCAGTACCATGATATCCGAGGCAGGTAGGCCATGATTCGTGATCATCACTTACTCTGGCATTGAAGTCGCCGAGGAGAAAAAGTGATTCGTGTTTGGGGCATCTTTTAATCTGTTCATCCAGCTGCCCATAGAACTGATCGTTGGTGTCTTCTGAAGACGAGAGGGTGGGGGCTTAGACCACTGTATACCACAAACTCCAAAACAATGCATACATACAGTATAGCAACCACACAACATACAGACGAGCACATTTTAAAAAGGTATTAAAAACAAATGCAGCATGTAGCACATGTAAAAACACAATTATGAATACAGTTCCTATTATAGGGCTTTCATTTGACCCACTAAAGCCCTCTGTACACAAGAACTGCATGCCCCTCCCCACAGAAACTAATTGGCAAGCTTCTAACATGAACTAAAATGGTCAAGAGACCCTGCTTAACATGTCTAAAATCGGTTAGCTGCTATTTAGTCAACATCTTTTTTAATCTTTTCGTCAAAATTAATGTACGTACAATGTCTGAAAAGAAAAACAAATACAAAGTAATAATATTCTCAGATCTGGATAAATCGACTAGAAATATGGGGCTGTCATATCTTTGAAGTTAAAAGAAGGACTGCCCAGGGCAATATACAACTGGATATAAATTTGATAAAACACATATTACGGGGACAGCCAGTAGGCGGGAGAAAAGATGTTTGGAAGTAGGCACTCAGTACTCGCCTCTTTCCTGGGCGGCATTAAAAACGGTTAATCACTAAAAATACAATAGTACACAAATGTGTACAACTAATTGTAGTCGCACATGATCAATGACTTAAGGACTTTAATTCCAAAGCACACACATACACACTCACACGCACACAAGATTATATAGTCCTAAGAAAAGTTAAGAGAAAACGAAAACCAAACTGTTTTGTAAAATTCAACTAAGAAATTATTTCCAAAGAGTACAAGATAATAAAGTTAAACAATCTGTACTGTAAAAGAAATACTAAAATAATCCAAGAATCTCTAACACAAGTTCTAATGATTAAGGTTCTAAATAAACGTTATTGGAATTCCAAAATAAAACCAAAGCTGAAGGTGTTGACATGCCTGTAACGTCATGCAAAGTGGAGATGTGCCAACTGTCTTTTGTTGAATCATAGCCCAAGTATATTATAGAGCTCTGTGTTTCCAAAACAAAAATAACTTTAATAAATATTTCCAGCCCAAGTAAAATAATGAATACAATAAAACTGATTTCTGCTGTGATTTCTTAGGAGTGACTAATTGTTAAGTCAACAAGATTTTATTAAAACCCCATAGGTGATAAAAAATAAGACCCGGATGAGGGTAACAAATTCACTGTTTTAGCAAAATTAGAAAGTTTGCTATAGAGGTGCTGCATTCATCACGTGGTCCAGGATCTGTCTATGTGACAAGAACAATGTCCTTGGCCTGCAGAATATAAAAATACAAATAGTAATCAAGTGTTGTTTATAAAGCACTTACTGAACTTGGTCGAGGTCAGCTATTGTTAACAATGTTAAATTACCCATATTGTCAGGCTGTGGTGGTGATCTATGATCTCCACCAACGTCTTGTGGAATTCGGTTATCTTTATCTACACGTTGACCGTCCATGGTGTTATTGCGATGTTATTGCCAGATCAAGTAAACAATACAATATAATATGAAATGTATGGATGGAGTAACAAAGATACCGAATATAATAACATGAGCCTACAGATGTAAAATACAACAGCTTAATACATTACATGAACAAGATCAGACAAGATGAGATGTTTGAATTATTAACTATTCTCAGAAAGAGTTTCAAAACTATGCAAATTTCAATCATCCTTTTTGGTATACTGATCAACTATATTTCATCATATGATCGAATGACTGACCAATCTCAGATTGGCTAGCGCGTCCAGTCTTTCCAAATCTCTTAAGATAATAGGTCGGAGTTTCAGTGTTTCTTCCCTTCCCTCTCAGTTCCTCTATGATGTCGGGTCAACATAATCTTGTTTCCAGACTGTGTCAGTTTCCACTCTGCAATATAGGTATATTTTCTTTCCTTCCCCCCAAAATATAGTACCCAGCATACATGTGTGCCTGAGATCAACCAATATTCCCACTTTTCCTGCTTCAGATATCATCTGTTGAAATTCTGCAGAACTAGCTCTGGCCATTTCGCACCCTTATAGCACTTACAAGCTAGTTATATGTGAAATATGTCTTTTTTGCTGCTCTCAAATTTATATGTATATTTAAATTACTTATTTGTTTGTTAGTTTAATTTGTTTTCATTTCATTACATGCTTTTGCAATGTAACATTTAACATTGTCCAATACTGAGTTCACTTCTGCTTGACCCCATTGACCTCTTTAAAGAATTATTTTATCTATTTCAACAACTAGTACATCGCTAAATTATTATCCATGTGTATGACTTTAATATCAGGATTTGTATTCAGATAAAGAAGAAGGATTAAATATGTTTTTTTGGGGGTCGACGTTTTGGAATTTTCTTAGTGAATTTTACAGTTTGTGGTTTTGATTTTGTCAACATCAGTATTATTTAATTAGCATTAATAGGTAATGAGTTTCGCTTATAATCAAAGCTATTTGTGACCTTAGGCAATGTCGAAACCTATCAAATCGTCTTATTGTGAGGATGAGCTTATTCATGCTTTACCGTCAAGCAGTTTTATGTTGTATTATATGCTGTAACCAGGAGTTTTCGACTGGAATATGTCCTTGTTCAAATTACTGAATTCAAGTGATTATTTTCTCTATACATACAAAAGTGTTCTGATACAATTTTTATTTGAAGACATTTACTGTTTTTTATTATATATTCAAACCTGGAATTATATTACTGTGACCCACAAAATTCTGTACACCATCAGTTTTAACAGACACATCATTGCTTTCAGATTTGGATCTCTTCGGGACTTGTACTGAATTTTATTCAGTACATTTGTTATATTATTAAGACTTGTGTCAGTAATTCTTAGTTTATTTTGGGGATTTACTCCTCAATACCGTAAATCCTTTTTCCTCAATTTCACTTAGTTCTAAGGAAATTATTTATTTGTTAAATTTTGCAAAACTTGTCTTTCACTCTTTTCTGTTATTTATTTTAAGAGCATAAACTCGTAACAGAAAATTGGGCGCTCGTTTTTGGGATACGAAGTGTGCTAAAATATTTTGGAAAAATGTTTTGTTTTGGAATTTGTATTCTCCTAGTTGTGGAATGTTAAAGATCTCAGGTATTATGTCATAATTTTGAAATCTTTAGTAAAATCACCAAACGCAAACGCAAAGGAAGAAAGTGGAGTGAGAGAAATATGCAAATGCAAATGCAAACATATAAGGAAGAAAGTGAAGATCAATTTGGATTAAAGAATTATAGCTGGCAAATGTATAACAAACCCCCATCATTGATGTTTTATGAAATAGCTAGTTAGTACCCTTTTTTCTGAAAAAAAAGTAGATCAATATTTTGTTCATTTTGAGAAAATTGCTGACATGTTGATGTGGCCAAGAAAACACTGGACTATATTTTTACTATGTGTACTTACTAGTAAAGCTCGTGATATTTACATTTCACTGTCACTACAGCAGAGTGCTGATTATAATGTAGTTAAGGTCTAGTTCTTACAGGGTTATGAGATGGTTTAAGAGGCTTATCAAGAAAAATTTAGGAAATATAGAAATGAACCTGGACAAACAAGTCAAATTTGAAAGAAAAGGAAAAAAGAGCAGTTTAATTTGATAGGTGGTTGTGGCGTTTTGCCCGACCCAAAATTAAATTAGAAACATGTATCATCAAAGTAATTCGGACAAGCCACTGTTTAATGTTAAACATGACCGCAGGCTAACACTATCCCTTGCGTAAGTTTGCCGTGGCTAGGGTGGGAAGCCCAACCAAGGCCGTCAGAAGTGCAATTATCACCTTGGTGTGGAAGCGCTTGTGTAGATCAAAGAAGTTGCCAGAAGGAGTGGACGTGCCTTATCTTCTTGATACGCAGGCTGAGAGCTAGGTTGAATTGGTCGCTTAGTCGATTGGACAGGGCCCCAGCACTACCCAATCAGAATCGAGATAGGGGCGGGACCCTGATTTGGGCTAAGTATGATATCCTTAGACCTGCCAGCAAGATTTAGTTCGCTATAGTTCGTTAGAGAGATTGCCAGAAGATAGCAACTCCGATCAGCCATGCGTTATTGGCGGGAAAAAATCTTAGAACTTGATTCTAAGTGTAACTCTAAAAGGTCAGTGAGCTAGTTGTTCGATCTTTGCTTAATGCGACTGCATTTAATTGTAGATCGTATATAAACTTATTATTATTATTACTAGATTCTTAGTAGGAATAATTATTTTGTGATGTTAATATGTTTGCATATTTTGAAGAATGAATTGATATTTGTAAAGAATCATATCACATAGCTTATAGATTTTGCCATTGCTGAATTGAATGGTATCTTTGAAATGGTTGCAGTGTGAGAAATTAGTGATATGAATATTTGAATATTTGTGTACGCTTGTGGGAGTGTAGTGTACAGACATGCGTCTGTTTGTTGTACTATTATAGTACAATGAGATTAAATATATATTTGGATATACTGATGTGACACAATGTATTGATGTATGTATGATACCGTGTTATTACACCATTTTTTAACCTGTAAGAAGTGTGTGGGAATTTATTTCGATGTGTATGTATGCGTGACTTAAAAAGTAATAGCATTATCTGATGGTTAATTGATGATTTAGTGTGAGGTGAGATTCGATAAACTATATGTTAACGCCTTGTTGTTTTGACAGGAAGCTTCGAGGGACAGACCAGTGATAGTGGTCCCAGTAGTCTCAGATAGAGAGAGACGGGATAAAGGAGAAGGAAGGAGATAAGTCGGGAGAGGTGAAATCCAGGAGTAATGGGAGGAATATAATAAAGAGATGAGTAGAACCAAAGGCCAGGGAAAATCGAATTCACACTGAAAATCACGAGATGAAGTAGGCTGTCACTTGGAGGTCGAGTGATTGTGTTTATCATTTAAAATTCGACTTTATTAAATTGTTATTATTTTGAATTTCATCTTCGTGTTCTATATAATCTACAGTGGGGACTCAGAGCTGTACATCTATTTCGTCATTAATTTAACTTTATAACTTCACGAGCCAGGGTGGAACTTCCATAATATTTTAATTAATATATTGAAAGTACCCCACCCCAACCTTTGCAAACGCTACAGTGGTGCATAGCTAAGAAAGCGAATCAAGATATGAAAATCTAAGACAACTGGTAGCAATTGAGTTCATGAACTGCGTCCATAGTGACGTTAAGTTTTATCTTGATGAGGAAAAGGTCTAAACAATATAAACTGCAGCTCGTGCTGCTGAAAGAATTTCGTACCTCATAAATTTTTTTTGAAAGCATGTCTCTACTCAGCAATTTGTTAACAAAAATATTTCAGCCTATAAAGAGCCTTTCCAAATCGGAATCTGGCAGAACGTTTAGAAATGAAGTTTATGTTAAGATTGATCAGAAGTCCTTTTATCTTCCTACAAGTATCTATAGCATGAAGAAAGGACGTGTTATTTCTGATTGGCACAAAACGTTATAAATAAGCTAAAGAATAAGGACTCCAAATGCTCTTATTTCTAAGAGGTCAAAGTCACGATCATGTATTGAAAGCAACACATTTGTTGAGTCTAATAAACCCGTCTAATTTTATTGCAGAGAATTATGAACCATTCATGTCGAAGGGTTCAATATCACTCATGTGTGATTCGACCAATCCTTTCCCTATTAAAAGTTGAAGGGATACAGGAGTTTCTCAGTTTTTTATTATCACGTACTTTGCCTTTCTCTGAGAAGTCTTCTTCTAATGTGAGTGTTCTTCTTCAAGTGCGGCATTGTTAATGTTCCTCTCCATCGTGTACATTTGTCAACATACTTAATCTCAGGACCCATGACAGTCAGAACATTGTTTTGTTTTCCATTGAGGGCATTAGTAGGCAATGACCTAAGTGGAAATAAGGTTGTTGTTAATCTACTTGTAACTGACAGGCCTTGTTTGGATCAGAAATTCTATCGTATAGGAAAAGAATTCCCTGATTTATACCGAGCTTGTGTAATGATTGGAGCTGTGAAAAGAAAGCCCTTGAGAAGTATGTTGATCAGGAGATTATTTCTTTAGCTGACAAATGTATTAGTCAGGGTTTTGAAGGGGTCAATTTTACTCCTTGTTTGGATCAATCAGAACGTATTGATCACAGTGTTCCGCTTTTAGCTACTCATTCTCTTTATTCTAATCAGGGTGATAAACGACAATCACTTGTCCTCGAACATGTAAAAGACCACGAGATCTCATGTTTGTTTCAAAATGCAATTAGTGAAACTGAAGCCACATAAGTGCCTGTTTTATTAGTTTCATTAAAAATGAGATTAGTATGAGAAAATGGAGACCACCTTAGGTACCTGCTGGTTGCGAGTGGTCAGTAAAATATCAAATTGTAGTTCCAAAATCGTACAGATAGAAAATTCGTAATATGGAACATAAAACTCGTTTGGCTGGTCATTTATGGATTAATAAGACTTATCACAAGATCTTGAATCACTTCTATTGGCTACAAAATAAACGTGATGTTAGCAAATACTGCAGATCTTGTCACACTTGTCACACGAAGTTGATTGAATGTTGGTTAAAACTCGGAGCATACATGATATCTACATGTTTCATCTCGAAAATTACTGCCTGTATGCAATAACATACATCTCTCTTTAGGCCCACCTATGCGGATATTAAAATGCGTGAATGAATGCGTGAAGTCTTGCATGACACATGATATCAATTCAAAGAAACGAATTTTCTCTTTTTCCAAGTTTATAGTTGGATATAAATTTGTGTATGTATAAAGAAATGAATCAAGAAATTCCACTGAATGATATCTCGTATGTTTCGCTTGTATAATAACTAATCCAAAATCGTACAGAGAGGAAAGTTTTAATATGACCATAAAACTCATTTGGTTGGTCATTTATGGATTAATAAGACTTATCACAAGAATCACTTATATTGGCCAAAAATTAAAAGTGATGTTTGCAAATACTGACGATCTTGTCACACTTGTCAACCGGTAGGAAACCCACTCAGAATATACAAAAGGTTAATCAGCAACATATTTTTGCACTTGATTAACCATTTAGCAGAATAATGGTAGATTGTGTCAATACCTTACCTAAGAACAGTAAGGTAACCAATATTTGTTGACCATACTATGTGCATCAACAAGATTCCCCGAGAATATTCCTTTGAGGATTATTAAAACTAAAACAATAGTAAAAGTTTTGATAAAATGTTATTTTACCTTTTTGGCGTTCCCAAATATCTTTAGTCTGATAAAAGGGAAACGTTTATGTCTGGAATTTGCCATCAAATTATGCTTGAATTCGGCATTCAGCAATTCAAGTTAAAAGTGAAATTATGGTTTACAGAACTACAATAGAAAAAAAGTTTGAGTTAGATGATGGAGTTCTGTCTCTTTTGTTCATTTCTCTGAATTTTCTTCAGATTATGTGTTTCAGCTCTTACAAAGTAAACAAATAAATGAATGAGTTAAGTTAGAATAATACTCCTGGGATGTGAGTCATTTAAAGAAGTACTAGTAGGTTGATAAAGATCGCCAGGTTAATGATGGAATTAATTTAGTTGTACATGTGCCACATGCTGAGGATGCATTCGATGTGATACACTGTGACTTTAGTGATTTCGGAGTCACACATTGTTTAATTCAGAAATTATGAATAATCTGAACCAGAAACTTTCACATATTCAGCACCATGAATATAATGAGCCAAAATAGTTATTACTTTAATATGAGCATTTATTTCCAGAAGAACAAATAAAATCTACCATGACGCCGAAGTTGCATATTCCACACCCTGAAACAACACCCGTAGGATGAACCATCTCAAACAAGGATGTTTGAGAAAAGAAAATCAGTATTTGCTAGAGAATTATTTCATAGAGCCATTAAAAGTGACTAAGCTTCACCATGTATACTTGTTCCGAAACCAGATAATACATTCTGCATGTGCACTGATTATAGAATGATGAACAGTGTTACTAAAGCAGATTCATGTCCATTACCATAAATCAATGCCTGCATTGATACAATTAGAAATTCAAGTATTTAATCAAATTTGACCTTCTGAAAGGATTTTGGCAAATTCTACTAACGAAAAGGGCAAAGGAAATATCGGCATTTGTGATTCAGGATGGACTTTATCAATATAAAGTTATGCCGTTTGGGCTGAAAGGTTCTCCTAGTTCTTTTCAACGGTTAATGAACATGATTACATCTGTCTAGATAATTGTGATGCTTACATCGATGTCATTCTTTACAACAACACCCATAAAGTTCATTTAGTGATAATTCGGAAATTGTTTGACAGACTCACTGATACAAATTTGATAACTAATTTTATCTAAAAGCGAGTTTTGCCGTGCTTGTGTCACATTTGTAGGACATATCGTGGGACACGGACAAGGTCAACCTATAGATGCTAAGTTCAACGCTATCTCTGAATTCTCTGTGGATATCAGTAAAAAGCATCTGATGTGATTTTAGGTAAGGCTGGATACTATCGGAAATGCTAAAAATGTTCCGTAATTGCTTAACCCCTAACAAATATTTTGAGCAAGAAAAGTAAGTTTCATTGGGCTGAAATTGTCAGAAGGCTTTTCATACACCAGTTCTTATAGCGCCAATTTCAGTCAATATTTAAACTGTCTGTTGAGGATGGAGCAGTATTGATTCAAGTAGACAAAAATGGTGTAGATCATCCAGTGTCCTGTTTTTGTTTGTAAAGAAATGAAAAAAGCACCAGCAAGATTATTCGCAATGGGAAAGGAATGTTTTGCTTTGAAATTAGCATGAACCATTTTGATGTCTACATTAGTTCAGCTCCACCTTCTATTATTGTGTTTAGTGATCACAACCCCCTTACTTTCATCAGAAAGTTGAAAAACAAAAATCATAGATTATTATGGTAGAGTGTGTTGTTACAGGAATATGATATTGACACCAGGCACTTTAAGGGAAAAGCCTATTTAATAGCAGATGCACTTTCACGTGTATGGATATATATTGTTTCATGTAGACTTTGCGTGATTCACAAGATTTCATCTTATGTTTTTGTTTTCCTACGACATGTATATTTTACTTAATGTAAAAAAATGCTTTATTGCGCAAATTTCTATTTTTCTTTATAAGTTTTCAAGACTTTACTGAATGCCATTCAGGACGTTTTATATTACTAGGACATGTTTGTGTAGTTCTTGGTTTATTTTGAGATTTAATTCGAAATTCCTTAAATTTCTTCTCATTTTCACTTTATATTCTAAGGAAATGAATTATTTATTAAATTTTACAAAGCTTGTTGTCTTCCACTCTTTTCTGTTATTTTTTTTTATAGCAATGACTCGTAAAAACAGAGACCGTTACATTATTCAGACTCTTTTGATGAGGCATCACAACCACCCCGCTGTGACTATACATTACCAGCTGAAATATGCCAGTCTGCACGTTACTCGATTTTCGGTTGAAGAAAATTCACATCTTAATTACACACATCTTAGTTACACACGAATTAATGGACTTTACCCCTTGTCTTTGTCTGTTCTTTGTTTAGTATCAATACATTGGCAAACATTTCCGGATATAAAAAACTCAGTCTTCACCATAAATGCTACAAATCATTTAACACAGATAATATACTCTTCTCAATTTGTGTCGGACGAATGCATAAAATCTTACATTTCACTACATGAATTCATACTAAACAAATGAATTCGAACTCATTCAACTAAAAAACTACTGAATGATATCGTTACCATGAACGAGATAAGCGGGAGGGGTTAGGATAGAATTAGCATATAGACATTGATATTTCCAATCCCAATGTTTCTTATCGGTCGATTAGTTTCTGCCTAATCAACACATACAGTGAAATGAGTTGGGGTGGGGTGGACATTCTCACAATTTCAATTTAAACATAATCAGCTTTTAGAACTTTACAATAGGTTTAAGATAAAGAAAAGTAACAACGACAAAAATGTTTGAAATTGATTACAATATGTAGATACATCCCAAAGCAAAGTGCACAAATAACATTTCTACAAACAAAGTTCTTTAACGTTACTTGGTAAAAGTTCCGTTTCGAGGGTTTAGTCAAATCCAAATAATTTTTAAGAGAGAGAGAGAGAGAGAGAGAGAGAGAGAGAGAGAGAGAGAGAGAGAGAGAGAGCAGGCGGTGAAGGGGAAATAATAGCAAAGGAAAGAAGAAAGGAATGTGATGAACATGTGTACCACGTTAAAATTCTTCAGAAAATGGATATATATATATATATATATATATATATATATATATATATATATATATATATATATATATATATATATATATATATATATATATATATAATATATATACATATGTGTTCGGCACATATGGATGCTCTTCATACACAAATATATACGACCCTTTTTAGCAATTATGTACTAACATTCGTCACCAGAAATTACCCAAGAAGCGATCGATGTTAGATATTTAGGTTGGATAGTGCAGGTATGATATTTATCAGTCTTTCTTAGTTTATAAATAGACAATAGTTCACCCGTCTCTCAAGAATAAAAAAATTGTAATCAACAAGAATCTTTAATGTGATCTGTCTCCTTTCCGCTTCGAGTCCATGTATATTTAAGAAGTCTGGATGTTAGTGGTGGAGGGGTCACGAAAATGTATTAAGCATCCGTTTGAAAATAAAATACATATTCTACTACTGTGATTCAAATAGATTGATCATATTTCATCCAACGATATCCTACATCAATCAGACATGGATTTATAATGTCCTCGCCAATGCAGTACACACAGCGCAAATACGTTGTACACATTTCACATGTTGTAGTGTTTAACGCCATTTGTCAGCACACGATAGGCTGTACATAGCGGCCAGTATTATTGATGGCGGAAGAACCCAGGAAAACCTTCCGGAAAGAACCAATGACCCATAAGAAGCTACTGGCAAGCTTTCTCACATAACTACATTAGCCGAATCTTAGACTTGAACCCATGCAGACAGAGGTGAGATAGCAGTGATCCGTAACGGACAGCTCTTTAGACCACTCGGCCACTCCGGGCCCCCATATCTCACATAAAGTATACACGTCGCACAAAAGGTGTACACTTCGCGCCATTGTGCACTTTGCAGATACATTGGTACTATATGGGGTCGACTCATAAAGTTTTGTGTAAGTTTTCACTAGAAAATTATTTGAATGTTATTAGCTAAAGTTAGGGGCAACACTTCAATGATCATTGATTTTCGTGTTTTTTACGGGAAGGGTTGTTTAGGAAGGGGGTAAATTTAAGCAAATTTTAATTCGAATTCTTTTCTTTTTCTGCTAAAAAAGAATGCTAAAAGTCCATTAAACTAAATTTATGTTCAATGCATATAAGTCGAAAATTGTGTCTAAAGAAAGTTAAGCTTAGACAAACAAAGGACTTTCCTATGTGTGGTCTGAGACACAAACATATATTTTGGACATGCTTCACGTGAATTTTTGTAGTATTAAAAGGCTTTCTATTACTTTTGCCGATTGAATGAAATCGCAGCAATGCTTTTTCTGAAGAGTAAAATTTGATCCACTACTTTTAGAGCAATATATAAGTTATGGCAATTCGTTGCCGGATGAAAGTTTATGCTACAGTGTTCTCTCTCTCTCTCTCTCTCTCTCTCTCTCTCTCTCTCTCTCTCTCTCTCTCTCTCTCTCTCTCTTACGCACATGATTTTATTAGATATGCATATTTTCCTAAAGTGGCTATGTGAGAAATTTTGAATATCTATTGTACTGGTAAAGCAGGCGAGACAGATAATTAGCACGCAGGGACAATTAAACATAACTGTTCCGTTGGTTAATTCTTAGTAGATAATCCAGTAATATTCGTGAAAGAAAAGAAAATTCTTGTGTTTGGACTGATTTCATATTTCATACAATATTTCACTTGCGTACTCCTCCATACGTGTGATCCCTGGTAAATTTTGTTTAGACGTGCGTAACGGTTTGAAGGGAAATACGATATATTTAACGCCCGAATTAGTTTCGTTCCCATTAATGATACAATAGATGCACAGATAAATATCTGTAACCAATTATCACCACACTATCCATGCAATTGCACATCTAGAAACGTAGAAAATATTGAGTTAACTCTTTTTCCTGCTTTGAGTCGAAATGTTGGTTAGTGAAAAGATGTGGTTAGAACCTAGTTCGACCAGAACTTAGTCTTCAGTCAATAAGAATTCCAGCTTAAGCACGCAGCGATCTGTGTAGCAGTTACTGATGAAGGTACACAACGCAAAAAAACCCATAAAGATACGCACACACGCACATAAATATACAGCACGAAAAATAATAATCTGCTTGCACTTTGTTTTTTTGTTTTGTTTTTGTTTCTGTTGGCTGCTAACACAAATTCGTGTTTAGTAAGCGATGCTGTGGTAACTTGTTCTAGTATGCAAAGAGAAAGGTTTTGGGATGACTAAGCCATACGTCATCAAGGACTATTGGTAATGCACAATTCAGTAGTTAAAAAAAAAAAGGTACGACATCATGTATTTGCCATATTTAAATGACATTATCAGAACTCTCCCTGTATTTTCATAATAATAATAATAATAATTATACTACTACTGCTACTACATACAACAACAAAAACAACAACAACAACAACAATAATAATAATAATAATAATAATAATAATAATAATAATAATAATAATATTGATAACGAAATGGTAGTCTCAAACAGTATGATCTTCCCCAAAATAAAGAGTCGGGAATATTCATATTCTCATGTGTCTTTTTGCAAATGTTAAACGATATATTATATTACAGTCTGGTAATTCAGTTTTGTAAACTTTATTACTTATTGAATCCTGAGTTTAAATCTCTAGCTACTTTCTTGGTATCCTAGTAATAGACTGAAGGCAAAGGGCACAAAATCGAAGTCTTTGGCCAATATTTTCCTCCGGTGCTTGGCCACAAGCTGCATTTAAATGTCTCCTTCTATCATGGTCTAGGGGGCACCGAGTGGTCTAAAGCGCTCTCCGTTACGGATCACTGCCATCTCACCTATGTCGGGTTCTTCCTCCACCAATAATACTGGCCGCCATGTATAGCCTATCTTGTGCTGCAAAATGGCGTTAAACCCCATGACAACCAACCAACTATCATGGTTTCATCAGCACCCAATTCTTTGCAAAATGACTACACTGTACAAAGATAAAAATTAACTTATCCATTGTTTAAACACAAAATACCATAAAGATTTCGTTAACACACATACAGAAAATTGTAACAAAATCAACAATAACATTTGCATAACTAATTGTACAAAAACGTGTCAACTGTTTCTATATACATGACCGTTTTCGACACATCGTAGAATCCAGTGTAGAACAAGGGCATGGATATACATTTGAATACACGTCATATTCATTTCCATTAAGCACGTTGCGTTACGCCTCGCTTAAAATTCACGATTAGTAACAATCGTGACTTCCACCAGTTGCATTAACTACCATGTAATGATTACAGCTATTCATATACCTTACCCCGTTTTGTGTGTATGTGCATGTGTATGTGATTAGGATTTTTAACGTAGCTTTAACAATTTTTCAGTGATATCACTACGATGTCTGCAGCTTGGCAGTAATATAGTGATGTCTGGTATTGGGGCATCATGCCGCAGAGATGTAGCATGATGTCCCACCCAGTCACATTATCATAACATAAGGCTGATAAGTCATAACCTCTTAATGCTGAGCGCGAAGCGAGACAGCTATTACTAGCGTTTATGTAAGTCTTTGGTATGAATCGACCAGGCTTTGAACACACGGCCTCCTTTAAAAAAATAGTATTCGTTGTATCTTGATTAGTGAGCACACTTACAATGCAAATATATCAATACTATGCCAATATACTCAGTAGCTCAATTATATGCCAATATTTTCAGTAGCTAAATATCATGATAATTTATTCAGTAACTCAATAATATGCCAATATACTCAGTAGCTCAATGCCATGCCAATATACTCAGTAGCTCAATATCATGCAAATATATTCAGTAGCTCAATACCATGACTATATACGCAGTAGCTCAATGCTATGAAAATACACATGTAGCTCAATAATATGCCAACATATCTGTAGCTCAATAATATGCCAATATACTCAGTGTTTCATTACCATACCAATATACTCAGTAACTCAAAACTATGCCAATACACTCAGTAGCTCAATGGCATGCCAATATACTCAGTAGCGCAATACTATTAAAATATACCATGTAGCTCAATAATATGTCAATATACTAAGTAGCTCAATACCTTGACAATATATATGAAGCTCAATACTATGCCATTATACTCAGTACAAAAATAATATGCCAATATACTCAGTTGTTCAATATCATGCTAATATACTCAGTAACTCAATAATATGCCAATATAGTCTGTAGCTCAATACCATGCCAATATACTCAATAGTTCAATGTCATGCCAATATACTCAGTAGCTCAAAACAAAGTCAATATACTCATCAGCTCAATACTACGCCAATATATCTGTAGCTCAATGCTATAACAATATACTCAGTAGCTCAATACTATTCCAGTGTATTCAGTATATTAATACTATGAACATATACTCTGTAGCTCAATTATATACCAAAATTCTAGTAGCCCAATAATATGCCAATATACACAGCAGCTCAATGCCATGCTAATATACTCAGTAGTTCAATGTCATACCAATATACCTATTAGCTCAATGCCATGCCAATATACTCAGTAGCTCAATACTCTGCCAATATACTCAGTAGCTCAATACCATGTCAATATACTCAGTAGCTCAATGCCATGCCAATATACTGAATAGCTCAATACTTTGCCAATATACTCAGTAGCTCAATAATATACCAATATACTCAGTAGATCAATGCCATGCCAATATACTCAGTAGTTCAATACTGTCAATATACTCAGTAGCGCAATACTATGCCAATATACTCATTACCTCAATACCATGCAAATATACTCAGTAACTCAATGCTATGTGAATATACTCATCAACTCATTACTATGCCAATATATCTGTATCTAAATACTATGACACTATACTGAGTAGCTCAATACTATGCCAATCTACTCAGTAGATCAATGATATGCCAATATACGCTGTAGCTCAATAATATACCAATATACTCAGTAGCTCAATATCATGCTAATATACTCAGTAGGTCAATGCCATGCCAATATACTCAGTAGCTCAATACTCTGCGAATATACTCAGTAGCTCAATATTATGCCAATATACTCAGTAGCTAAATACTCTGCCAATATACTCACTAGCTCATTGCCATGCCAATATACTCAGTAGCTCAATAATATGTCAATATACTCAGTAGTTCAATGCCATGCCAATTTACTCAGTTGCGCAATACCATGCCAATGTACTTAGTAGCTCAATACCATGCAAATATACTCAGTAGCTCAATAATATGCCAATATTTAAAAAAAGAATTAAATTACCTATTTTAGGTCACATCATTACATTTTCAGTAAAACAGTTTCCCTCTTTAAACTTAAACGATAGTGTTTTTAAGTTATTAACTTATAACTTCAAGCTTATTACGTACTATCTGACTATGTCACACCCATCCATCCGTTAGGCCACTGCAGACATAATAACAATGTGACTGAGGAGTTATTAAAGCTACGTTTAAAACAATCCAAATCCAAACCCATCCGTAATGCCAATTCGTATTACCAATAGTCCTTAAAAAGAACGTTTCAATAGTACTGCAGATGCTTCATAAACTGCCAAACAATCTAAATGTTCAGTCAATTGTTCAAGCCAACAACATAATTTAGGGCAGGGGCAGATTAAGGCTCACTGTTGCCCTAAGCACTGACAAATCTTGGTTCCCCCCATCTTTCCATGCTGATCCAGTTCATTTTAGTTGTTTACCTGTCTGACCAGATATACAATTCAGGTTGCAGCAGTACAAAAATGTATTCATATTATAACACAATATACTGTACAAACTAAGCCATGCGTAGGCTACATAAAGTTCTAGAAAAATGCAATACAACATCTATTTTGATATTTCACAAGTTAAATGTATCAAACTGCCAATTATCATGACCTGAAAGGCATTTTTCTACATTTCATTTTCGCTAAATCACTGATAACATCCTCGAAATTAATACTTCTCAGAATGTCTGCTTCAATTGTTAATATACACAGTGAGTCAAGTCTTTCTTGAAGCATAACTGATCTATTTTTTTTACACGTTTCAGTTGTGAGAAAGACCTCTCTGTTGTGCAGTTGGTGACCATTAATGTTAAAAATATTCTTAAGGCAATTTCAACATTCGAAAAGGCACTCTCTGGTTTGTCTTCTGTAATTGTCTTGTAAACTTCCGTGTGAGTGAAAAATGTTCTTTTGGTTGTTTTAAACTTATGAAGAACATATGAATGGAACTGCTGAAGCTCTGTAGACAAAGTGTTGTTCATGTCATCTGGATAAGCATCAATGAGTGTCTGACATGTTTTTGAGTACCTTTCACTTTCTGATAATTGGGAATTAGCACCTTGTTGGGTGGAATAAGGAACATCTGTCAGACAAGAGAATCTGTCTGCTATTGCAGTGTACACTTTTCGTTTCCTCCTCATTTCCGTTTCTAACTTTTCAACAATTACATCAAAAGTGGAGATACGGAATTTGTCTCTGGCACTGAGAATGACCTCTGGTGCATTTCCATCGTTGGGCATTCTCTTTCTTATACGCTTTCGCCTTTGAGTTACTTTGTATCCTACACCAGGGAGCATGTCCTTTGCAATTGATTCAAATCTCTCAAACTCATCTCTTCATGTGTGCAACTGGTCTGCCAATAATTAATACAAATATACATATGTTTGCGAGATCACATTTTCACTTTGAAGAAGTGAACTTTTGTTCTATGAAACTTTTCTAAAGTTTCATTCCGAAAATTCAGCATGAACACAAATTCCAGTTCTTGCATCTTGTTTGCAATATTCTTTGCCTCCCTTCTAATGTCACCTTTTTGCAACCGGTCATCTATAAATCTTCCAAAGCTTCTAGAATCTTGAAGAAAGAGTTGATATAATTGCTGCAGTTGCCACAGCATGTGCTTCCCATCTGGTGTCTGAAAGGGATTGCAACACGTTTTCATTTCCAATGCAATCTTTGAGAATTCTCCACCGAGCAGTTGAGGCTCAATAGAATGTGTAGAGCAGTTGTACAGTGTAAACAGTGTAAAAGAAACCTACTGCAACTTGAAAGCAACCCACAGCACTTCGTCCAACTAAATTTAGTGAATGAGCTGCACAGGGTACATAAATGGCAAACTGATTTGCATCCAAACGTTTTTGCTGCATGTCATTGTAACGTCCAGATATATTGGCAGCATTGTCGTATGACTGCCCTCGGCATTTAGCAAAATCCAATTTACAATCATCACATAAGTACTTCAACACCTGCTGTGCCATAGCTTCACCAGTGTGGTTTTGTAATTCCAAAAATGTGATAAATCGTTCAACTGGCTGCCCATCTTGCAAGTATCTGAGCACTATGCTCAGTTGGTCAACATCCTAAAGATCAGGCGTGGAGTCCACAGACAGACTGAAGTACCCAGAAACATTAATTTTGTCAATGATGACGGAGTGCACTTTCTTTGCCATTAACTCAATAAGTTCCTCACATATCGTTTTGGACAGGTACGAAGGGTTGCCTTTTCCAGCACTGCCATACCGTGATATGTGAGCAGCCAAGAATGGATCAAACTGACTTATTAATTCGAGTAGCCGTAAATAATTCCCATTATTGAGAGACCGAATTTTTTCAACTTTTCCTCGGAATTCCAAACCTCGTTCAGCCAGTGTGCAAATGACTGCTACAACACGCCGAAGCACATTCTCCCAGTAATTGTACTCCTCTTCAATTTGTTTTTCCAGTAGCTGTGTCAAGCCTAAGCCTTGTTTCCGAGTTAATGATGTCAACATGGCATCTCGGTGAGTTGTACATTTTTCATGGTTGTCAATTACAGCAGTGTTTCGCCAATCACTGAATCCTTCATTTCTAGCAAAATATGTTGACCCTTTGGGCGCAAATCGTTTACAAACAAAACAGTAAACTGATTATTTTGAAGGAGAGTACAATAGCCATTCTCTCTTGTAGTGCTCGCCATTGTTTTTAATTCCAAAAAAGATTTTCTGTGAACAGTATCTCTTTGGCTTCCCAATGATGAAATTGCGACACGATTTGTGAAATGGTCCATTGTGGTGCTGATATTCACTGGGTCCACAATCAACCCAATAAGTCACATCATCACCATAAAATTCATCCCACAACTCCGGGTCCTTAGCTTTGTTCATTTCATCCTTGGTCAGTTCTCTAAACTTCTTGGACAGATCAACAGCATTTACACATCTTGTCGTAGAACTAGGTCCAGGTTGTGGCACTTCATCATGTGCAACGTCATCATCTGGCCTTGCGCCAACACGGCCTGTTTCTGATGAAGGAGATAGATTTGATTCACTTGCTTTCTCAATAGACTGACACTGGTTTTAATCAATCTTTTTCATCTTTCTCTGCAGTTTGTAAGAAGAAATCTGTCGGCTTTCCCGTCTTGGCTATAACAGACAGATACTTTTCCTCATTATCTTTCGAACGTTTTGTCTTTTGAGCACCACTCAACTAAACACGCTACATTTTTTATGTTTACATGGGGCTGAAATTAAAAAGGGGCAGAGAGGGTCATTGAAATGACTGTCATGACAACTGAATTTGGCTCCACAAAAAGTCTCAAAAAAGATCGACGGATAAGAGACAACTATTGATACTAATTAAATAAAGGATCATTGAAGCTGTATGACATATATCCAGTGCAGTGGTCTTAGATTTCCAAGGATATCGCACACATCATGTCTGAGGCACAGGGGTCAGTCGAGAATATTCTACAAGAGGAAAAATGTGAAAATGTTAATGATCTTACTGACCGACAGAGGTCAGAGTGCAATGCGCCATCAGTGCCACGTGTGGTACACCTGGGAAGATAACCCCAGGCTGAACCATGATCAAGAAACACATCACATTATGATCAATTTGCATTAGTTTTATCAAATTTTTAAAAAAATCTTCATTCGTTTTTTTTCTTCACCCTATTCTAAATTTTTGGGTTGCCCCCCTTTGGTCCTGGTGCCCTAAGCACGTACTTAGTCTACATAATGGTTAATACGCCCATGATTTAAGGGCCCCGAGTGGTCTAAAGCGCTCTCCGTTACTGATCACTGCCATCTCACCTCTGTCTGCGTGGGTTCGAATCTTAGATTCGGCTAAAGTGGGTATGTGAGAAAGCGTGCCAGTAGTTTCTCGTGGGTCGGTGGTTCTTTCGGAGGTTTTTCCGGGTTCTTCCTCCACCAATAATACTGGCCGCCACGTATAGCCTATCGAGTGCTGAAAAATAGCGTTAAACTCTACAGCAACAACAACAACAACAACAACATCATCATCATTTATTTAGTTGTACATTAAATTGTCACTACATGACTAACAGTGTAAGGAGATGCATTGTATTTATGGTTATGACGCATTACACACGAAAGTTCAGCACACAATCCTACTTTTAACTTCAACCAACACAAATGACCTCCACGTGCAAAGCACTACGGCTAGGAAACTGTCACGAGCATGCAGGGGCGTGCTGATCTTATGTTTGCTAATGATTAGTCAGATTTCAGATAACTTTGACAAGAGTTGGAGTGAGGGCATGATCCGGTATGCTTTAAAAGGCTGTTTTAATTGATCCTCAACAGACTCTTTGTTTTACGAATATTGTCAAGTAACCATCATTTTCCGTGGGAGTGGAGTCACGAGAGTAGAATTAGAAGTATTAACAAAACTTATTTGTCAGGCAATATATTCGTGAAGAGTTTAATTTTGTTTAATATTACATGAATGCTTTCGCTCATTTTTCCTAACTTTTGTTTTAAATTATTCGTTGAGATTATGATTAGTTACTCAGTCTCTTTCTCATTTTCAGCATTAGAGAATGGAAGATCTGCATTTCTTCGTAATATAGATGCAATGACTTTGTAAACAGTATATCTAAAGGATACATCTTCAAAGTCCTAGAAATCAGTTAAACTGATCCTGAAGAAAGGAAGATTATAATATATTTTAGTGTTTCCATAATTCCCAGTTAAGATAAATGGAGGGCATAGACAATACATCCATACACAATACATCTAACCTGTTATCTTCAGTGGACACTTTGGAGAGCAATTTGGACCAGTTCCTTTTGATCATCATGGGATTGTGCCTACTGTGTGAGTATTATTATTATTATTATTATTATTATTATTATTATTATTATTATTATTATTAATTTACAAGATTGTGGCAATGGTTTTAAAATGCATGACATTATTAAGTTTGTATCACAATAACTTCTCAAGAAATTTGAAGTAGAACGGTTGTGACATTGCAGTTTAATTTGGCTTTTTATAATCGCAATATTATCTCTAGTAACATTACATCGGGATAAAAAGTAGCATTACACAGGGACGAAAAGTAACCATACCGCAATTCCACTCACCTGGCTGTCTGCCACAGATAAATGATTGCTGACAAGTCGTAAGTAACGTGACGAATTTGAGACACCAAACGAAATGAAATAGCTTATATCAATATCTACACATTCTATGACGTGTATAGCCCAAACACCTTGAATTATCATTATTCAAAATTTTATCAGGAAAATGTTATGACATTTAAAAATGAATATACGATACATTTATGTTATTTATAGAATCGTTTATATGCATCGGTGAAAGATATAAAAGCTCCAAATAAAGGTCCAACTTTTGCCTCGTGCATGATGCTTTTGATGTGTACTAGAAGCAAATTGTGATCCCTTAAGGTGCACTTTTCCTATCCAACACTAATGCATAATAAATATTTGTTAAACTTTAATGATGAAAACAATCGGTGTTGAAAAGAGGTAAATTTCAAAAGCGAAACGTCAGTTGAAACTTTTTTCCCATCAATATGAAGGTAAAAATAATTTTCAGAGTATACGTTTCCATGTTATATTTGAACTTATGACCTTTCGATCTCGTGGAATATACTTTATAGGTAATGGGGCAAGAGATTATAAAAGTAATTGTAACATTTTAGAGAATGGGATTAGTAAAAATAGGATGGTAATTATGTTGCAAGAATGGACGGTGGGAGAAGCGCCGGTGCAAGGCATTTTGGTGTCCTAGGCGAGATATATCTGGCACCCCCTTCCACTCACGCCCTCCCCCACCCGCCCATCATGAAATAAAATCTTAGTCCAGCGCCCTAGGCGATTGCCTAGTTCGCCTAGAGGAAACTCCGGCCCTGGGTGGGAGAGGGTATGGACATTATCAGATGGTTAGAGATTTTAAGCAAGATTTCCGCATGTACCACCAGTTTTCGACCATAAAAAGGCCTCACGCCACCCCACCCTCAATTAATACGTTAGTGACAGTAAATAGTGGTTAAAACCGGGGTCGTTAACGTAATTGTGCAAAATGCTTGCAAGTGAAATGGCTGAGAAAATGGTCAAAATGTGAGTGGGACTGTTTCTCAAAGTAATTGATTTTAGTATTTCAGTTAAAAATTCTTAACATTAGATTGATATACAAATGCTTAACAGAAAACAGCGGCAGCAGACTGGAAATGAGAAGAATGTGAACGATAGTGCATGCTGGTACTGGTGATATTCCGGGGTCAAGGTTAATTTCGCATGGCTAATACCTGATTTGGATTGTGATGTGATCGTCAGGCTTAGCAGGAAAAGCTCGTGAATTTGGTACATAAAGCAAAGTCTAAGTTAACACTGATAGTGGATGTCTCGGTCTATTTACGTAATCCGAAAAATTGCATGACATTAAAAATTTATATTTTATATTTGCTTGTATAATGCTGATTGTGCATTGAAAGATTTACAAACCAATTACTTACATGAGCTATTGATATTTTATGTAATACATCCACAGTAATGCTATAATGCTTAGCTATATATTTTGCAAGTAGTAAAAACAATTTTTATCAGATAGTTTTAAAGCAATAGATGAGGCAAATAATTTTGTGTAATGGTATTATGGGACTCGTGTAAGTCGTTAACTTGACGAACGTCTGTCTGTTTGTCTGTATTTCTCATTATATTTACATAAATACAGCTATCGTAATTTGTATGGAGTAGTACACGATCACTCTTTATCGATATTATGGTGCGTCCAGTTGCATGTTTAGTCATGCCTAATCAGATGTATATTAACCTTTATAACTGATATTAATACCAATAACAAGTAAATTTGTGGCCGAAGTAACCTAATTTATATTCTTAACAGGTTAAGATTTTGGATTATTTATTATTCAAACGAAACATTCGAGACATCATTTAGTTGAACTAGATTCATTTCATTGTACGTACACAAATTTATATCCAATTATAAGCTTGAAAGACCAGAAAACTCTTTTCTTTGGATTGACATCACGTGTCATGCAAGACTTCATTCGCATTCATTTACGCATTTAAATATTCGTATATGTTGGACTACAGAGAGATGCATGTTATTTCATAAGGCAGGCATTCTCGAGATGAAACATGTATAAAGCATGTATGCTCAGAGTTTTAACTAACATTGAATCAACTTCATGTCCTGTATTAGTTTATATCGACTTAGAAATTGAGCGACGGGAAAATGCCAGACATAAAAATGTACACTGTGGAATATATCTGACACATTTTCTGAATGTACTCGTATGAAATGATTGACCTGGAAAATAAGACTTGAATTTTGTGGGTTATATAAAGAGGTTTCCAGCATAGTGTATTTGATAACTGATTGGCAACATAAAACTGTTGCTCTAGAAAAGATTTGTCCATCCCATTTTCGGATGCTGTTATCAAGTCTTTAGTAATCCATAATTCTATACAAGATTAAAACACAACATAAAAATTAAAAACAAAATAACAAAACAAAAACACAGCTTAATAAAAACTGGAAAGGCGGGTTCATTTGGTAGACCGATACCATCCCTCACCCAATGCGGAGCCTCATCATGAAATGTCACGGCAATGTGATAATGCCTTTATATCAAATGTCAGGGCACTAAGGTGGGTCTTGATATGAAATCTCGCGGCATTGTGGTGGACCTTTATATTAAATCTCAAGGCACTATAGCGGTCCTTTAGGTGGAGCTCTACAGTTTCGTATTTTGCATAGGGAGAACTTTAGAGACACAATTTCACCGAGTTTCCTCATTGGTTTTACTGGCTATTTAAATACAGCCTTGTTTATCTTTGGTATTATTCACGAATCCTTTGACACCCGTTTTATAATGTATGATTTATTAGTGTAATATGGGTTATGGAGTATACAGCTTGGCCTTTACTTACTTACTTACCTGGAGTTTTAAGTGGGCACCGGCCACGAAGGGTCATATGGCCCACTGTTTAAATCCAGCATGATAACTGGACATTTATTTTCCCGAGGGGGGGGGGGTACGCTAATCCCCCCCCCACGGGCCTTTAGTGCAAATAAATGCACTTATTAATTTGGGCGTCATGTTGAATCACTATTGAGTGACTATCAACATGAATGTAAGCCCCTTGTGTGGGTAGGAATAGTACCAACACACACCCACCCTATCAACCAATCGGATTGCTATCAACCAATCAGTGTGCAATGCACTGGTAGCGAGAGAAAATTAGTTTTCTCATATCGCTAGAAATTCTGCTAAGCCCTGGTCGAGGAAAGGGAGGAAAGGTCCGGAAAGGCAGGCCAGCACGCACGCAAAGAGAAGGACAGCACAGCCACGAACATCGCCCACACCTGAAATAAAAGAGCCCTACTTATTGCTTTTATCAAATTCAGTCCAGTTGTGCTAGTGGACTCCCTATATCAATAATGTGTAAGCCACCTGTGCAATTATTTCAGATTTTTTTGAGTTATGGAATTTCCTATCTCCAATCACTATGCCTTACATTAGTACAAAGTGTACATTGAATGTCCCTACCTGGGATAGGCCCTTCTTACCAGGGCAAATCCCCTAAGAAAAAACAAAAAACCTATGCTAGAGTGTCAAAGTGACGAGGTAGTTGGTTCGGGTTAGGTTGGTGGAGTTTTGAATTTATTTGGTGGTGGTTCGAAATTGTTCTTATTAGTCTTTTGTTGGTTTGCCGAATAGAATTCTCATACCAATCGTCACGGCAAGAATTCAGTATCTAAGAACATGAAACATAAAAACAAACAAGACAATACAGACGGACAAACAACAAGCAAAAAAAAAAAAAAAAAAAAAAGATATAAAATAAATAAAGTAGAATAAAATAAAAAAATAAAGAAAATAAAACTAAGAAAAAATATTATATAGGGTTAGTCGATATCCCTGCATTACTGACGGGGTGACACAGAGGTGTACCAGGCTGTTCACTTGTGTGGGTCCAATCCAGGCGTTTTCTAGTATATTTCCTAGAGCCTGTTTTATAGCAGTAGATAACAACCTTCCCCGAAAAAATAGTAAAAATATTAATGATAATAAAGTAGAGAAATAAAAAAAAAAAAAATAAAAAAATATAAATAAAATTCAAAGAAATGACATGGTTCGTCTTTATAAGCCCTGAAAAGGGCTGTTTTTGAAGGATCGTATTATCCTTTCTGCCGTATGGTCTTGAAGGCAGCTTGCCAGAGGAGTCGCCATGCTCTTCTTGGGAGTCTTGTTCTCTTAGTTATCATCCCTTTTGATGTTATCTCCTCTGGTTGATGGTTGCAGTATTGAGGATGTTGTATACTTCGTTCTGTTTTTCTTCCTGTAGTTGGTAGTCCCTCCTTAGTGACATTTTTGCTGGGGGCAGGGGGATGTTTTGGAAGATCTTTATGCCATTATTTGTTAAGTAACAAGGTTTAAGGATATGCAACCCCACGTGACAAGCTGTAATGAAGTGTAATTTTATTGGTGTATTTAACACTGGTATACTTGTTTGATTCTGTGATAGGGTGCAGCTGTGTGCAGCGGGATCTGATAGTCTTGGGTTTGACCACCTCATTTGATGTTAATTTGAGGAGATTGTTCTATTTCTTTTTAGGTTGCAACATTGTGGCGCTGGGCCTGATAGTCTTGAGAGTTAGGCTACCTCATAATTATATTTGAGGCCATAGTTGGGATTATATTTGTAATTATATGTTCTAGTTGACACCAGGGTGTAAGCCAGTGTTTAAGTTTGAGGTCTTAGTTTGAGGTTAAGTAAAGTTTAATTGTGCGCTGTCAGTGAGGTTGCATATGCAGACACTTATTCATATGTATTATTTCCATATTATCTAGCGACGTGAAATGCTAAATCATATCTTACTCTGGTTCCAATTTTGTTATTGAAAATAAGATGCGGCTAGAAGCTGACTTTACCAGAACTGACCTTTCGGCCATTAACCATCCAAGCGTTAAGCACTCCTTGATGTCACAGGTGTTAAACACACGGTCAGTTGACTCACTTCCTGTGGCCTGCAACAACACGCTTTTTTTTCAAAAAAATTATACAAATGTTTTTCTTCATGGCAAGCCAGTTTTGAAAAAATTCGATCATTGCGTCGTTTGCTTATTGTTTCCAACATTTCAACAGGCTGCCTTTTATATCAGCCGCTTTCGCTGTATGAGAAAGATTCAGTGATGCAGCCATCGGGCCATGTACCAGTCCTCGTGTGTCCCTCATGATGTTCCCGTTTTTAATGTGGTGGCTTTTGAGAAAACTTCTTTATAAAGATCTAATTATCGCAAATTTATAGTCTTGCCAGTAATGTCAAAATCTTTAGGAAAAGGTGACTTTTCGAGAGCAAAACAAAATCTGTCTTGTTTGTGACGAAATAAGTTATTTAAGAAAACAGCCAATTTGTCAATTTTAAAGTTGCGGCTTTATATCCATCTTTTAGAAGCTTTTATTACGTGTAATAATGTTATAATATTGTAATGTTATAATGCAATAATAATACATATTTTCTCTCAACAGAGTTTATTTTACATGCATTATAAATCATTAGATAGTAACGAGTGACCTAGTTGTGTCTCGTATAAATGCATACCTTCGTGCACACATATTCACGCTTTTCGCATACATGCCTACCTACATACCCACTACCTTCCTTCTTACAGACTGTTGTGTATATTTAATTTGCTATATTAGTTTTTTTTCTTCTCCTTGATTACAAGTTATGTATAACGTTATCACGGATATGACCCTGTAAAAATTCAAATTCATTTATTTTGTAAAACAAGGTAATAAAATAGTGAAAATGTTTAAATTGGTTTAATATTCAAATCAATTTTAGTAGAGTTAAACACATTTTATTTGGGGTCTTGCCTCGGACATTTGATTTTCTCCATAAATAACCTTGTCTACCTGATGTTTCCCATGATCTTTATTATACATTTAGTAATAAACCTGATCTTTTGCTGACAACTTAGAATGATCTAGAATCGAACGTTTGTCCTTCATCCTGGTTGCCTGTTTTTTGTCTTATGCTTTTTGTTTAATTTTCTTTACTGGAGAAATTATTTATTCTTGCTGTAAGCAAATCTTTCTTATTGTTGTTTTCAGTATTGATTCTGGTGGAAATGTTTTCCTCAAACTATTATTCATGGAATTACTAAATACACGATACTATATTTAGTCAAAACATTATTTTGGGATTGTAGTGAATTCCGACAAGTACGTGTATTCATTATATTAACTGTAATACATAAAAAATGTTAACAAAGTATTAGTCGATGACACGGGCATATTAGCTTATTCGAGACTACAGGCATAAAAACACATTCAATATTGGATTATAATTGAATAACCACAGAGTTTACTTGGAACTTGATGTACAGGCATAAAAACACATTCAATATTGGATTATAATTGAATAACCACAGAGTTTACTTGGAACGCGATATCTTTAGATATGTGCTACAAGTATTAATAATTTTTGGGATTTAATCACAAGAATTGAGTAAAATTTTTAAAATACCAGTTTGAATTTTAGCCGTACATCTGATTTTACAAGACAGACAGGCACAAAGACAAACAAACTTCTGTTATATTGATGTTAGCCACTTTGTAAAAGATCGCCCAGTAAAGTCACTCACAATTACGCAGAAAAGCACATCAGTTCATCATGAAACCTGTGGACTTTTAACGTATTAGTTTTTGCAGTTTGAATGGTTAACTGGTCTAAAGAGTTAAAATAATTTATTAGATGCATATGAAGGTTTTGTTTTTTCACAAATGAGAAGTAATGCGAAATGTCTCTAATACCAATAATCACTAAAAACTTCGTTAGAAATACTATCGTCTTAATTATACGTAATTTAACCCTACATACTCTCTCTCTCTCTCTCTCTCTCTCTCTCTCTCTCTCTCTCTCTCTCTCTCTCTCTCTCTCTTTTATTACACACACATTAATAGTACCTTATTTATTCGAGATGCACTATATATCTGTAGATCACCTAAATATATGTAATTTAGATATTTTTTTAAACTCGCCAATATTTTCGTTTATTTCCTATTAAGAAGGAGCACCGCTCTGGTGGCTTTAATGCTTAGAACGTCCGACTCGGATGCTGGAGGTTGTGGGTTCTATCTCGGCCGAGTCGTACAAAATACTTAACAAACATGGTACTAACAACTGCCTCGCTTAGCGCTCATAAAGAGGTTAGTGTTAGGACTATTCGGCCTGGTGTCAGGATAATGTGACGGGTGGTAGATAATGATACATCGCTGCGACATGATGCCCCAGTTGCTACACATCACTATAAACTGAGACACTGCAGACATCGTAAGAATATTTACCTCAGTCTTATCAAGTTTAATTGGATCGTATAAATTTACTAAGCTTTTCTGAATCACAGTAAATAGGTATGGAGAAAATTCATTATCCACCATTTCTTTAACCTGATATCAGCATTGAAGCAATAAATAAATAAATAAATAAATAAATAAATAAATAAATACATGTGCTATATTAATCTATCCTTGAAATTGAATCGCTGTGGAACAGTTTCCATTAATTAAACAATGAATCATTCGATTTATTCCTGCGAATCGGTTTTCGATTTCTGTATATTACTAGCAGCATATGTGCCCATATAAGCTCTCTGTAAATGGATTCTTCAATCTTATTTGAATTGAACAGGAAATTCAGTTTTTCAGTGGATAGCGTGCCGAATTAAGTCACTGGGCTGCAGGTCCGTATTCCAGCGCATGCAAGTTTGGTTCGGCTGCTGTGATGTATCGAAGAGTGGTACCAGAGTCCGATCGTATTCCTGTCTACATCTGTTGATGTCAACGCGTATCTGAAAATGGCATTTTACTCGCGTTGCCTTTACAATAAATGTTTATCATGTGCTGCTGTGCCTTTGAACACAGATTAACTAGCTATAAAACAAAATCATTCCACCAAAATCATCTTACGCCAGCCTACTATAGTATTCAATTGAAATTGTTCAATATCTAATAACTTTCAATATTAGAATAACAACTTCTTGTTTTTTTAGTTATGCAGTCTGGTTTCGCACTTCTGGAGGCAGGTTCAGTGAGAAGCAAGAACGTCACCAACATTCTAATCAAGAACGTTTGCGATTCGTGTAAGTTCATGCTTTTGATTAGACCAAAAGTTGGTATTATACTTTTTTCCTTTAGTGCAGACAAGTTAACGCTAACATTAATATTATATTTGTATGAAGCCACAAGTAATAATACAAAATATTTCCACTTAACGAGCGAAAGATTTCCTCGTATTCCAAATCAATTTGTAAAGGCATAAGCATTCATTTGAATGGATCTTGTTCTCTAAATGTCGTCTAAATGCGATTAATGGATGCGTTACTACATCGTTAAAAGAAGTTCCCAGATGTTACAATAATTGTAGGACAGCGACCTTTGGCAATTTTAGCTTCACATAATGCTTCAAATTGTGTATTTTGTCAAATTAGTGACTGTTTTGATCCAAAATGAAGATATCATTTTATTGCTCGGAATGATACAGTGGACATTTTTGTTGTGGTGATAAAATTGAAACTGCATAAAGATTAGTGATTGTGAGTACACGTATAATGACTCTGCATTCAGATGTGGACCATGACCTTGATAAACTGGTCAAGTACACTTAAAGACGCTAGACCCGAAATTTGTAATCTGTACATCGCTTTGGCCAAGTAAGCATGCGGTCTAGTACACTTAAAGACGCTAGACCCAAACTTTGCAATCTGTAGATCGCTTTTGCCAGGTAAGCATGCAGTCTAATTCACTTAAAGACGCTAGACCCGAACTTTGCAATCTGTACATCGCTTTGACCAGGTAAGCATGCAGTCTAGTACACTTAAAGACGTTGTGTTCAAACATGGTTACGGTTGGTAGTAAAGTTAAAGTCATTACTTACGCACTTTTATTAATATATGTAATCAAAGTTATTTTCCTGAAAACAAGGTGTGCTGTTTGTCGCAAAGTTGATCAGGTTTAGTTTACTATTTAGTAAGATAAAATATCGAATAGCAAACAGCATGTCATTCAAGTTTAGTCACTGACAGTTTGCATGGTTGTAATAGAGAACGAATCATGAAAACATGAATACTTGTAGTCTAGTTTCTGTTTTGAGATTGTTTCAATGCATTCTTTGATGGTACCTTCTCCATGATTACATGAATATATACTAGAGGGTCTATATTGATTCACTGTAAGATATGTTCATCATGAGAGAGAGAGAGAGAGAGAGAGAGAGAGAGATAGAGAGAGAGAGCAAAATATGAAATGGACATAAATATATACATATATCCTACATAAAGGTAGCAGCTACAAAGTGATAATGCCACTGGCAGGGATTTGTGAATTAAAGTTCACGGAATATAAAAATATTGACATACGGTTGACACCAAAATAGTTCTGATATTGGTGTGTGATGCGGAATTAACATCAGAATCGAACGATACCAGCCTGATGAGATGAAATAGGTACATAATAATTTTCAATAGCTTCATTTGAAATAATGTAATTTATGATACATTCATTTAACCCTATATGGTTGCTTTTGTGTTCGATGACATATTTCCGCATCATATGCTCTGGCTTAGAACTGCGTTTTCGCTGAAAGTCCGCTCATTATATTTGTATATATGGATGGATGGAGATTTAATCTCATGACAGTACGGTACTTGATACATGTTGTTGATTACCAGTTAAGCTTTCTGAAGATGTAATGATATGAACAGTAGGAAACAGTCTTAAAGACCACGAATCATTCAAGGTAAATGAAGACATAGCACTAAAAGGAATATCACAATGAAAGTGTTACAATTTTGTTAAAGGTATAATAAATAAAGGTAAGACAATTCACAAAATATTACACCAACCTTATTCCGGCATTTAATCTAAAATATTCCTAGATTCATAATCGACGGTTTGCCAGTCACAATTTGGTTTATATCCATTTACAAATGTGTAGCTAAAATGTAGGGAAAACGGAGTAGAGGAGCTGTATAACTACTTCAAAACCATATTTGTTCTTTCCTAGGTGAAACGATCTCTTTGGATAAGGTATATTAATGATTTCGGGTCTTATATTTTCAGCCATCTCTAATCTACATCATACAGAACTTTTTGCTGCTGATTTATACCAAGCAAGTAGTTTCATGTATATATTTTAACATCGTTCCTTTATATTTTCAGTCATTTGTGGTGTATCCTACTGGCTCTTTGGCTTTGCACTGGCCTATGGAGAGGGAAATCAATTCATTGGCTATACCCATTTTGCGATTGCTGACCTTCCTGCCAATCGCTATGGATACTTCTTTTTTCAGTTCACATTTACTGCAACTGCCGCCACTATTGTGTCGGGGGCGATGGCCGAGCGGTGTGAATTTATTTCCTATTTTATCTTCAGCTTCATCATTACTGGTAAGAAAATAGACAACAGCATGCTTAATGGATTACTTAAGGTTCTTGTGTGGGAATAACGCCATTTTTCAGTTCATGACACGACAATCAGTATGACCAAAAACGGAGACCCCGGTTAGAGCCTCTGACGCACTGGAAACTACTGCCAACCTTTCTCACATAGCAACATTGGCTGAGCGTGAGACTCGAAATAATTTGTTTTTGAAAGACGTGCTATACACTTTTTAAAGATGATTGCACAACAATGTCTTTGGATGTATGCAACACGTTTATGACTACCTTTCACTAGCTAAAAAATCTTGATTCTGGATCGTGCAACCTAATTTGATCGCTTTATACTGCAGGCTTTTAAGATCGATCATCGTTCGAGACACGCACGTACAAGACTAATTTTTGTACGTCCAGCTCATTGTTTTCATATTCCACCATCTCAAATCATTTGTCATTATTTCATTCCAAATAACAAAAGTTTAATAATGCCAATGCTTGGCGTTCAGCTTTAATAGGTGTTAGGACTGGTTGGTCTGGTGTCAGGATAATGTTACTGGATGGGACATCATGTTACATGTCTGCGGCATGATGCTCCAATGTTAGACATCAATATAAACTGCCACACTGCAGACATCGCAACAATATGACTAAAGAAAATGTTAAAGCTACATTTAAAATCCTAATAACACACACAAAATCATTTGTCATTATTTCATTCCAAAACACACAAGTTTAATGATGCCAATGGACAGCCGTATACGAGTATGAAATTGTTTACCATCAATGACAAATACAGTGCATGTATACAGAATGTTAGACAAATAGCATATGTGGCTTGAGTATCTGCTAACAGCACTAAGGGTTGAAGCTGACCTGCCTAGCAGATCAGTTGTGCCCTAATTCCTAAGGTCAAAAGGCAACAGGGTTGACTCGGGACGCTTTTGCCGTTCAAAATCTTCACACCCTTGCATGGTCCTCAAACAAATGCTGGCTTTTTGTATAGTATTATTTTAAAAACTTTTTATGACACCCTGGAAAAAAAGATTGAACCGTAACATATATTTGTGTTGACTCCAGTTGGATGGATGTCTAGCCAATGACATTAGAGCTCCATGCACTGACCATTGACTTTACCAAGATGAAGGATCGCGCTTTAGCTTTGAATGGTCAGCACACTTTCAGCCACTATTAAAATCAAGGAATATTTAAACGATATAGCTCTTGTTTGGTTGAAATTTAACATCAATATTTTTTTATCATAGTTTGATCTTTTTTAATTTGCGCACGAAAAGATTTTATTTTAAGATATTTTTAAAATTGCTCACTAATATTGTTTTATTTGTATTAGTATTAGGTTGTCATTGCACGTCAGTACAATAATTGCATTACGGTGGCAATTAAAAAGAAAATGGCTTGCACAATTAGGCTTTTGGAAACTTGTTGCTTTCTATAATCAGTTATATACAGTTATATACAGTTATATACAGTTATATACAGTTATATACAGTTATATACAGTTATATACAGTTATCTACAGTTATATACAGTTATATACAGCAACGTGTTCCTTTTGGAAATAAGATATGAAAGGGGCTTCAATATATGATGACTAGTGTGAATGAGGCCTCTGGCATAAAATGAACAAAACAGAATAACTCTTGCGTTGCAAATGTTACGACAGATAATTCAGACAGAATCTGGTTTGGATAGTTGACTGTTGAACTTGACACGAAGTAACAGATGAGAAACTGCAATTTTCCGTAACTGCGAGTACGTTAAAAGCAGATCTCTAGACATTTCACTGTATTGATGTATGTATAATGCCGAACACGTGACATTTCAGGATTTTCATACACGTATATATGGTATGTCTAAGTGTTGAGTGGATGAAAGGAATTATTTAACGAGTAAAGTGGAAACCGTATATTGTCACAAATAACGAATGCCTCTAATGATAATATCAAATGATTCCTCTTCAGGAGTAAAACATCTATTCAAAAGATGTTCATCTCCTTAAATATTTTTCAAAGTCATAAGCCTTTGATGTTAATGTAGTTTTCTCCATTCTGTGCTATTACTATTATCAGCTGCATTGCCACGTCGAATACAAAAATGTATCAAAGCAACTTATTGTGCAAAATTTAAATTGTACGTAATCCTTTAAATTGTGCACTTTGTCAAACTAAAGGATGTTTTTATACAAAACAATGAATTCATTTATCTTTTTCTAACACGTTTCCTTTACGGACTAATACGGGCAACATTGTCTGGATGTGGTTACTGTAGAAACATGACGGAACCGTTTACATACATCAAAGCGTCCATGTAAGCTAATTAAAAAAAATTAATACTTGAAATCTGCTGTTGTTTGGAAGTAAATTCTAGACATTCTGGATTGTGCGTTCTCATTGAATAAATACACATTTATATTAGCGGGTAAACAAACTTTACACATGAGAGAGAGAGAGACAGAGAGACAGAGACAGACAGAGACACAGACAGACAGACAGACACAGACACAGACACAGAGACACAGACACAGACACACAGAGACACACAGACACAGAGACACAGACACAGAGACACAGACACAGACACACAGACACAGACACACAGACACAGACACACAGACACAGAGACACAGAGACACAGACAGACACAGACACAGACAGACACAGACAGAGAGAGAGAGAGAGAGAGAGAGAGATTAATATCACATAATAGCAGATAATTTTTCTAAATGGAAAAGGACTTCGTTCCAAATGAGTGACATGTTTTCTCCCACTGATATATTTCAGTATTTCGTGATTGATGAAATACAAACAAAAAAAAAACAAGTGTGTAGTTGACATAATGCAGATTACAAAGGTAGCATATTATTTATGGATTATATTTAACCTAACGTTTTCAAGTAAATTCAGGATATTTGTTTATATTAAAGCTTAGTATTTAAATTCCTGTATATTCTTTCCTTTGCCCGTTTCTTAGTGCTATTTAATAAGTATTTTATAAGGATCACATTGGCATATATTAACTGTCTTAAAGTATTCTCGAGGATATAAGTTTTATTGTTTTGCGAAACATTAACACTTATCCAAGTAAATATTGTGCTGATTCTTTGAGTCTTTTTTTTTCTACAGTGTAATACATTTAGCTGTCTTTGGTGGTTTTATAACCACAACAAAATCCAGGAAAAACTGCTTTACTGTGAAAATGTGAATTCAGTTTTCCTGTGAAAGCAGGTGCATGCGTTAAATTGGCTTTTTACACATTTTATCATATTTCTTATTTTGAAAGTCTTGTAGGGCCACATAATGTTTCATTTGTTTGGCATGTACTCTGGCGATGGCGATAGTTGAAATGTTTAAGCAAATCAACAGCATCCAAGAGTCATTACAAAACCCATTCCAGTCTAAACTGAATGATGTATATTGTACCCGGTCTTTTCTTCAGGCTTTATATACCCGCTGGTGACTCATTGGACGTGGTGGTATAATGGATTTCTAGTCAAGGGAATGGATTATGGAGGTGATGTTGGACGGATAGGATACCAGGTTGGTTGTATAAGTAGTTCCGGGAGTAGAGAGAAAATTCCATAGAAGGCAAAGGGTATTCGTCAAAAAAAAGTTGTTACACTGGTCGTGATTCCTATGGTCAGGAGTCCAAATTTGTACAGTTTTATAATTAGTTTTTAGTTCGTAGCAACATTGTGTAGGTCTGCATCACCTTTTTGCGATTCTAGGCCGGAAAATTAAGTAACGGAAAGAAGTGAAAAGAATAACGTAAGTAAAATTAACAAGTTATTTATTTATCTAAATTGTAAAGTATACATTTAAGAAACACATTATTATTACTTAAATCCTAAAAACTCCTAGGCAGATGAGCCTTATGCATCTTCTGACTGGGTTTTCCTACAATCTGACATGTGACAGGATTCACAATACTTAAACTTTTCAACTTTTTTTTATTCAAGATAGTGTGATAAGTCTTGTCAGCTCCAAAATGGCCAGTCACGGGAGTTTTATCGACTAAAATAATTTCTTGTTTATGTAACCTCGGGTAGTCTACGTGATATCTCATTGACCACTTCAGCAGCGGGCGTCTCATTTGGTTTCTTTTTTTCTCGTACGAACCCCAAGATGAATTATATAATAAAATAATAAATGTGGGCTTCAGTTTTACTAGGAGACATTTGAGACACACAGGATAACGTATGATCTTGGTTCTATTTCATAATTAGTAATTATATTGTCACATCTATTAGAATACTAGTGGATATAATGAGGTGGAAAGTAATCATTGTGATGAATAATTGACTGATCAATCCCAGGAGCAAAAAGAGACCTCATCAAAAGGCAGGTTAATAAATGTGACAGCTAAACGTATACTTTCCTGACCAACGTTATTTGCTGGAGCCTGTTTTTTCAGCGCTCTGGTAACTGCATAAGGAGGGTACCAATCGAGGATTTCGTTTTCAATAGGATCAACATTTTGATGCAGACAAGGCTTGTCAGTTGCAGGAGGATTAACTACCACATTGCCTTTTGTAAAAATCTGGAATACCTACTTTGGCAGGAACAATAAGAAATCTACACGCCGAATAAAAACATTTTCACTTTAAATATTCTCAAAGGGAAATCAGATAAAGAAAATACTTGTTAGCTGCTCTGTCCCCTAATTTCATAGGCATTGACTAGGCAGAATCGCCTCTCTTTGATATAGAACCGTTAGAGATGACGTGAATGATTCAGATTTCTCCAAAATATCGAGCCAATATAATGCCTTTTGTTCAAGATAGTAACCTCCTTTACGTCTTTGAAATGTATGGATTTGGAACAGCTATGTCTTTATTGTTTTGTTATTAGTTTTCATCCTGTAGCAATCAAAAATGACATGCCTTCGCAATAACTACTTGTAGGAAGGGGCCCCAAGTGGCCGAGTGGTCTAAAGCACTCTCCGTTACGGATCACTGCCATCTCACCTCTGTCTGCTTGGGTTCGAGTCTAAGATTCGGCTAATGTAGTTATGTGAGAACGCTTGCCAGTAGCTTCTCGTGGGTCGGTGGTTCTTTCCGGGGTTTTTCCCGGGTTCTTCCTCCACCAATAATACTGGCCACCATGTATAGCCCATCGTGTGCTGAAAAATGGCGTTAAACTCGACAACAACTACTTGTGGGACACGATAACTGGTTTCTGGTCATGTTTATCAGATGTTTGATTCTTAAAAGTTTGCCAAATTGAGACTAATATGACGTGTGTAACAATAGCAGCGAAGAAGACTATTGACAATTGAAACGTTGAACCCTGGAATAATCCTCACCTGTGCGAGCACCGAAATCCAAAGTTTCTAACATTTGCTCATCAAGATAGGTCTTGACATCACTAAGAATGAAATTCTTAAACTCTTCAATTAATGAGGTTTTTGAGGTTATCTTAATTTTTATCAACCTTTGTGGCTGAGCATCACTTCTCAAATAGACCATTTTCCCTCGCCAATTCGACTTTTTCCCTTACAAACGGTCGTTATCTTCAGGAACAATCGGCAATCATCATCAAATAGTTAAGCACATTATATACCCACAGAACACAGCAAAGTTCTTAACAGGTTGGCCCCTTTGCCGTAACGTGTGGGTTTTGCGTGTTTTATGTTCAAGTTGCAATACAGTAACAACCAGAAGGTAGGCGCGAAAGCGCAAACAGAGGTCACACTGAAGTTAACTGAACACAAGAACTGGAATATCTGTGGTTTCCATTGTCTTATCTATAGATCACATGACATTTTACACCAGGTTTAACGACCCTATCTTGAATGCATGCGTACCATTAGAAGTAATAACTGCAGTTCTCTTAACACCACGAAATAATAAAAAATTAATTATGGCGGAAAGTATACAAGTAATTTTAAAAGTAGCATTTATATTATATTATAAAATTTATAAGTAGCGAAATCCAGTTTAGAGTGGACAAACTCAGTCCCTTAAATGTTGGCTATTAAAGTTTTATTAATGTATCGACTCTTTATGTTAGACAAATGCACGCACGCACAAGCACGCATGTTCACTCTATAATACCCATAATACCCCAACATTATATCATCAGTATCCATCTTCTTGAATTTACGGTGATGGTGAAAACGTTTCAAACTTTTTTTTATAAAAACTTTCTACGGTTTGTTCTCATAAACCCATATATGTATTAATCTGGGAACCCGGAACGATAGAGAGAAGAGAAGAACGAGTTCCAAGAAAAGGGTGTCACAAGATTATGAAAATATCTTGGAGGAAAAGGAAGGTACGGGATCAGATCTGTAATGAAAAAGACAAGCTGTTGCTAACTTTTGGATATGAGGAATTGACCTGGGCGATATGCGCGCTTATTTATATGCGTCTGGCGCACGGCAAGACCAAATATGGCCATCCCTCAGTAGATTAAGCTAGATGTTTGCTCTTCATTGCATACGAACCATTTTGTTTTACGTCATTCGACAGAAAGTTGTACCCAAGCTCTTAGTCAATGCATTGGAAATTCGCTAATGTATAATCTTGAAATCTACGTGGCTTGCAGAATTATATTTCTTGCTGAGCAGACTTTATATTTCTTGCTAAACCAGCGAAAAGAGCATGTAATATATAATGCCTTTAGTAACATCATACACTTATTCCATACAACAATGTACATTGCCCTTTCTTCACTTGCGCAGCATTCATTTTCATTCCATTAATATATATAGTTGTGCTTTAGAAATAAATGAAATTAATCTTAATATATTTTAGAAAATTACTTTAATATAAATGAATGAAACATTAATACAATTGAGAGAAAATGTAAATCATAATACTTTTACTAAAATTATGTCCTAATACATTCAACGTTGTTAAAATATTGCAATGCAGGCATACAGTTGATGCACTTAAAACCAAACGTTGGCACACGTTTGACCTATAGCATGTTTGCATTATTAGGTTCAAATACTACAGATGTGGTAAGCCTTCTGCTTGTCGATGCTATATTAGCGTCAGGCTTTTAGTTTCCACCATGTTTACTTTCTTTGTATTAGAGTTTTCATTTTCAAATATGCTACTGCGAACGGCGATTGATCGGGAACAGGCATAACCCGACACGTATCTTAATATCGCATCGTTAGTAAAATACCTAGTCATTCTCTAGGCTTACAAACATAATAGTATATTTGTTGTACACCTGTCGCCAGCTTCCGATGGAAGTGATCTGAGGCACTCGCCTTTAGAAATCATTAAAACATTTCACCTTTCCAAGTTGGTTGAATCTCGGCTTGGCCAACGATGTTGTGTAAGAAAGATTGCAAGTAGTTTCTCGTGGGTGGACTAGTCGTTCTTTCCATACTTTTCCCTGGTTATTCATCCACCATATATACTGACTTCCATGTATATTCCAGCATATACTAACAAATGGAGAAAACCCCACAAAAGCAATTAAACAAACTGACTAGCAATATATAAAAGGAGACTTTAAATCTACATCTTTGTGAAATTAAGTGAGAATCAATATTAAAGATGAAATCTGGTCATTACAAGAACGATAAAACATTTTAATTTAAAACCATTTCCTCATCCGATGGGTTTATACAGGCAAGTCTTGGGACGCATATTGAGAACATTGGTTTGATTCATATGTTATTATACACACATTATACCTGCCACGATAATTAATAAATTAAACGGCAGGAAACGTATAGCCATTCTAATAATATTTTCATAGGACTTTTCCGGAAGTGGAGTGGTGCATACAGTAGGGGGTACGGCTGCATTTGTTGGGGCGGCAATACTTGGACCACGAATTGGCAGATTTGACCCGAAGACTGGAGCCGCCGTTCATATCAGAGGGCACTCTATTCCGGTAAGTTCTCATTTTGATTTATTTCGGTAAGTTCTCTATTTCATTCTAATGTTGTTCAATTTGAATATTTGCAGTTTTGTTATCGATCCCTAGTGAGATTTCAAAACTCTTAATTTTTTTGCAATGTACTACAGAAAAGAGGGTGCATGGAATACATAAATTATTCACATGTATGGATAATTAATTGATATACCTGCTAAATCAATGTAATTTACCACGTTAAACCACTCGTATGTATTTGAATAAATGTTTTGTAAGTTTCTAATAAATAAACGGGTCATTTATTTTGCAGCTTTCAACTCTTGGTGGTTTTATTTTGTTTTTCGGGTTCTTGACGTTTAACGGCGCTTCCCAGCTTTCCCTTAGTAAGGCGGGTGACGGAGAAGCCATTAGTCTCGCCATCGTCAACACCATGATCACAGCAACCTTTGCCTCCTTTACCGCGACCTTCGTCTACCGTATTCCCAAATTTGGATCTGGTGCCTGGTGTATTACTGTCGCGAGTAACGGTGCAATCACCGGAATGGTAAGATTCAGAGCTTTTCTGGCACTGTTTATCTTCGTATTTCTTTATTTGTGCATGATTTTCATTACATCCTTAAATAACATTGTTTCTCTGTCATACTTCCTTTATATTCAATTCCGTTCTTTGAGTTTATTTTTCCATGCAATCAGCCAAAAATCAGTTTATCAATAACTTTCTCTCTCTCTTTCTCTCTTTCTCTCTCTCTCTCTCTCTCTCTCTCGTAAACTATTTTCGTAAACTCATCCATCTTCCTTTCTAGTATACAACATCTGTTTCGATATGTGCGTCTGTGTTTTTGTGTGTATGCATGTATGTATTTGATGGATATAAAACGTTGAAAGCTCGATATGTGTTTTATTGGTTGTGGGCCAAATAAATGTATAGGCAAACATTGTTTAATGAGGGTCGAGAAACGAAAATATATTCATTGTTTTCTTTATAGGTTGCATCCTGTGCCGGATGTAATGTACTCTATCCGTGGGGTTCATGTATATTGGGTATCATAGCAGGCATCAGCTATCACGTCTGGTGCTGGATTGTCCGTCAAATTAGAGTTGATGATCCCGTCGATTGTGTGGCCAGTAAGAGAGAATACATTTATATTAATCGCGCACACACGAAGTCAGAATCCAAAGGCATCTTTACAAAATATTAAATCTCTGTTGGAAAGCCACCAATTCCTTTTAAAAACCTTTGTTCCCTTTTCCTCAGTCAGGTGTAATTGTTCCTACTTGTAAAGAATCGCGTTAATATAAATTTATTGCAACATCGTCATAATGCCAAATATTGAAATATTGATTTGAATTGTGGTGTTAAAAGGTTTGATTTCAATTTAATCTCAATAAGATTATCTAGCTACAGCACTTGTCCAAAAGGTTTTTATATTTCCATTAATATTTTTGTTTTAATTGCTGCATTTTTTGAAAGTTGATTTTATCAATGCATTTAGTTTCAGAAGTGCACATTATCGTCATCGGGTCTGAATGGACTGTTCGTGATGCGATGATTCCGCCAGACATTAGCCTTTCCATTTCATTCAGATTACGGATATACTTGATACGTTCACTTGTTTTTGGGATAACTAATCGTACTTATAATATTAAGGACCGCTCCGGTGACCTATTTGTTAGAGCGGACGATGCGGGAGGTCGTGGGTTAGTTCGTCGGCTGAGTCATACCAAAGACTTACAAATGGTACAAACAGCTGCTTCGCTTGGCGTTCATCATTAAGAGGTTAGTGTTAGGATAGGCTAGGACTAATCGAACACTGGGTGGCCTGGTGTCAGGATAATGTGACTGGGTTGGACATGATGCTACATGTTTGCGGCATGATACCCCAGTGCTAGACATCACAATAAACGGCCACAGTGACAAGACATCACAATAAACGGCCACAGTGACAGACATCGTTGCGATATAGCTGAAACATTGTTAAAGCTTTGTTACAAATCCAAATCACATCACACACATATGAGGTCATGTCAACTTTTCCATTGCGATTCGAAAACATAGGATTTGGTGATTTTGGAAAAGCAAGCGACTGATATCATACTTTTCTTCTTCGAAACTCTTCATTTATAGAAAATACTGCCATCAAGTCTTCTTTCGAAAAGAATGTTCGCGCTCAAAGTGTTAGTTTTCTAACCATTTCAGTGAATTTAGGAGGTGGAACTTTGGGCGTTATTGCTGTCGGCTTTTTGGACAGGAATAAAGGCATCCTCCTTAAATGGAATCGACAATCCGGACTGGTTTGTTTATTTTATATACTAATTTTCAAATAGAAACGTAACATAATTTTTCCGCAAATACAACTTGGCATCTGAACGTTTTTTTTATAAAGCCTATGTATTGTTTGGATCTTGTTAAAATAAGCACTAAACGTAAATATAATATTCCTAGGAAATAATGTGCCTATTAAGATGGTATTCTGAAATAATGCAGCAATCAAAAGTAGTAGATATTTAGTCATGACCGTCCCAGTTGTTAGGTTTATAGATGCAAGTAAAGAGTAAAAAATCTTCTGTCGCTATGCAACTAAGACAAATATAAAATAAAATAAAATGGAATATTAGAATGTAAAAAGAAATAATTTGGAACGGCAACACGAGGACTTCATTTTAAGGTTTATAATTAGAAGGGTTATTCGCTAATAGAGAATAGTAGAACCCTGATTGCAGTCAAATTGATTTTCGAGTGCCTTTTGATTTCAGTGCATGGCTTGGCAATAAAACCATGATTGCAGATAAATTTATTTTCTTGATGACTTTTGATTTCAGTGCTTGGCCTGGCAGTTGGCTGGTATGACCCTCATCATGGTCTGGACAGCATTTTGGAGTGCAATTTCGTTCGGAGTCATGAGGTGGATGAAGATCCTAAGGGTACCAGAGGATATAGAACTCAAAGGTGAGGCTCCCAATAGGAGTTTTAGTATTTTCAAATATATAATGAAATACTTTTGAAACCTAGAACAGGTGTATGGTTGAGAAACAAACACATGAAGCAACATATATTTTCTGAACGCTTTATGAATAAAAAGTTCAAATCATCCAACAGGTTTCATAAATGTTATATGCTGTAGTTAAACTGTAACATGACTTGTTTGTTCTCTTTTGAAATCGAGAAACAGAACATAGAACATAGTGTACTGTACTGATTTTAGTATTTGGAGTTAGTATTTTTTATTTATCTTAATACCACGAAAGCCATCTATGTTGAATATTTGGAACATTGAGGAACAACACAAGGTCCAGATGTAAATACAAACGGATATTACGTATGCCTGCCTCATAAAATACATTTTGATACGCTCATCACATATTAAAAATAAGAAACGTTTAAGAAGTGTAATTTCCACGACCATCTACATCTACACATCTCGCATCTTGTGGAAATGAGTTGCGGTAAAAAGAGGACAGATTTGTTATTGTCGAATACAATATTTTTAACACCTACATTAATGATCCATATGATGGGAATAACTTTGGGATACATTAGTCATTGTTCTTTGGTAACTTCAAAACTGGAGTCCGCTAGACGTGAAACAAACACAAATGTTTAAAGAGATTAAACTCGTGCACTTGTAACTTTCAGAATTACAGCCATATAAGTCCTTCAAAACTAAACTAAGGACAACTTGACTTCGTTTATTCACTGCCCTGACTATACAGTATTTAGTCACATAAAAGTTTGACCTCAATGCGAACGACAATTTGTTTTCACGTTAAGCGCTGGCATGTAACTATATATGATTTTGTTATAATATATTTTTTATTACTTCTAAAGTACTACTACTACTACTAATAATAATAGTAATAATGAGAAATTTGTATAGCGCCTGATCTTTGTAGCTGTAAACGCTTTACAACATATATAATGATATGACTTATAAAAAAACAATACATACCATGAAATTACAAAACATAAAATATGCTGAAAAGATTTAAGGTGGGAAACATTATTAGGTATTCAAGTTTGTTCTTGCAGTCGAAAAAGGTGCATTTTAAGAGCACTCTTGAAAGGCATGCCTGTCTTTGTTTTTAATTTCAATGGGCAATTCGTTCCACGTTGCTGGGCCCTGGTATGCAACAGAACGTTGTCCATATGACTTCGTTTTCATAGTGTGAATGCGGAGTATACAATTGTCAGAATAGGAGCGCAGGTATCTTGTGTTTACATGGGTGAGGTCGGATAGGTATGTTGGACTGGAGTATCTCAGTGAAGCGTAGAACAGTGAACACATTTTGTGTTTGATTCTGGATCGAATGGATAGCCAGTGTATGTTACAGAGCAGCGGGGAGGTGTGCTCTGATCGTGGTAATATAAAGATGATCCGAGCAGCTGTATTTTGAACTTTTTTGAAGTTTCTGGAGTAGATTGAGACAAACCAGACATAACTGAGTTGCAATAGTCGTCTTGAAAGTGCTAATGGACACAAATGTTTTAGTGGCATCAACTGAAAGATATTTGCGAATGGATGTGATGCGTTTTAGTTCAAATTATGCAGCCTTGCATATGTTCATGACGTGGAAAACCTAGATCTCGCACTGACTGTGTGAATGTAATGTTGATGTTGCTGATATTTATGGCTTGAGGTAAAATATATGAATGAGAAATGCTTTGTGTTGTGATCGAGAAGGCACATAATAAGATAACCTGGCACATCATAGAGCTGGGCCTACACGGTTTGCACTTGGACAGGAATTATAAGCGAGTATATAAGGTACACATTACATTTTATAAATTCGTATTCTAATTTGGACTTGTTTTTCCGACATTGTTGTTTCTACATTAATGGACAGTAAAATGTCTTGCGTCCCGAAGAGTCCAACTACACACCAATACAAAAGAGAACTATATAAATTCACCTCGTTATACTGTTTCATTTTATTATTACGAGCACATTCCGACTCTTTACGTCTGCATGACCATCTTTGAAATTTGTTTTCAAAGAGGTCACGTTTCCAATTTTTATTTTCTTTCTTCCAGAAATTGATTATTGATATTATATAACAAAACTGGTAATGGTTCTGCCGTAGACAAGACTGTTTCAATGGCTACAAGTTTTACTCGCTATCACGCAATTAATAGAAAACCGTTTTCTCTTGAAAGTATTCTCCTGTTCACAACTAATCTACATGGCGGAGTTGTAATTGCTTTCTTTCGATTCCAATTGTCTTGAGTAAACATTGCTGAACAGAGTTAATCTAGACATTATACCATTATGCGACACACAAATCTGATGAAGGATTTCCATAGCACTTTAACTAGCTGAGGTCACTGTAGCTCTTAACACCAGCCTATTACTTCTTAATTATGATGTTTTACTTTTAAAACTAAGGTCCATCGCGTTATTAAAGTTTAAAGGATGCATCAAAAATATTAATTTAAACATTGTATGTCCTCTTGTCCTTTTGTAGGCTTGGACATCCCAAGACACAAAGAGCCTGGTTACCCAGTTGAGTCATACGGACACGGTCATGTCGAGAAGATTATACAGATACTCGAGAGTACACCCATGGAGGTATTTCAGGGTAAGAAAAATGTACTGATACCAGCTACTTCCCGTTCTGTGACAAGAGTGACAAACAAATTTAAAATCTAAGCGAAAAAAAAAACGAAAGAAAAATACTGAGCGAGAAAAACTAAATTGGGGCGCCATTGCGAATTTCGAAACCCTTGACCTCTTCTTGCAGTCGCGACACAAGAGGCAAGTATGGCTGTTTTTGTATAATATACCACGATATACCTACACGGAGGCCCCGAGTAGCCGAGTGGTCTAAAGCGCTATCCGTTATGGATCATTGCCATCTCACGTGTCGGCGTGGGTTCGAGTCTTAAGATTCGGCTAATGTAGTTATATGAGAAAGCTTGCCAGTAGCTTCTCGTGTGTCTGTGGTTCTTTTCGGGGTTTTCCCGGGTTCTTCCTCCACCTGTAATACTGGCTGCCATGTATAGCATATCGTGTGCTGAAAAATGGCGTTAATCCCTACAACAACAACAACAACACCTACATGCTTAATCTTCCCTATATAAGCTAAGTAAATTCAACTTCATATTACCGCTCCGTTGGCGTAAGTTGTTTGATCGCCTCGGATGCGGATGGTCGCGGGTTCGAGCCCTGGCGTACTAAATTCTCATAAAATACTTCATACATCGGATTCAATGACAAAAGTTAGCTATGTAATTATAGGTTACTGCATTTGTTTTGGAAAATGCGAGTTTTTTTCTTCAGATTATTACGTTAGGACCTTTTTATTATATATGCATTTTCTTATTGTATCTTGGGCTCAGTTTGAATTTTTTTTAGAAGTACAGAAATACCAAAAATATATAGAAACAAAGAAAATGAACTTGTGCTAATAATAAATATAAAAAATATACAATTATTGATTCATCAATACACAATAACAATATAAATGCGCACTTAGTACCACACAATGGTTGTAGAACTTCTCCGCGCGCTCTACACGAGTATCAAAGTATTATTTTAGCTTAATGAAAATAACATTGAATTCATAGTCGCATTGTGAAGGAATGAGCAATGCAGCAACTTTTCCATTTGGTCTAGAATATGGAAATTTTAGGTTGTTTGTGCTATTTTGTCGATTTTACTAAGTTCATCAGGTAACGGACTGTGACCGCGTTACTTACACGCGAAGTACATGTGATTTGAGCAGGGAGAAACCAGTCTTAGACTCAGTTGCATGTGTGTTTGTTTTGTAAGTGTATGTTTGGAATCATAATGTTGAAAAACTGAATTTTGCAATTTAAATTATAAAAAGGCGTTAAGGAAGAGTATGTTCATTTCCTTTGAGTGCAGTTGGAAATCATAATAACAGTACAATTTCGCGGTGTAAGTTTTAGAACCCGTGATATAGCTCGTGCAATTCGGATTTGTAGAACTAAGCATGTATATTTTGAGGAAATTCCAGATGCAAACATATAAGACACATTTGTCATTCTTGTTACAAGCTAAACTCGATATAATTATGCCTTGCCACTCAGCTACGTTATGACCTATGTCCATCGCTAGCCTAAATCCGAAAAATTGTACTGTAGCATCATTTATTTTCGTTGGGCTCAATTTTCGTGGTTTTGTAAAAAAAAGGCATTTTCGTGGGGACGTAAATTCGTGGTTTTGCCTGTCAAATTTTGCATATTATAAGGTAGTTAATTTCATGGTTTAACCTCTACAAGTACCCCAAATAAAGAATACAAAAGAATAAAACGATGCCGACGCAAACGGCGGTAACATTAATGTTTAAAACAATACTACCACCTGTATGAGTACATATCTAAGACCCAGCAAGTTCAATACTTACAACGTGTTTTTGGCCAAGTGATTAACATCTGTCAAAGCAGACTCAGCCAACAACACTAAAACAATACTTCCACCTATGTGAGCACATATCAAACACCCGTCAGGATTAATCAGTTTCGCCATGTTTTCGTTTGAGTGTTCAAGATCAAAGGAAGCCGACGCCGCCAACAAAACCAGACCAATCAGTTATTAAAGTACATTTGAATGATCTCTTACTTAAACCACTGTCCATAAAGTTGCAATATCAGTACTTTATGACTATCATGGCGTTAACACAGTGGCTTAAGAGTGGTAAAATTCAACTTAGATCACCCTCGGTTCCTGGACTTCCTAACCCATCAGAAGCTGAGAACCCGGCGCAGGCTCTCGCTTACCAGGCAGCTAATGACGCAGTAGAACCACTGCTTCAGTCTGTGTCCCGGAAAAGAAAGCGAGGAGAGTATAACTGAAACAGTGGCTTTGTCCAACAATCTGTGCAGTGTGAGCTTTAATAATCTGCTTTAGTGTTTCAAAAAAAATATTTTTTTTTACAGGATTGTTGTTCTATTGGATTTAAAATGCATGGATAAAAAAATGTGCTTTCAGAAGGATTTGAATGTTTAAACAACAGCTGCACTAGATTGAAGGATCGACTTCAATAACTATTAAATCTAATTTTCATATGCAGTTATTTTGTATTACTAGTATTTTTTCTTTCTTTCTTTCTGTTTAGTATTACTATTGTTTGAATATGTTATGCTTTTTCTATATTTTCTCTCTATCCTTACTTAAATGAAACACTGTAAAAAAAAAACGGGTCGGGAATTGGGGGGGGGGGGATCATCAACCTATGTGGCTCATTTTTCGTTGGGGATTTAAATTCGTGGTTTGTGGCAACCACGAAAACCACGAAAATTGATCCCCCACGAATATTGATGATACTACAGTATTTAAAAAACGTTTGCATTGGAACTTGCTATACGCTAACGTGTGACCTTCTACTTATGCATCATACATAAAAATTCTTCATCGTCTTGGCTTATTGGCTCTGGAGCCTTTACTTTTCTATCAAAACCTTCAGTCGCAATGTTTTCCGAATTTAGTATCTTTACTTATAAAATGGTACGTCTCGGATGGATACGCGATAGCTATTGGCCTCAGTATGCTTTTCTGTGCTATTTGTTCATAGTCGAAACCATTATATTTACAAAAAGTACCGATCATTTCTCCTAAATAACTGTTTAGATAATCATGATGGTATTTTTAATGCTGTGATTATCACGGTCATTCGTTTGCTTCTTTAAAAGCTTCATGTGTTACTCAGTAAACTGGTCCACATCGTTCACTTTATCATCTATACATTCAAATAGACGAAAAAGTATCTTTAATTCATCCGGAAACAAATCTATTAAGCTGAAACCTAAACGTCTACTACACCAGTGTAAATGTATTGTTTACATCGTTTCTGTTTTACTAGTTTTAGACGTACGTGCCGTGCAGTATTATGGTGTTTAGTATCGCATAATACTGAACAATTCGGACAATGTCAAGTTTATGAAAAATATGTATATACTATTTGCAAAGTCACCATTAAAATTAACAATAATGGTCAGAAGTTAAACACACATTTTAGATATGCACATAACATAATAAACATGCCTCTTTTCAAAAAATCAAATGTTACATGTTTTAGGATATTACTATTTCGAGATATTTTCTCGATCCATTCCCCTTCCTCAACTCCTGATATATTTCAAGTGAGAGCCAATATTTTTGCAGTTTGTTTATTTACCATATGTACCTTATTATGCGACTACTAACTCTTGTGTTCTTGGTATTGGTCTTTTTATAGCACTGTTATAAATTAGTGTGCATAATGCCTCATTCACTACATTACAATATACTTGTGACTAACTCGTTACTATAATGCTTTTAGTACTTTAATATGATACAGAAAGTCCAATATATATTAACGGAAAGCTTTCAGTCTGCAACTATTTTGTTCTTTCAAATTGTCACAGAGTGACCAGTTTGAGATAAGATTATTTATGAGAAAATGCCTTTTTTGAAACTAAGAAATTTTCTTACAAGGGAAAATTGGAAGACTAGAATATAGACTACTTTTTGTTGTTGGTGGTGGTGGTTGTGGTGTGAGGTTTTAACATAATTTTTTCAGAACACGATAGACTTTACATGGAAGCCAGTATTAATGGTGGAAGAATAATCCGGGAAAACCCCCGGAAAGAACTACCGAACCACGAGAAGCTACTGGCAAGTTTTCTCACATACCAACATTGGCCGAATCGGAGACTCGAACCCACGCAGACAGAGGTGAGATGGCAGTGATCCGTAACGGACAGCGCTTTAAACCACTCTAGGTCCCCGACTACTCTTTAACTTTGATAATAAGCAATGCTGTCGAATGAGAATAGACTATAATTCAAAATTCCTATGCCCATAATTGAATATGTGGCTGCATGAAGTTCAAGTAACGCTAGTTACGTACATATCAGCACGAGGTTTATCCAATGCTTTTCTGAACGTAGACATCTTCTCATTCTGACGCTGTCAATGGAAGCCATATGATATATTACTTTGGTGTGAAACTGGCTTTTAATGAAGTACATGATACCGATAAAATAACTTCTACAAAATAATAATAATTTAAAGGCCATATTAGAAGTGCTGTACTAACGTATGTAGAATTGATTTGGTGAAATAATTACTCCAATGCAATATGAACTCACAAACCTGGTGACGAGGTTCGACATAATTACAGATATAGATGTGCATCTTGCACAATTCAATGAATAAATTATATTTGCTATCAGCACTTAACCATTTTCTACGCAGTTAAGTCATTATGTTTCCCCATACAACAAAAATATTGGGTCCATCACAACGTGGAGGTGAAGAAAACCAAGGAATGTTGGGTATCTAGAATAGTATTGATCGTTTAATAATTCTTTTGAATACTAATGTGAAAACATAATTATATCCAAATTAAAAACTGAACACTGCAATAAGATTGATTATGCTTCAGATATTAAGGCAAAAATAAGTACGTTTTCAAGAGAAAGACATTGTATAAAACGCTAAGATACAATAATAGAGCTAGGATGTAGGTCAATCTCATTGAATCGATGGTTTTCTGGACGTAGACATCTTCTCATTCTGACGCTATCAATGCAAGCCATATGATATATTACTTTGGTGTTAAACCGGCTTTTAATTAAGTACATGATACCTATAAAATAACTCCTACTAAATAATAATAATTTAAAGGCCATATTAGGAGTGCTGTACTAACGTATGTCCAGATGATTGGGTGAAATAATTACTCCAATGCAATATGAACACTCACAAACCTGGTGACGAGGTTCGACATAATTACAGATATAGATGTTTATCTTGCACAATTCAATGAATAAATTATATTTGCTATCAGCACTTAACCATTTTCTACGCAGGTAAAAGTCATTATGCTTCCCCATGCAACAAAAATAATGGGTCCACCACAACGTGGAGGAGAAGAAATCCAAGGTTTGGTTAAACTCCGAGGCTAAAACCCTGGTTACCGTATCGCAGCCGGTTATGTCGTAGCCATATATTCGAGTTACGTTTGCTAGCAATCAGTCAAATATATATATATATCTCATCAGCTGGCTGTACACTGGACCCCATAAATTATTATTCGCAAACAATTGCACAGATGGGCAAATAAGGCATGGATATGGTGCGTGTTCGTGCTCAAGAAATCCAAAATATATTTATCACAATCTTCAAATATTTCTAATGAATTCAGCATGTTACCTAAAATTTAAATGTTGACTTTCATGTGAGCCGTATTAGACTCGGAATGCGTTATATATCAGATAGTGAGGTACTTCAGGCTGTTCGCGACATCATCATCGTCAGTCTCTTGACGAGTGTGGTCCTTGAGACACTGTGCTGCTGAACATCTGACCAGTTCCCTCCACTTGTCTCGATCATGTGCCAATGCCAATGCCTGTGTCCAGGTGGCGATGGCAACGCTGTCTCTCGCTCTTATTTTATGCAAAGTACCAGTAGCAGAAAAAGTCGTCTAGCGGAGCCCATCCCTCTCCAGACCAAGGAGTTGCCAGAAGGGGATGTAGTACATCTTCCATCTGCGTTAGGGTCTCCACTCCGGATTTTCGTTTAGGTTTTACCCCCTTAGGCTTTGGCTAGCCAAAGCCGACCTGCAAGGCAGCAGGAGACTCGTGTATGGGCGGGTTCGTCCATTTCCCGAGCAGATAAATAATCTGCCACTGCCCATAATAAATGCGCCAAAACTGAGTTTAAATAAAAGCACTTATATGGAAAAAAGCTATCAGACTAGTAATAATGCAGTCAGTATACAAGCGCAGTATTTGACTGAAAATACATATATAATTTTTAAAAAAACATGGAATAGAACAATATTAATACATGTTTTTTTATAAAGATATTGCAAAAGTGATGCAGAATTTACTGATAATATTCCTAGAGTTTAGTTTATCTAGCCATTCATTTTTATATTAATAGTAAACATAGAACTTCTAGAATGAGTTTATCTATATTAATATTAATTATATAGTTCCTAAAATGACAGTTTATAAAAAAATAATTATACTTATTATATATTTTAACACTTTGTTAATTGACATTAAAATCTACAATTTTATTTCCTATTGCGAATAATGTCAAGTTGGCTATATATGTAAAGTAAAAAGGTAATATAAAATTGCCTGTTTCCTTTTATCATTAAATAAAAATGATTGGTTAATAAATGTCCATTAACGATACGAGCTTCTGCTTCATTGTTTTCCTGATGCAGAAGAAACGCTGTAGTAGGAAATACTGTTAACCATTTGTAAACTGCTTTTTTATGGTCTTAAATTAAGTGATAAAGAAGAGCAAAAAACAGACAATTGTTTGGTAATGAAAAATGTAAAACAAAATATTTGCCTACAATACAAAGTGAATATTTGCAAAGAATATACATTATTTTGAATTGGATCTCAAATAGTCCTTAAAATTCTATCACAAGTCTAAATATGTGAATGTATGAAGTTAGAGTTTAACTACATTAAATAAATTTCTATATTGAAATTGTGTGATGTGCCTGCAGTCGAGCAAATGTACCAATGACTTAGAAGATGGCGATGTGCTAAGTCTGTTGATGTATCACAATAATATAATACAAAATATCATTGATTCAGTTTACTATAGTTCCAAATGAATGTGCGAGATCTAGAATAGTATTGATCGTTTGATAATTCTTTTGAATACTAATGTGAAAACATAATTATATCCAAATTAAAAACTGAACACTGCAATAAGATTGATTATGCTTCAGATATTAAGGCAAAAATAAGTACGTTTTCAAGAGAAAGACATTGTATAAAACGCTAAGATACAATAATAGAGCTAGGATGTAGGTCAATCTCATTAAAGCATTTAAAATATTGTTGCCAAGTTTAGGAATTTCTAAGTGGAAATCTGTAATATAAAACTTGTGAAGCAACAGCTTTGTAAAAATCCAAAATTAATTTATTTCCACAGAATAGAAAGTAAACATTTAAAAGAGAAATTGACGGTTTTACGATTTAAATCCCACATAAACATACTCCTAATCAAACTCTGATTTAAATCCCACATAAACATACTCCTAATCAAATTCTGATTTAAATCCCACATAAACATACTCCTAATCAAACTCTGATTTAAATCCCACATAAACATACTCCTAATCAAATTCTGATTTAAATCCCACATAAACATACTCCTAATCAAATTCTGATTTAAATCCCACATAAACATACTCCTAATCAAATTCTGATTTAAATCCCACATAAACATACTCCTAATCCAATTCTGATTTAAATCCCACATAAACATACTCCTAATCAAATTCTGATTTAAATCCCACATAAACATACTCCTAATCAAATTCTGATTTAAATCCCACATAAACATACTCCTAATCAAACTCTGATTTAAATCCCACATAAACATACTCCTAATCAAATTCTGATTTAAATCCCACATAAACATACTCCTAATCAAATTCTGATTTAAATCCCACATAAACATACTCCTAATCAAATTCTGATTCAACATTAGTGGAAACCCAAACTAAAAGCAATCTGAAAAAGTGTTGATTCACCTTTATTGGCAAATGTGGTACTGTGTCAGTAGTATTTTGTAATCCAAGAATATACTTTTATGAAATTTCATGATAATTGTAAGTCTCAATTGCCAAGAAAATTCTATTTAGAGATTACTTTCCGTTTCCAGTGAATATATGATTCGAATAAATAAAATTCCAGCCCAAATGAATTGCTGGACACGACAAAAATACATTTGATTCTGCCAAAATCTTAAAACACAAATGAATTAATTTTAAACTTAAGCAAGATGTATGTTTAGTATTAAGACATAACACACCGATAATATTCAAAAGTACATTGTTCTAGGATAATCTTAACTACAATAAGGTCGTTAAAAAAACCCATAATAACTCGTGTAACAATCATTATTTTCTCATGGGTCAGTGATTCTGTTTGTGGCTTTTCCCGGGTTCTTTCTCCACCGTTAATACTGGCCGCCATGTATAGCCTATAGTGTGCTGAAAAATGAATGCAATGCCCCCGACTCAGCTCAAGATAATGATCCTAAAAAGTTGTTTATAATATTGTCACCGATTTTGGACACGATCAGGTATTATATACAATATTAAGTTACCATAGCAAATAATGAAGTACACAAAAAAAAAAGAGATAGCTAATGCAATAATAATAATAATAATAATAATAAAGAAAGCGAACAAATATAAAACATTAAATATACATAACGTTCATCACATACATATTATATTATGCTACATTATATTATGCTACATACATGTTATATTATGCTACATACATGTTATATTATGCTATATACATATTATATTATACTACATACATATTGCATTAATAAATCCTGCTGCATACATTAGCAGGTTTCTTAGTATTCGATCTACTAGTTCATTATAAAATGTCTTCTATTTATATTTAATTATGCCTTTTACTGCTGATGTATTTTCGTCCAATGTTCATTTAACTGTTTCGTAACTTACATTTCACATTTTTATATGAAATTAACATAACATAGGATTAAGCAGCAACTTCATTATGATTTTTAAAATATTCCATGAAAATCAGTCAAGAAATGAAATGCTGATTTTAATAATCTGTTTAGAATAAGGCTTTATAAATATACTTCAGCAATATTTGTACTCCTAGAAATTACATTAGTTAAACGAAAAGGAGTAATTGTTAATTTATTTGCTTATATTTTCCTCCTGTCATTAACCTAAGCTTTCTAATTTCTTTTTTTACCCGTTGCATTTATTAGGATACATTTGTATTTGTAACAATGTGGGGTTGTACTGTTCACATTTATCCATACAAATTTCGTGTCCATCTCTCTTCATCGTGGCATAGAACTTCTTGTATAAATAATAATAATAATAATAATAATAATAATAATAATAATAAAATCATATCAATAATTATAATTATAACGTAAACAGTATTCGTTTCAGGGTACACAAATATGGCGATGACATTTAGAGAGGTGAATGACAAGGGTCCATATGAACATCCAGAAATTGTGGCCGAAAGTAGAAACAACAGCGTTGCCATGCATGATGTACATATGGATTCAGTATTTAGAAAAAGCAGCATGTCTATCCATCAACTACACGCGATGGGTTCACATGAGCATCCAGAATGGAGACCACCTCTAAGTCATCAACTAAACCATACCATCACCGAAGTTGGTGGAAACATTTCAAACGAAAACTCTGACTTTAAAAGTATACATACAAGAAATGGAAGTATTTCCTACGAACTTGATGTTTCCTTACAAACTCCAGGGAAACGGGGGACAATGAAACATAGTGGCCATGTTAAAACCGACGAGATCGACACAGTCAGTCAAGAGACTGGAATTATCGTGAAAGAACCGGACTGCAGGGATTCATATCAGAACTCTGGATTAAAACCTGCCATCTCACTTGATACCATTACAAGGTTTTAGATGGATTCTGATTGTTTCTGCGAATCAGAGTATTTTATAATGACAACACTAGTACATGCAACACATCTAAGGAGGAAAATTTGTTAAAAAACGCTAATGCAAGATGTTTTTAATTGTACACTGTATTTATTAATTTGTTTTGTTTGCATATCTTAGCATATACATGTTGGTTTTATCATAACAAATATATTTTAATATGATGGATGCTATTTTACTCTAAAAACACTAGTAGATGATTGAAATTAGGCTTATTGCATTATAAATGGTACGTGATTTTAAAATTAAAATAAATCTTTTAAATCATGAAAGTTGCTTCTATTTTTACCACTTTACCTAACATAACTTGCTTTTTAAGGCCAGAAATCCGGTTTTAATGATAATATCAAATTGCCCTCTACGCTTAAATAGGTCTTTGCTTCTTGTTATGTTGCAAATTTCACACAACAGATGACATAATGACAGATTTTAAACCCTGCCATATCAGTTCCAGCCCGAGATTCACCTTTGTGGAAGCTGAAACAAATTGAGAATTTACTCATGACTACACAAAAGGTAAAACGTTTAACAGCACATTGCCAATTCCTATCATAATGTATCTTCCCAAAGAACCCCCAACTTTTATAATGCATTGGCTATCGTACGAATCAAATTACATTTAAGAGATTACATCGAAGACAATTTCATTTTTAATACATGCAAGAACACTTCATGATTGAAAAGGATACAAAAGGCTTATACATCAATTAAATCCCGAGATAATCCAAAAATTATAAAAATTATAGACAGTCTTAGTAATTTAAAATCCTGAATAAAAAAAAAAGTCCTGAAGAAATAAAAAAAATTAAGGCGATAACGTTTCTGTTATAGCTTATAATGGGTTGATGTGTCAAATCTTTTGTTGAATCGCAGTAATATAATCCAGGTTTAAATTCCAATAAATGTCTTTATCCACCAATATTTTTATCAGAGCACGTTTGTATTTCCAGAGAAAATAATCAATTGAATTAAATAATTTGAAGAAACAAAATTCAGCCCAACTGTTCACAACATAATACAACAAAAATTTTAATGCATGAATAGCAGCAGAGAGGGTGAACAGACCACGTTTTCAAGCAAAAATAAGGCTTCCAGATCACGTTTTCGAACAAAATATGGCCTATAGATAACGTTTTCGAACAAAATATCAGGTTTCCAACAAATCTCATTTAACCAAAAAAAAAAGTCTCCATTTTTGCAAAAACGGAGATTTTACGATTTTTTAATCAATTTTGCTCGCAACGATGTGGTTATCCACCCTCTCTGCTGCTAAAGTTTTCAGTTCTGGGTTAACAAAAAATAATAAATGATTTGATCAAGTCTTTAGGATCTCACAAACAGACTAATCGCTAACACCTCTTCTTGTAAATCAATCAGATTATTTGACTGGTCGGTGAGTTTGAAATTAATTCTGGTTAACGAATTATTATGGCATCGCATGTAGACAGGATTAATTGGGTTTTCAATAATTAGGAATCCTGGAGGAGCTGTTGGTGCAAATGAATAAAGAATATATCCCTGCTGAGCTTGATTTGATTGCTCTAGATTAATCTGATAGCTTCCTTCGATAACATCACATACTAAATTGAGCGCAATCACCGATGAAATATTCACGTTGAACGGAGCGATATGCCTACCGCCACCATCTGGATCATTGTTATATTTGAGGAGGACAGTTGAATCTGATTTTTGTAGCGCTTTGATATCGGTTTTAACAATTCTTGCTAATTCATCAGCGTTGTATTTCGGAAACTTGAAATTACGCAGATTGTCTTCTGTGATATTGTAATCGGTTAGGAATCGTTGTTTATTGTCGCTGTTGTCATTAATTATTGTTTGAATAATTAGTTCATAGATATATTCCATGTCCGATATAAGTTGATTTATTATTTCAACGTGTTTTTGCGATCTTGTTTTCCGTAGTTGTTCTAGTTGTGTGTCATATAATTGTTTAATCTCATTAAAATAACCACGGACGTCAGTTAGCGTAAATGAAATAGTAACAGATGAGTCGGTTGTTCTTTTAATGATAAAATCCCATTGCAATGTGTCTTTGTTGGTGAATATAAATCTATCGGCGATTTTTCCTTTTCTTATATCAGATAAATCATCTCGATAACTGGGATTGATTTCATGATATGATTGTACATCCGTGGTTAAGTCGGTGGTGGATTTTTCCGGTGGTAATTCAGGCCATCCTAGTACGGTTCTAATAGAACTTTGATAGATATCTACGACGTATCCTTCTGTGCTTATCTCAATTGCGGATGATAGTGTCGGCTCATGAAATGTTATAGCGATTTTTGATTCTTTTCCAGTAATCGATTTTATTCTACGCGCGAATTCATTATTGATTTGTTCTATTTGGTATGACCCTGTTGGTATCGAAACGACGTTCCAGTCTGGGGTACCGTCGTCTTTATTCTTATTCGCAAACACCAGTGAATTATTCGGTTGTTGACCACCAAATGATTTTGATCTGATATTAGGCCAACTGTGGTATACTCGTAATTTTGCTAGCGCTATCTCCTTCACTGGGACCGGAGAGGGGAAATTCACACTGAATTCTGGATTCGTTGATGTTATTGATATCATGCTTGTTTGTACTGGGTTCGTGTTCTCCACTATTCGTTGAAGTAATTCCTGCGGTGTTGTCATTGTTATTATACTCATGATTTATTTCTAATTTTGGTATCGAGGAATCATAAATACTGACCATCACTGAGAACTCACAATCTGGTAATGTTGATATTATTGAGATCATTTTGTTTTTTGGGTTCGTGTTTTCTGATTCCATCGGTGTTGTCATTGTTATTATATTCATGTTGTCGCTCTAATTTCGATATCGCGGAATCAAAAATACTGACCATTGCTGAGAATTCACTATCTGATATAATTGTATTATCGAGTGACGACGATATCATCAGGGATAACTGCGAATATGCGGTTGATGCAATATGAAATTGAATTAAGTAATTCTGCAGTTTACTCTGGCTGCATGATGATATCTTTTTTGCTATCCCGGTTGATATACCCCAGATTGTAGCCACCGCAGAAATGCAAATTGGAACTACGACCGGGGCAATCATTGTAACCGATGCAAGTATTATTCCGGCGCCAGCGAGAACGCTTGACACCGAGTACATAGTAATATCAATTGCGGTGATTCTTCGTCGGTATTTTTTTATTTTTATTTGATACTCCTCGGCGAGGGTTTTGAGTCTAGTTTGAAATTCTCTGACCTGATCATAGCGACATTGCGTTGATGAAATCATTGTTATTTTAAAAACACTTTTTCAATTAATTACCATCTTCCGGGGAGTAGATCAGGGGGTAGTTTACTTCACCTACGAATTCTAAACACCAGGCTATATGTTTTCTAACGGTGTTATCAACCGCGACAATCTCAAATTCTTCTTCTCCCCCCGCGATAATTACTGTCGCGGTGCCACCAAAGTAGGTTTTACCTTTCACGATGATATCAAATTGCTTGTTAGAGATTAACGTCATCCTGTAGATACCATGGGGCCACTCCCCGATATTGACTTTCAATTTAGCATTAGAGTCTTTTATCCAATCAAAGGTCCCATGCTTTACCCTTTCAGATTTTTCTTTTAGTTTAATAATATCGTCAATGACGTCGAGATAGGTTTTTTTGATTTCGGTATCTTTCATTATCGTTCCATTCCGGCGTTTAAAAAATGAAACCGAAAGGAGGCTGAATCCAAAACCTTTTTCGGTACTATAATTCCTGTCGAGTTCAGAATATGTCGTAGTGATATTGTAACTTTTAGAACCCTCAAAGAACTTATTAACCATTTCATTTGTGAGCTTTTGTTCGTCAATAGCTTTTTTAACTTCAGCGAGGGTTGGACCTGTCAACGATGTGGTTTCAGAACCAGGTGTTCTCCCCAAAAATCTATCCACGATGGTATTAAGTGTTGTTTGTCTCACCATAAACATATTAATATCTTTGAGAGTTAGTGTAGATGTAGCCGGGATACCAAAGAAATTATTAGCGATGTAGGCATTGTGAGTGTGCTTGCCGATAAACTCACTGATTTCAGCGAGAGTCATGCCTGCCACAAGCGGGGTTCCAAAAAACTTAACAATGACGTCGTTAGTGGGTTTTTGATCTTCTATTAGTTTAGAAATCTCGAGATAATTTGCCTTGATTTCATTTTCATTCATCATCCTTCCCGCGTCCTTGTTAAAAAAGAATAGCGATAGATAGTTTTTAATTTCAGCGAGAGTCATGCCAACCACAAGCGGTGTTCAAAAGAATTTATGTATGACATTTTTGCGAAAATTATTATAACCTCGTATAAGATCATTCAGCTCACGTTCGTTGGTAGCAATCGCGTCGGTGATCGTAGACACAAGTGCGCCTGGTTTAAGTCGTCCGTCGTTGGAATACAGCGCAATAGAGTTTTCAGCGGCGTCGCGCTGCCGTATCAAAATGTCATTCAATGACACATCACTGGATTTCAATTTACCCTGTTTGTCTTGAAATACAACTATTTCATTAGGATCAACATTTGTTAAGTTCAATGTCTCAGCGATTTCATCTTCAATTATTTTTTTTATATCCTTGACAGAATCAGGTGGTGCAGTGCCATCGGGTTTGGGTTTCAAAGATCTCCCCCAAATATCAATCATGTTATTGTAAAACTCTTTCTCTCTCTAAAATCGTTTCGATTTCCAGCGATTACTAGTGTATTCATTAACGACAACATGTGGTGGTTTTCCGCTTGGATTACTCAAGGAGTTAGAAATAGCGTCAAGGACATTTAATACTTCACTGCCGCATATTGGTGGGTCAATCATCGTTTGTGTTGGTAGCGTAGAATAATACCAAGTTTTCATTGGAAGGGTTTTTATATACCGCATAAACTCTTTTGGTGGGGCTAATCCATATGAATCGAAATAAACAATCCCACGTGGATCAATAGCGTATGCAACCCAGTGAGTTCCGGGTCCGGTGCTGTTATCTAAATTAATGATTCCGGTTTCAACGCTGTTTGGTTGATGTGGTAATTGATCTTTCATAAAGACACCTCTAAAGTTTTTAATCGCTAGTTTTTTAGCAGCATCCATTAAATCAAAATTGGACATGGGAACCATCGAAGATTTGGAAACCATAGGTTCCTCAATTAATAAATCGTTCCTGGTAGTCTTAGACCCTTTCCGCTGTACCACGAATACGGGGTTCCTGGTAGTCTTAGACCCTTTCCCTTTTTTTTATATCCTTTCCCAGTTGCCTTCTTTAGTGCCATTCCTGCTGCAGTACCAACGGCTCCTAACGCCGCTGCTTTAGCCACCGCTGGGGCCGCCGCTGCAATCAATGCTGGAATCTCAGCTAACAACGGAAATATACCGCCTGTTTTAATTATATTTTTGATAGCAGCCGCAGAAAGAGTAATCTGAACCCCTTTTTTGGCTGCAAGTGCATCATTGAAATGTTTTATTTGACGAGTTGTCAGCGATAGTTTATTTGCACCACCAGTCATTTGGTTGGGTTTCAACGTGATTGTGGTTCCACATTTTTTAGCTGATTCCGATTGCAATTTTTTTAATTGACCAGGTGTCAAAGACACATTGATATGACTATACGACATTATACAATAACAGATTAATTCTAAATAGAGGATTTCAATCAAAGATTTTCCACTGGAGTATCTACCACTCTCATTCTTCCTCCAACACCTTCGAGTAGCATTGATTTGTCGCTAAGAATGACAGCAACCGCTCTATAATTATCAATAGCATCAGGCTTGGTTACATTAGCTCTAAAGTGTATATCAACGACGGATTGTCTTGTTAAATCAAGATGTTCCAGGGAAAAGTAATAGATCGGATACAGATTCTTAAAATCTAATTGTGATATTTGTAGACCAGTATCGACATTTTGATCACGTGCCATGAACGACAACAATCTATGATACACGCGTGCAATATGATTTTCTGTGTAATCAAGTTGCACATCTTCGGATGGTTCCTGCTGGCCGTTTATTCTCAGTGAGACGTCTTTCACACCTAACTGATCAAATATCATATGACTGAAACGTCGATCGCCAACTCGTGTGTTATCCTGTAGCGCTACAAATATATGACGTGGAGCTGAAACAACCTTGTTTTGATGCTAGATTCCACGTGAATAACCCGTTGAGATTTGATTTTTAACATCTGTACTCACGGTTAACCAACTCAACAACGATTTTCCTCCTTGGTCCATAAATGATAGTAATCGTTCTTCTGCGGTGATTGCTGGAGTCAACATTGGCATCCACAATGATATTTTTGTTAAAATAACTTTACCGGCATCAGCATTGGGATTTGCATTGCCTGCTGGAATCCTCCAAATTGCGTCATTATCATCACCCTTTCGTACAAGCGCTACTGTATGCTTCGCCCCGTAGATAACTTTTCGGACGTTTCTACAGAATCCAAATATGTGATGTAGTGGAATCGCGCATGAAAATGATTTACGAGCCCCTTGCAACATTGAAATACGTGTTGCGGCTCCTAGATTGAAATTAACGTCGTTGTTTATAACTACAGCCTCGACATCAGCATCATCATTAGCAGCACTGGCTTTTTTTGGTCGTCTTACAACAAATTGAATTCCTCCAGCGGTATTTTTAATATCCTTTGCAAACATCATAGAAGGTCCTGCTGATCTTGTATAATCATCAGAATATCTCGCTAACCCGATTATTGTTGTAGGCACATCAACATCGCGATCTATCGACTCGATTTCTTTTCCATCAATGAGGTATCTTGCACTCTCAAATAACGCCATAATACCATTATTGACAAAACCGACTTGAGTACCAGCTGGATATGATGCTCCAGCAGCTGTTACACGTTTTCCTTCTACTTCGATAAACGCTTCACAAGGCAAAAAATATTTACTGGTATCATGAACTTGAAGTTCAATTCGCGATCGACTATTTGCGTCTATTGCATGATAGGCGTAATATTGATAATCGCGTACAGAATCATCCTTGCCAACTGGGGCGTCTATATCAAACGCCGGATCATGTGATTTTTTGAACATTTTATTCTATTTATCAGAGTCTAAATCGTGAAATCATAAACGATTTTCATCGACGTAGTTTTTTAAAGCCGCTTCCTGCTATCATATTTGCGTCGGGGGTTAAAGCCATCGACGCTAGTTTTTCGTCTACTGCGTTATTTATAATTTTACTAACCCGTGCAGGCATTTCTGCTGTAGATGGCAATGGTACCGGTTTCTTTTTTCGTCTCACTAATGATGTTATTTTATTCTTCGCGGCTGAAAACGCTTTTCCAGCAAGATCTCCAACAGCACTAATACCCTTATCACGAATAACATCAATTGCTTTCATCGATAATTGTTTAGCTAACGGCATCACTTTTGGAGCCATTCTTGCAAATAACCCCGCAATGGTATTACCTAAACCATCACCATAGTATGGTCTATAAACTGGAAACCGTGAATTGACTACATAGACGGGGGTTGGTTTATCATGATTGTAGTGTATGATCATTATTTGAAATCAGAAACCATTTTTCAATTGGAAACGCTAGCGTTTTTATTTAATCACTGTGATAATCCTCTACTAACTCGCCAATGAAATCTCGATATGTGCTGATATCTATGATACCGCCTTGAAATAAACGTCTACAGATATCAGATGCTTCATTAATTATTTCCGGTGAGTTGTTTCCAGCTCGGAAACCTCCTATAAGAACTTCTAATCGTGATATATCACTGAGAACACTACCAGGACAGAAACTCTTTGAGTTTCCAACGCTAGTGTTTTGCAATCCACTTCCGCTATAACCAGCTGCTTCATCTATTTCGTCTAAATCGGCTTTTTGTAAATAATCAAGAATATCATCATCAGGTGGTAGTTGTTGTTGTTTTTTAGGCGAGTAGACTACTTTCTTTGTAGGTTGCTGTCGCTTTCCTCGCAATTTTCGCGGTTTTTTTTGTTGTTTAAACTCTTCGTATTTTTCATACACTATATCCACCGCATTTCTATATTGAATATATGATGCACTATTCTTCTTAATTCTACCTGTTTTTTCAGTTTTGATTTTGTAGAATATATCAGCCCAATGATCTAAATTTCTAACAAACTTATGATATTCTGGTTTCAACATATCTTTCCTGTTTTCATAATTCGTAACAACAAGCTCAGGAATTCCTGTTGGATCAGTCTTATTAATTTTTGCTAACCCCGCCTCGTTAAATATCACGCGTAAATCATCTACTATTTCTTTTGATTCCATTTGTTTTGTTTGTTCAGTTTTCGCTGCTATTTTTTCGAGTTCACCGATAAAAGATTTCCCCGTCTCGGGAACATCTCCCAGTATAGCACGCTCTATCCCTTTCGTTGCTGTGGTTACTGGTTTAAACAATTCTTCAGATCCCACAGCAAAATCAGTTTGTAAACTCTGTCGTTGTTGCAGTTTATTTCTTACAGAGTCGCGAATTGGTATAAATTTCTTGATTGCATCAAGTCGTTCACGAGCCAATCGGGTCGTTAATGCTTCATTGACCATTATTTGAAATCGTAAACAATTTTTCAATTGTAAAACAATTTTCAGTTAATTCAACACTTCGGATGATTTTTAACACCAGTGATGGAATCACCGTAGAAGCATTTTAACGGCGTTATCATTGATGAGGGAAGTCACAGTATTAATTATTTTATATACAATTATGTGACTTCCCTCACTTTTCTATTGATCAATCTGACATATAATATCGAGAAAACCATCCATTAACGGCCTATCGATTTGACATTTTCAATCAAAAAATGCTAAAAAAATGAAAATCTCTCTGAGGGTCGGTCACGGACAAAATCTCTTTGAAGATCGGTCACGGTCAAAATTGTTCATTTTCTTGAATTAACGCCCGTAGGTTTCTAACTTTAGAATTAACCTCCTTTTTCAATTCGTATTCGTTCCCCAATTCTTTTCGTATTCGTTCTACGATGGTATACAACGGAGCGAACACACTTACGTCACTGGAAAATGCGAGAGAGTCCCGAATAGAATTCTGAATTCTTTTGATGAGCGCATACTTCTTTGGTAGCATATACTTGTTAGTGCTAACTCCGTATTCTATATTCTGAAAATCAGACATGATTTGATCAGGATTTAACCCATCTGATAGTTCAATATCCCAACTTTTCAATTTTGAAATCTCGGATATGATGCTATTCATGTTCTCAGAATTCATTATTCTATAATAATGATATATTTCTAAATGAAAAATATGACGCATTAGACATAACTAAATTTAATTTTCTGTCCGCGATTTTTTGAAAACGCAGATCGATAAACCCCCTCTGCAACATATCGTACTGAGGCTCTACAAATATCGAAGTGCCTACCGGCTGCATATAATGATTGAAATATTTTTTCTTCGTTAGTTATTGTATTCAAAGATTTTACGGGTCTTACTTTATTTGAACAAGTGCCAGTCTCTCCTCTTTTCAAATTCTCACTTTGTGTGATAGCTTGCAGATTTGATAAAGAATTGTTTTTCGGATTAGAATCCTTGTGATCAATGACAGAATCATCCTCGATCAATCCATGGAAACACTCGTACACGAAACGATGGCAGTAATATGTCTTCTTTCCAGCACCAAACATCAAATACCCTTGATTATTCACAGAACCAACTGGTTTCTTCAGTCTGCGGTTTCTTACAACACCATCACTTGATGCTTCATAATTTGTGATCACAGGGTGTGGTCTGAATTCTTGGTTCATTTATATATTATACTATTGTTTGTCTAATTCATCGTTTGGTTCAATAATGAATCTTTCAATGTAGTCTTGAGTGGTTCTTATGATTTTATCCTTGATGTTGTCAGGGTCAAGGACCTTTTCAGGGTCAAACTTTCTGATTGATTGTCCATTTTTTATTCTTTTATCATAATATCGCTTCAACTCCCTGTATCGCTTACCACCGCAATTTAGACACAACTGAGATTTTCCCCTGACCCCAACTCCACATAGAATACAAGGTAACGGACCAAGGCTTCCACGACGAAAGCTTTGCATATGATACCCACAGAACTCATTTCTGCATGATTTGTTACACGGGGTTATTGATCCAATCATAAGCCACTTGCAGTGATTCATTATATAAAAATCTTTCATTTAAATGCTTGTTTTAATTATAGCATGAGGGAATTAGGGAGAACGCCTTCGAAAAATGCTGATAAGGAGTTTAAGAGATTATTAAAAATCAATCCTAGATTTAATCTTGATAGACCCAAAAAACGTCCAATAGACGGAAACATGAAAGAGTTTAAGAGATTATTAAAAATCAATCCTAGATTTAATCTCGATAAACCAAAAAAACGTAACAAACGTCCAATAGACGGAAACATGAAAGAGTTTAAGAGATTATTGAAAATCAATCCTAGATTTAATCTCGATAAACCCAAAAAACGTCCAATAGACGGAAATATGAAAGAGTTTAAGAGATTATTAAAAATCAATCCTAGATTTAATCTCGATAAACCCAAAAAACGTAACAAGAGATTATTGAAAATCAATCCTAGATTTAATCTCAATAAACCCAAAAAACGTCCAATAGACGGAAACATGAAAGAGTTTAAGAGATTATTAAAAATCAATCCTAGATTTAATCTCGATAAACCAAAAAAAACGTCCAAGAGAGATTACCCCTGGAAAGATGCTCAATTCAATCTCGATATAGTTTCTAATACACCAAAGAATACAATTCTTGATAAAGCCATGATTAGTAAAATCAGAGACTGTTTTAATGAATTCAAGCGTGATGGAGCATCTTATTGTTGGTCAACATTTCGAATTGATGGTGTTGTTGACGCTACCATGAATGATGAAAAAGCAGCAGTGATAATTTCACGTGTTGGGGAAAAACGGCATTTTTTCCGAAACAAATTCATTATCGAAGTCGATGGCAAATGGATTATTAGGGATAAATTTGAACCAATCCTCAAGAATAAAAAAGCTGTCATTGTGAGTAGAGATTCCAAACCAGGAATTCTAACCGGAATCGATAAGCCATACTACGAAAGATCTTATCCCGTAACAGCTCTGGTTTATGGGATATATCCGTTAAATGATAAACCCCATATCGCAAAACTAGCTCCTATGAAATATTCTAGTTCACTGAATTGTGTAGCAGAACGAATAATAGAACACTTCACAAATGCGTCCCGGGGGAATAAACTAACTGATCTAAGACGAAAAAAAATAACCGAGTGGGAATTAACGGTAAAACAGCACGGTGCAAAGATTTCTGATATAGCTAAATTAGAAGCATCATTAAAATTACCAATATCAGTAACAACAATAACCGGAGAAGTATTATACGAACCGAAATATCAATCGCGAGGAGCCCCAATACAGATTATTAATCATAACAAACACGCGTGGACACCTGCGGTAACAGTATTTCCACGAGAACGAACCGTGAGATATATCCCTAAGGAGTTCGTCCGGGATGATTTCTATGAAGAGAGATTATTCGATGCTATTCATGCGTTGTGTAAGGATGATCCTGTGTCAGTGTGGTTACTTAGAAGTGATGAAGAATTCGATCAATTTGTAAAACCAAATGGTGAATTATATCGCATTGAAGAATTAGATAACAGAATGAGAAAAATCGCTAGTGATTTTTCACCGGAGAATTCCCATGAAAAACTACTCACGGATAGTTTTACTATTCCATCAGTGGTAGCTCATTTCGCAAGAGAAAAAAACTCATGGCGTCCAACACGAAGTGATTTTCTCGAGGATGTTAAATTGAGTTGCGTCAAATTTGGTCATGGAGGACTGTGGAATACGAAATACTCACGTGATGGTATGATTTCAATTGATATAGCCGCGTGTTATCCCGGAAGTTTTCTCGGATATGGGGAATGCGCTGAGTACTTCAAACGATTTGGACACCCCACGCATGAAATGACTCGTGTTGCGATTAATGGACCATTGCCTGATTTTGATTTAACCGGATTCGCTCGTGTGATATCATTTGAATTAGCTACAGGGTTACATCCGTGTAGTTATGTTTGGCTCGGTAGACACCTATCTGAAAAACACTGGATGCCAATAGTGCCATTGAGATATATGATTGATTGTGGTATGCTAATATCGTTGATTGTTTCCGAGGCTATTATATGCTATCGAGCTCAGAAAGAAGTTTGGCTACCACAACCCGATCTAGATAGAATAATCAACGAACTACGAAAACAGTTTCCAGATTTCAGTGAAGAAGAAATCATAAATTGGTCTAAGAAGTTATTTGAAATTAAAAAAGAACAAGCAAAAGATCTCGGAAGATGAATAATCTGTAAATTTACCCAGGGTGGACGATACGACAACGCAAAATACTCTTCGCGGTTGATCATAGATGTCGCTGAATACGATTTTATTGTAGCGGATTTAATGAAACAGGGAAAACTTGTATCCCGTAAGGATGCTTTTCTATCCAATGGTGATAAATTAGGTACGGTTGTTACCTACTGTGATGGATATAATTCCCAGTACACACATTTGAGAAGTTCAATGTTAGCCTATGCTTCTATTAATCTATTTTCGATGATAAATAGATTTCCTAATACCGCGGTTAGAGTGGCCACTGATTCGATGTATATATACAATAAGTACAAATCAGCTGTAGCGGCATTCACAGATCCCGAAGAAAATTGGGGGCGTTGGCGATTGAAAAAGGAGATGCTACATGAGTATTGTGAATCCGCAGACGTTGCCATGGATGATAAATATCTTTGTTGTAACCGTATTGAAATTCAATCAGAATTTTCTAATGCACCACCGGTATCTGATCCAATATGTAGATATTAGACAGTTTATTTAAACGGTTGTGGTGGGTCAGGAAAGACAACTCGTGCAATTGAATTATTTCGTCGTGGAAACGCTAGCGTTTCTAACATGATTGTGCTAACACCGACTCACAGACTCGCCAGAGAGATGATACAACGAGGGGTAAATGCTTGCACTTATCACAGTTTTTTTCGATGGAAAGGTGACAAATGGACTCCTGAGCGTATGGGTGATAAATTCATTCCTGAAATCATAATTTGGGATGAAATATGCACACTGTCATTAGATGTATTAAAAACATTTCTTGAGTGGTTGTTAAACAAAAACACAAAAGTCGTCATGTGCGGGGATCACGGCCAACCACCACCATTTGTCGGTGCATCTCCACATGAATGGCTAAAGGGTTTTGTAGACTACTATGAAGAAATCACCACTGATTATAGATCACTTGATGAACGATTACGCGAGTTCAAAGCGCTAATTAGATTACAACCGGATAGAATCCAATGCGAAATAGCGCGTGAAGTGATTTCAGAAACCCCAATGAATGATTTCTGGGAAGCAAGGAGACCAAACGATTTGATCATTGCAAGTAGAAAAATAGTCAGGGATACACTTCAGATGAAGTTATTTGAATTGCATAAACAAAAATTTGCAACGCTTCCAGTACCCCTTTGTTATAGGCCATCGGATACACGAAAACAGAATATTGAAGTTGATATTCCAGGACAGAGTGAAAAACAAATTCTCGTATTAAATGATATTGTGCTGGTTGATATCAATGTCGTTGAAGATGCATTGCGTGCTAATAAATCCCCGTGGACGCTAGGATACGCAGCAACAATACACTCTTCACAGGGATTGACTATATCGAATACAATTGTTTGGATGGTGGATAATCACATCGAATGGTCAAATTTAGTCTATCTCGCAGTATCCAGAGTACGAAACATAAATCAACTTCGAAGAGTTGTTTTCGATGATAATGACACAACAATAAGTGATTTTGATGTTAGCATCATTAATAAAAAAACTCTCCGGTTACAAACAACAGGACAAAAAAAAAAACAACGAGAATTTGATATTGATGCTGAACTAATAATCACTTTGAAGAAACAACAGAATAATCACTGCGCGAGTTGCAATTGTATAATGCGTTGGCAGTATTCGGATAAGGATCCTCGCCAATTCACCGTAGACAGAAAAAATAACAATCTCGGTCATGTCAGAAATAATGTGATGTTGACTTGTCTTGAGTGCAATAGACGCAACGGTGCTAGTTAAGACCATGCGGTGGCAATTGAGTATCCTCGGGAATCACTTGTAGTTGTTGTCGAGTAAAACCCCGCTGAGGGGCAGTTGAATCCAATTTATAGACTGGAGGTCTACCAGTTGATCGTGTTATACTAGATATCTTATGCGTAGTGACGCTCCAAATAGGATCAGTAGCCCTTTTTCTACCCCCTTCAAGCTCTCCTGGTTCGTATAAGTACCTCACAATGACATTACTACCAAGAATTGGTTCTTTGAAATCTTTTTGTGGTTGTACGGGTATTGACTTCTTTTTAATCGCGTTGATAGGTTTCATGTTGATTGTTCTAGTAATCTCGTTATTCAGTGCAGTAATCACAGATGGTAATCTTTTAACCCATTCACTGGATCGCTTTTCTTGAATGAATTCTTTTGCGTATTGATATCCAAATAACCGCTCAGCAATCGTCCGATTAAATCGTTCTACAATGGCCTGATCGCGATGTAGCGCAGTATTCCCTCGTCGTATGGTGACATTATGATGTTTCATTGTAGATAACACTGCACCCTGAAATTCCTTGCCAGGATCAACCTGCAATAGATTTGGCCAGTGCAGAGGACCTCGTCGATAAATCCTTTCAAATGCAGAAGCGACTTCAGTGGCTGATTTTGTTTTTAACGGTTCTGCTTCTTTGTATCGACTTGCAATATCAACTACGATTAAAGCATATTTGTAACCACGATCATGTGGCAGAAATAATATATCAGCCTGATGAACTTCATTAGGAGCGGTCACATCAAAATGCGAGAATTGAATTTGTTTAGGCGGTGGTAGATAAATTGTCCATAGTGCCTGTTTGGATAACCAATTATCCGCAGTGGTTTTTTTCACTTTTGCAGCGCTAGCGAGTTTATGGACTGCTGATTTACCCCTCCAGTATCCTCTTGGGGAATAATAAATTGATTCCATATTATTAATTACCAGCACCTAACATCAATTTACTTTTCATAGCCGATTTTATCAAAAATGAAGCCAATTTTTCTTTGAAGGATTTATCAGGAATAGCATTTAACGCATGAATTAATTTCACATCTGCGAGATGCCTGTGTTGCAGATTGCTGCTTTTATAAGCAACATCATGAAGGTGACAGGCCTTATCAATGGCGTTTATTGGTTCTTCACCGGGGTTGGGTTGATTTTGATTATTGAGTCTGATATCAAGTCTGGTTCCCGGTCCACAGTAGCTATATCCTGGAAGGTGCTTTTCTCCGGGGTACTTTGCCCATGGGGTTCCAGGGAGCTTTGCCAATTTGGCTGCGATATCACCTCCTCGTTTTTTTTTAAATCAGATCTCATAGACACAAATCTAAATTTCTTTGTACCACATTGCACGCATTTACCAGAAAGCGCTGATCGGTTATTTTTAGTTGTAACCGTCGTCACATCATCTGTGCCAGTACGCGTTTTACACTTCACACAATATAGATCCATAATTTATGTATAGAAATATGGATATAATTGATTTTTCAGCGACTAAAACAAGAGAACCAATTAAGCATCATGCAGCGCTACCAAACTCTATCCGGATGATTATAATCGGGCCATCTGGATCCGGTAAAACGCAATTGTTGCTCAATTTAATAATGAGATGGATGAAGTGGGATAAGTTGTATTTAATTGCCCCTAGCGTAGATGATCAACGATGTTATGAAGTGTTAAAGGATTTTAACGAGAATGCATCAGAAATTAAGGGTGAGAACGCCATTGATTTTATAACCGATATCGATGAAGCACCGAGCATTGATGATATTGATGGAGATATTAACAATTTAGTCGTATACGACGATATAATGTTGGATAAACAAAAAAATCCTGCTAGAATATTTTCCCGTGGGCGTCACAAAAACACTGACGTGATATATGTCACTCAACGCTACACTCAGGTTCCAAAAGTCATCAGAGATAACTGCAATATTCTTTCTGTATTCAACGGAGTTGATACTAATACTCTTAGAAATATTTGGCAGACATGGTGTTCTGATATGGACTTCAATCAATTTCGAGATTTCTTTAGTCATGCTCAGTCGACTCCGCACGGATTCGCACCAATAAATTTGCATGATCCTCGGACACGATATCGTATCGGACTTGATCAAATATTCGGTTAAAATCGTAAAAGAATTATTAACCCAGAACTGAAAACTTTAGCAGCAGAGAGGGTGGATGACCACATCGTTGCGAGCAAAATTGATTAAAAAATCGTAAAATCTTCGTTTTTGCAAAAATGGAGACTTTTTTTTTGGTTAAATGAGATTTGTTGGAAACCTGATATTTTGTTCGAAAACGTTATCTATAGGCCATATTTTGTTCGAAAACGTGATCTGGAAGCCTTATTTTTGCTTGAAAACGTGGTCTGTTCACCCTCTCTGCTGCTTGAATGCCTAAATCCTTACATTTACAAGCTTATATATTTCCGTAGTTGACCTAGGGTTACAATTAGTATTTTATACAATAAAATATCGTTACCTAATAGAAAATAACCTTCTAGAATCATCCAGGTGTTCACAAAATAATCATAACCTGGATTACACTGAACAAATTCTAAAACACCGATCCAGATAAACATATTTATTATTTCTATTACCAATGATCCTGAACTTAAACCCATACACTGATGATAACTTAGCATTGTACATAAAATGAAATAAAAACAGCACGTCGGGTCGAAGCAGAAATGAATTTAAACTTGGACAATGTAAAGTCCAGCATTCAGTGTAAAATTACATTAGCATATAATGAAATGCTTTTAAACTAACAAATTAAATATACATACAACTTCCCCTTATAAGGAAACACAATATTGTATGCGTTGAATCTTTCTTTATATCATCATCATCATCATCATCATCATCATCATCATCATCATTATCATCATCATCAATCTCTTGACCTAGTGTGGCCCTTGAGGCGCTGGGCTGCTGAACATCTGACCAGTTCCCTCCACTTGTCTCGATCATGTGCCAATACTTGTGTCTCTGCAAAACATTTCCTGGTCCATTCTCTCTTTCTGCCACCGTGGACACTACCCTGCAGTACTGTTGTGGATAGACTGTTGGCTCTAGTGACATGACCATACCATTTCATCTTTCTCTTTTTGACAGTGGTGAGGAGGTCTTCATAATGACCTCCTTTGTGCCTGATGGTGTTACGCACTTCATTTGTGATGTGGTCAGTGTAAGAGATGCCAAGGATGGTTCTGTATCATCTCATTTCAAGTGCCTGGATTCTTCGTTGTAATTCTGCAGTCATGGTCCAGACCTCACATGAATACAAAAAGATTGAGATGATTAGTGCTCTCAATAGTCTGATTTTAGTTTTCAAACAGATGCTCTTGTCTATCCAGATGGGTCTTAGCTTTGACATAGCTGCCGTTGTTTGTGCTGCTTGTGACAAAATTTCTGCTCTTGATCCCTCTTCCGTGATTATGGAACCAAGATATTTGAATTGGCCCACTGTTTCCAGTTGCTGTACTCTGACTTTAATCTTCTTGGTTGTGATTTGTTTGCCACTATTTGTCATCAGCTTTGTCTTTGCGGCACTTATCTCCATGTCAAATCTGGAAGATGTTTCAATAAGGTTCGTCACTAAGGTGGCAATCTCATCTTCACTACCTGCCAGCCCATCAATGTCTTCCGCAAAGTGGAGGTTGGTGATGTTACGCCCTTCAATGCTGACTGTCCCACAGTGGTTTTCCAGGGCTTCGCTCATGATGCGCTCTAAGTAGATGTTGAAATCGTGGGTGACAGGAGACCGCTATGCCGTACTTCAACTGTTGTCTTGAACCAGTCCCCCACATAACCTTGAGCAATTAATGCACTGGTAGACTTGGCGTACAGCTGATTGATGGTGTTGGTAAACGTTTGACCCATGTTGTACCTCTTCATTGTGGCCCACAATGTCTCATGCCACACTTATATACTACTCTTTATATACTACAAGTCAAATACGCTTGTATCAAATACACTACAAGTGTAAACAAATTACATAAGAGGAAAACTTATGAATTACACATATTATTCATGAAACTATACATGTATATACACGTGAAAGTGAATCTTCTATTAAATTATCTTCCCTTGATGTGCCCGATGTCAATATTATATTCCGGCAACATCAAACTCCACATTAATAATCTGAGTTGTATTTTTCGTCCTGCAAATGAAATTAAATGGTGCTTACCAAACGCTATTAGGAGAAGGATATGCACTAATGACGACTTCGAAGCTTTGTAATGTCAGTATCAAAGCCAAGCATCCCATCTCGATTAATGAATAATATTCTCTGATGCTTATTTAATTTCTTAGAAAAATAGCACACTGGATGATCTACACCATTTTGTCGCCTTGAATCAATACTGCTCTATCTCCAACATCACTTGTATCAACAGCCAGTTTAAGTACTTAATTCAAATTTGGAGCTGTGAAAGGGGTGCACTTTTTAAGTATGGCCTTTAATTTATAATGAAAGTTTGGTTTCTCGCTCAGTTAAGCAATTATATAAAAATTCGAACAAAATTTCTGATAGTATCAAGCAGTATCAAGCCATACCCAAACCTCGCATCATTTGATTTGTATTGATTGGAACAGGCAATTCAGAGATATCCTTAATCTTAGTATCAAAAGGTTTAAAATTTCATGTCCCACGATATGTCCTAGAAATGTTACACAAGCACGGCAAAACTCACTTTTTGATAAATTTTCAAATTTGCCTAAGTGGATCGGTCAAAGAAGTTCCGAATTGTTGCAAAATAATCTTTCCAGGTGTCGTTGAAGATGAAATTATCGATGCAAGTGTCAGTTATCAATACCAGATATAATCATGTTCAGTAAGCGTTGAAAGTTACTGGGTTAATTTTCCATCCCAAACGGCATTTCTTTTTAAAGTCCATTTGGAGTCGTGAATTCCGAAATTTATTTTGTCCTTTCCGTCAGTAAAATGTCCAAAAATTCTTTCATAAGGTCACATCTGGTGACATACTTTGCATTTTATCAATGCAGTCATCGATTCTTGGTAATGGAAATGATAATGGAAGTGAATGTTTTAGTCAAACTGTTCACCTTTCTATAACAGGGCACATGCAGAAAGTATTATCTGGTTTCGGAACTAGTGTAAATGGATAAACTCCAGTCAATTTTACTCGGTTCTGTAATATCATTTTGCAGCAAGTATTGAATTTCTTTTGTCAATCATTCCTGTTTGGGAGGGTTTGTCCAATACTAGTGTAGTTTCGCTGGTATTGAATTTAAACTTTCAACGTCATGGTATATTTTATTTGTTCTTGTTGGAACATCTGAAAAGAAGTGCTCAAATACAAGTAAACACTGCTTTAGTTCATTCTTTTCTTGTTGCTGCAAATATGAAATGTTTTGGTCCATATTACTCGTAATTTTTTAATTTCGAAGATTTCATACTCCAAAGTCAATAGACTCCGATTGCATTCCATTGCGTGTGTACGCAGTGCGTGGGACAGGTACAACTAAATTAATTGCACGATTAACTTTGCTATCTCTATATACATACTCTCTTAATATAGGTTGATGGCAAAGTTTTGTTTTTCCCGCCTCCCATGAGTATTCATGAATTAATTTAAATCACTTGTTTTATTTTCAACCTTGTAAGGACCATACTAATTAGCTTTAAGAAGAATATGAGGTAAGGACAAGAGAGCAAGAACGCTATCACCGGGCTGAATAGCTATTTCCTTTGTAGTTTTGTTAAATCTTAATTTCAATATTGACTTAGTAGTTTGCAGAGCAGTTCATGCAACCTCACCAACCTTTGATAACTTATATTTAAATTAGAAATGTTGTGAAGAAGATTAATTTCTGAATCTTCTTTAGAAGGATTTGTCTTTTTTGGTTGGGAATATTCCATACATAGAGCTTGACCCCTGATCCGGCTGAACATATTTGGGAAGGCCAAATTGTGTAAGAGCTTTACCAAAGCTATATCATGACTTTAGTAATAATATTTCTCCAAGGAAATACCTCGGGGAATCTTTTGGACACACAAAATGGTCAACAAATGTTGGTTACTTGACATAGTCTTATGTAAGAGATCGTTACAGTCTATATTCTGCTAAATGGCAAGTCATGCGCAGTAATAGGTTGCAGATGAGCCATTTATATTTTCTAACTGGGTTTCTTGGCAAGTATGAAAATATTGAAAGTATTTAGAAACATCGATTCTGATTTTCGGCCAATACAAATCATTGAAGATGTTGTGTTCAGTCTTAGTGATCACTAAATGGCCAGTCAAAGGTTTTGCTTGGGTTAGACAAAGATGTTTCGGTCTATATGACCTAGGACCAGCAATCTGATGGCTCAAGTGACAAGCTGTCACCAGCGGCTACCTCGAGTGATCTTTTTTCTCATAGAATCCTCATTTTTAAGCAAATAACAAACAAGTATAGTTGTGGCTTTAGTTTAGTTTCTCTAATAGCTATATGAAACAAAATATTTCTCGAGATAGTTTTGCCTATTCGCCTACACGTGATGTTTGCTTGTCCAAGTAATTAGAATAAAGAGATTAGTTAAAACAAGATTATTGTGGTCAATACTTTCTGGTTAATGCATACCATGAGCAACGTGGCCTCGGTACAAAACTGACTATTGTGTCAGATAAAAAATAATTTTATGATCAGCATCATTCTGAAGAACTTTCTTTGCCAGACCTCAAGTCACTGCACCAACTGGGTAAAAACACGGTTTTCTCTTTTAATAGGATGGACTTTATAATCCAAACAAGGCTTGTCAGTTACAAGTGGATTAACTATAACCTTATATCTAGTTAGGCCATTGCCTAGAAATAAATGAATACCCTCGACATGTAAAGATCTCACTTTTCTGACTGTCACGGGTCACAACACTACGTCCGATGACAAATTCGCTTAATGGAGAGGAATATTAACAAAGCCGCACTCTACCGCTTGAATGAAAATACGTTCATTAGAAGAGGACTTATCAGAAAAAGGCAAAGTACCTGACAGTGAAAGACTTTGAGAAGCTCCTGTGTCCCTTAGAATATAATTTTAATAAAGATATGATTGGTAGAATCACGCATTAGTGATATATTTGCTATCGACATGAATGGTTCATAATTGTCCCATAATAAAATCAGATTGGGGTTTGTTTGACACAACCATGCTTCATCGGACTGCTGTACAAGATTATCATAATAATGAAGTGTGTATGCGAATCTGTATTTGAGATTTAGAATCTTGCAGAACTCTATTAATGAACATTGTCTGGTCCTTTGATACATGCGACGTGTATGCGAATACAATCCTTCTGTTCAGTGTTACACTGGCCATCTTGAAAACTGAAAAAAATAAATCTAAAATTGCACTGCATGACATAGATCGGAGCTATCTAAAATTCACAATAATTATTAGAAAGCACTAAAGTTCTCTAATATGGATAGGAAAATAATGTCAAGTTATAATTTACGTACTTCTGCAGCTGAATAATTTCTTAATAAATTGGATCTCTTACTGACAATACGTTTAAGGTTGTAAAGTTTTAATTATACTATTAGTACCCTGGCTTTGGTGTAATCTACGGCCAGATAGCTTAAGGTATATTGGTTTCCTTATTGTAAGCACTTTACAACATGGATTGCGCTGAACTTATTATATAGAAATATTGTTACCATGTAGAAAAAGCCACTCTCGAGAAACGCTGTACTCAGAAACTAACCTAGAGTACATTGTATTTCAGATATAATACATAAACATCAAATACAGACAATTTCCTGACTTTGTATCAACATGTTTCAATTCGGAGGATGTAGAGAGAATAACCCACTTTATCCAACTTCGTTTTTATTTTTTGTAGAAATTGTATCGGTTTTTCTAAGAAATAAGAATATTAAAGGCATTAAACTATTAAACAGAATAACGTTCTACTGACACTGTCTTCCATTGATTAATTACCTTTATTTCAAGCCCGGAACACAATAGTACCAAAAACAAGCTCAGCCTGGATAGGAATTAATAAAAATTGAGTGCAGAACTGATGAAATAGATGTGGATCCGTTGAATGAAAAACATTTACATTTTCTTCTTCTTCTTACGAAGTACTTTTTATAAAATATGAGATAGGTTAAACAGAGACATATGTACATTAAAAAGCTTTAAGCGATTGTTTAAAGAACACAATGTATTTGAAACATATACTGGAGTCAAAGCGATCATATACGAAAGTTAATAACAATTTACGAATAGCGCCAAGTTTCATATTCATGTATTGCATTATACCCTGAATACACCAAGTTTCATAGGTGTATAAACTGGAACACAACTTTTGACTATAATAATAATAATAATAATAAAAATAATAATAATAATAATAATAATAATAATAATAATAATAAAAGCAATATATTTCCCTCTTTCTCTCTGCGTCTCTCATCTCTATTTATTTTCACAACATATATGCTGGTGATATGTATAATTATTAGTGCGTAGTAATTGCGAAAGAGAAAAAAACGTTAATGTCGTGTTAACATATATTATAATCCCATTACCAATATTTATAGTAAATAATTTAAAATACTGGAAAATAAAATTAATTGTTGATATTAGGAATATTATTAAGTAGCCAATATAATCTAGGAATTATCAGAAATATTTGCATGCTGTTCTCGTTGTTCGTAAAAGTTAGGATTCCATTTGCATTTGCTTCATCTCAATTGATATGCACTGTTCCAAGTTTTAAGCCATTTTTATTTTTGCACGATACAATGTCATTGGAAAAAATATTTTTGCTAGAGAAAAACTGATGAATAAATACTAATTCCAAAATGTAAAAGTAGTGAGGTGTTTGAGGTAACCGGCGGTCCCATCGTACATGGTTTTCACGTTAATATTGGTAAATCAGAATAGAGGTCGCCGCAATGGTTGCTTCAAACATCAATCGGATGTTTTTTCAATCACTTTAATTACATGATTGAACTAAACTCTACTGGAGGCCGTATCCTGAAGGATAGGAACACTGGAAATAATGCAACCTGAAGTGATACTGAGGCCGTTTTCAGAGATCAAAGGTGCGCCGATCTGTCACAGGCCGTGCAATCAGAAACGAATTAAACTCATAGCATTGACACAAATCATATCTAATACAAACTTTCATTTATAATCATATAATCCGATTATGCAGCCATAACTGAAAAACTGAATCAATGATAGGAAAGCGGGTGTGCTCAATAAATAACAATGTTTGCACGCCAATCGCAAGACTCGAACATACATTTTCTGATCTAAAGCGGATGCATTTTCCAGTCTACCTTTGTGAATACAAATAGCTTTTCCTTCCAAACGTATATGAATTGTTATTTAATGTACTCGATACTTTTGTCAGATGCATTTTATTGTCATCAAATGTTTTAACAAAATACTCACTGACTATAATGACTGCGTGATTTCTCTATGCCTTTTTTGACGAATAGTAAAATCAAAACCACATGAAAAGCTTTTGACAAAGCTTATTGTCAATTTTGGTCTTCATCAATATGTCTAGTCTGATCAAGAGTCAAATTAAGTCTGGAATGTTTGAAAAGAATTATGGATGAATAAGGCATCCGAAGTGTAGAATCGTCTAACTATCAGCCTGAAATCAGGGGTCCTTGGAAAGATTTTCTAAATATTTGAAGAATACGATTCGTTCATGATGCTTTGTTGAAGAAAAGATCAATAAGAGAGTGATCATTTGCTGTTATACAAGATGACTGCTATCGCTTAACACGCTTGAAGCAGCTGTTCCGTTCTTTGTGCCGTTCATCATGATATATGTGCTTCTTGGCTGTCTTCGTCTAAGTTATTGTGTTCATATTACTACTACTACTAATAATAATAATAATATTAATAACGAGGACTTTGTATAACGCCTAATATTTAGCAGCTCTAAGCGCTTTACAACATCTATAATGATATTACTACGCTACAGAAAAAAAAAACAAAAAAAACAAACATGAAATTGGAAAACATAAAAATATGCTGAAACGTATAAGATACAAAACATTATTAGGTCTCTAAGTTTGTTCCTGCAGTCGAAAAAGGTGCGTTTTAAGAGCACTCTTAAAAGGGACCACTGTGTCTTTGTGTCTACTTTCAATGGGGAATTCTTTCCACATCGACGGGCAATGATATGCAGAAGAACGTTGTCCATATGACTTCGTTTTCATAGTGGGAACAATGAGTACACGATTGTCAAAAGAGGATCTTGCTGGTGTATACACATGCGTGAGGCCAGATAAGTATGTTGGACTGGAGTCTGTCAGTGAAACGTAGCACATATCCCTCCATCTTTATCTGGACATCGAAGCAAACGTAACAATTCGCTTACCTCCTACAGCAGAACAACTAGATAATTGCCTGTTAAGCTGAACAATACTATCACATTGCACCAACATATCATGAACAAATGCAAGGCTGCATATCTTGAGCTAAGATCCATAAGCTCCATTCCCAAACATCTTTCAGTTGATGCCACTGAAACACTTTTTGCATGTTCATTAGCACTTTCAAGACTGGACTAATGTAACTCATATATGTCTGTTTCGTATCAATATCTGCTCCAGAAACTTCAAAAAGTTCAAAAGACAGCTGCTCGAATCATCTTTAGAGTACCACGATCAGAGCACACCTCACCAACGCTCTGTACCCTACACTGGTTATCCATTTGATCCAGAATGAAATACAAAGTTTGTTCTCTGTGCTACGTTTCACTGACTGATTCCAGTACAGCATACATATCCGACCTCTCGCTTGTGTTCACACCAGTAAGATAAGCTCCTCTTCTGACCATCGTACACTCATTATTCCCACTATGAAAACAAAGTTATATGGACAACGTTCTTTTGCATACCATGGCCAGTAACGTGGAAGGAACTGAACCTAGACAAAAAGAGACAGTGCTCTCATTCAAGAGCGCTTTTATAACGCACTTATTTCGACTGCAAGAACAAACATAAAACCTAATAATGTTCCGTACCTTATACCTTTCAGCATCTTTTTATGTTTTCTAATGTCATGATGTTTGTCTTTTTGTAGTCATATCATTAAATATATTGTAAAGCGCTTAGAGCTTCCAAAGATTAGGCGCTATACAATAAATAAGTTCAAGAATCATGCTTTTTTAGTCCTTTTGAACTAATATTTGGACGTACTGTCAGAGGACCTTTACATTTATTAAAACAGAAATGTCTTTCAGCCAAAGATTCCGAAATTACCATTGGCACAGCAAAGTATTATCCTTGATTACTTTGAGAGAAATGCCAGACAAATTACAATTAATAGAGACATATGATTATAATGGTCTGGTCTTATGATCAATTTATAATGTATGTGTACAGTTACCTCCCTTACTGCTTTTCCAAGAAACGGGATGTTAAGGTTATACTGAGAGTATGTGGCTTAGGTGAAAGGTTTCTTGAGGCAATTAAGCATTGATGGTTTATATTTCTGCTTTAAAGTTGAATTTAATGAATTTTTGTGTTGCGAAATAATTTCAAAGCACGTGAGCTTCATGGGCTTTTCCTTCGGAGTTGAGGAGAAATTCATGAACCGTTTTTCTTATGACTTTCTTGGTTTATTAGCTCACTGCATTTTTAAATATAGTGGACATGAAAAATACATCAAACGTAATTTGGATGGTGTTTTCCAGCGATCAACAATGTTATCATGGATTATTGTCGATTACAATCCCAGTTGCCTAATCTTGAATATTATTTTGCCAATGTCTTTGTGTGTTCCGTAATTCTTGGTGGGTAGGGAGGAGTGGTCTTTTTATTTTTGAGTAAATTATCAAACTTTTAATTTTTATTTATACAAAACAGTTTTGTATGACACGGGATTCAGTTTTATTAATATAGTAACGAACCACATTAATGCAGTGAAAATTATGTCTTTCTTACAATTACACGATCGATCGCATGTTGATAATGACTGACCACTGTGTTATCGCTTTTGACGCACTTTGGGAGTTTCTATAACATTTTCAGAAATAAATTCCATTTATAGTAATCGTGTTTCATTTGAAATGGTGGTTATTTTGGAACAGCATGTATATGAATTGACAATGGCATATAGTTCAATATACTTCTTTTTAGTTTTTACAACCAGAACATTTTTCCAAAATACATCATCTGTTTTTTACGCGCTGTAGATGAATCTGCCGCCGCCTGTTACGTCGTTCATGTGTTCCACGATACAAATATATTTAAAAGTAATATCATTTGAACTTAAGTTTAAACAAAACGTCAAATAAGTACCTGACGTTATCGAATTTGTTTAGTTGTTTTGTTCAATCGAAATCCAATACATGTTGTGTGTGTGTGCAGAAAACAACAATAAAGCACAATACTGCATGGCCGACTAACTTAAGTACTTGATTTCTTAAATAGGTGTGCCAAGATATCAAAAGTATTAAATGCCTTTTTTGTGAAAGCCATGAAACATTACTAGATGATACTGCAGATTAAAATTAAAAAACGCATCAGCATATTAGATGATTCTTCAAGAATAACTGCATAAAGCCTTTTAAGCTATTTATTAAATACAATACATCATTAAAGCTAGGAAGCGGGTAAAGGGTAAACGGGTACCTTACAGTCAAGGTATTTTCCCCATGGACCATACACCTTAGTTAATGTACCTTGTGTACATGTTCTAACCCAGTGTGGAATATCTGATTACTTTTACAGTTAAGTTGTATTTCAAAGCTACTTAAATTGAGGCTTACACTACATTTCCACACCTGTGAATGTTGACATTAAAACGAAACGTGCTCTGATGACCGCATTTCAAAACAAGCTACATCAGCTTCCTTTCAGTCTCTCGGATGGTTTTGACAATCTCCCCGAACGTGTGAAATTTCCGTTTTGTCTGGTTGGCACTGCTTTGCTCTCGTCTGGGTCAGTCAAAAGTGTTAGGATTTGAAACAGTCACTCTGAGAGGCTCCGATAATGTAGTAGGCTGAAAATTAAATTTCACCTATTTCCCCGTACCTCTACCTCGTTAGTTACTACCATGTATGAACGAGGTTTCTGACATCCAGTTCTGAAACAATTCAGGCACGGAACTGATTCTGAATGGAAGGGGATAGAATTAAAACCGACCAAATAAAGAAATGAAAGTTGTAAGGCAGCGCGAATCTTCTGAATGGTTTATTTGTCAAAAGCTTGAGTTTGCATCAAGTTTGGCGAACAACTTTGTACTTTCTAGTTATTAGTTATCTCTTTTAACAGATTAATACAGTTTAGTTAGATCCAGGCAAATTATTACCGTACCGTTGGCTTTCGGAAGAACAACCATTGCCGCGCAACATTCAGTAGGCTCATCTACGTTTGAAATAACACCCATTTTTCCATTATATCCAACTCCTCTGAACCTTTATTCAATAAAGGGGTAGAAGCCTTTCTTGGAGTAGATAAGGCACAACGTTTGACATTTTTGTCCAGAGCTAAGTTAAAGAACCACTTTGGTTTCTCTAGACGTTTAAACAATTTTGGGAATTTCTCGCAATAATCCCTACATAAATGTATGGAATTATCGTGACATTTGCTTGCATTGTTGAGTTTCTATCTGAGGCATTTATCGAAGATATATTTACCTGTTCAATACTTTTGAGAGCCTGCTCAAGAGTGCCTGATTCAGTCACTTTACAACAAATATGTATTGTACACTTAACGCATTGTTCGATTTGAGTTCACATTTACATTTGTGCAGCAGTTTACGTTCAGAGTGTTCAGATCCATACAGTTTTCAATTCTGCCTTGATATCGTTTGGTCTCCAATTTTTCGTAAATCCCTCACAGTAATTACTGTCACATCGGTTCCATTATCAATAGTGAATACAAGCGAAGCGTTGTTCAATATCACACGCGTTATCCACGGCTGGCCCTTCTTTGTGCTAATAGCCCCTTTGAAATCCAGGTTTAGCTCTCAATTCTATTATGCGAGCTGTTGATTTTGACAGCATTTTGCATAGTGTCCTCTTTTCTTACACTTATGGCATTCTGCTTCTTTTGTTGGACATTTGTCTCGAGAATGATTTCCTTTCTTTCCTCATCTCATGCATCCTTTTCTGCTGACATTATTTTGTTGAACGTTTGGGATTTTATGATTCAGTTTCTCATATTTCAGTGAAGACGATTTTACTGCATCCATTTCAGTCATTTGTTCTCCAGTTGTTCTTATAATTAATTCTTACGTTTTGACAGCTCATTTTATCAAGCGTCAATAACAGCAGACTCGAGAGTTAGATTTGCATCTAATGCCAATAAATCCGACCAGTTTTGAATCTAGCAGTTAAGTTACAAGTCAATCTCTAATCATTTCATAATGTAGTGGCCCGAAATTACAATTATCTGCTAACACATCGATAGCTGCAACAAAACTGTCCACTGCTTCTCCATCTTCCTGTTTTCTTGGATTAAATTTTGCGCTTTCAAAACTTAACATTCCTTTTTCCAATGGGTCTATCTGTTACGGGTTTCTACTTTTTTTGATATTCCTCTGTCAGGTTGAACAAAGACAAAATGTCATAAACCGCACTTCACATGGAATAAATCAATGTATTACTTGAATTTCATCCTCTTTTTCACTAAGTTCAGACTCTTGATGAAAGCGTTCAAAGCGCTGAAACTACTCTTCCCACGTTTCAGGTCTCAAAAAGTCAAATTTGCCGGGATTTGTAAATTGAAATGAAGCCATGTTCAACTGTGATACTTTCAATCTTGTATTTTGCCCCTGCCACAATGTAATTATTTAGTTCCTGAAGAACAACCACAGAATGTGTTCTATACTATATATTAAATACAAGATATCAATACCGCTAGGAACGGGAGTAAAGACTGCCCTGAAAGTATTTTCACATAAACACTAGTGAATGTATAACATAAACAAGCTGTTGGTGTGTATCAGATCTAATCCAGTGTAGAATATCTGATTACTTTAAATGTCAAGTGATATTTCAAAGCTACTTAGATTACGACTTACACTACAATTATGATATGTTCGGCCATACCACAACTGCGTTTAGAAAAACGGTTTGTGTAATTTATATCCCAGTGAAGAAAAAGTGTTTCCGCTAAATTCGACTGCTAAACATGTCATCGTATCCAGGGCAATACGCTCTTATCAGATATAACAACTCCTCTCCAAAATCTGCTGTACTCTATATAGTCTCAATGAAAGTCTTCCAGTTGCTAAAGAAACGGATCGCCTTTGAAAATGTGCCTGATTTGTCATGTTTGTTTGCTAAAGATAGGAAAGTAAGCATTTCCAGATGGGCTTTCTATCTTGAAATTATTATTGTTTCACTACTTTTAATATCTGTGTTTTATATCAGTTGCCCACAAACTCATTTGACTGACCCTTACTTTCGATCTATCTTTTTTTTTCCTCAACTGTTTAAGCTGGATGATAACTATTGATATGTGGTCAATGCTAATGTATCGTTTGCATTGGTAAACTCATTTACACATGTGCAATGTACCCACCATAAGTTACTAGGATTAGATCATACGAGCTCACTGATATATAGTACCTCATACATATGACTGGGGTCTTTAAGAGAGAGATCAGCACCAATGTTCAGGAAGGTTGTATTTTCCTATTTCATTATTTCATGACACAACAATGTGGAACACATTACTTGTTATTGTTTCCTTTAGTGTGGAGACGTATGTTAATTTAAAGAACCATATGGTTTTTGGATACAAAAATTATAGATGAGCTATCTTGCTTCACTGCTCCTGAACAAAATATTACAAGTTCTACAGACCAAAAGCTACCGCTTGTAGCTACAATTCATTAAGTAACTTTGCGGTCTAAAGTTGCATTGTTTTTTAAATGTGTCAGAAAATTTAATTGTACCATAAAATATAGTTTTAAAATTTAAATGTTTGTTTATAATTCCATTAAAATGTAATTGTATCAATGTTTTTAATTGAAACATATTTACAGATAGGAAACGTATTGTTTACAATCAAAGTCTTATTGCTTTGAAAAATTTCTTCGATTAAGGAAGATTTAGAACATTTTATTGTTGGTTTTTCAATAGCACTTAGTCCAAAACTTGCAACTTGTGGTACACTGAAACTGTATACTTTCTGACAGTTGTCACGCACCTTGCTTGCTATCAGATTCAAATTACTTCATAAGCATAGATGAAATGTAAATATAACATTTTGACTAAAATTGGCCATAAATAAATTGGCTTGAGATGACGCGGGTCACAATTAATTATTCCTATTACGAATGTAGCCCCAGTCTATTTTTAGAGCACATGTTTTTCTCTCATTTCGGTACGGATACAAGCGTTAGATTTAAGCATTATTGGTATCAGTTTAAAATCAATAACAGTTTCGTTTTTTAGAATATGGACATTTGGGTGTTAATGACAGTAGGTGTGTTGGTCACAGTGCACCGTGAGTAATCAAGCAATGGTGCTGATACTGACGTAAAAGTTGTGAACCATTGCACAATGTTTATTTACAGTCCAAGACCTTTAGACTGACATATGATTTATTATGATTTAGGCACAGTGGAAAGGTACTGTATTGGCAAAGGAAATGTAGAAACTGTATAGGAAAATGAATTGCGATCTGAAGCAAATATGGTCACGGGCTGACTGCTTTTGATATACGGGCAAACTGGCATGATTTTGCACACAAAATCCCGAACCGTCCTTTCTGTTTGAAATGAACTTAGGCTTACCCCGCACTTGTACCCATAACCACGAAACGTGTCCAAACATGCCCCCCTAACTGGCCCAACCCTGCCCCCTAGCTGCCAAACACAACGTTACTTGTTATTTAACAAAAGGAATAATTATATTTGCCAAAGTCAAGTAAACGTACTTACGATGAACAGAGATGTGCACAGAAATCATTATGACGCCAGGCGATTGTAATGTGAATATACTTTAAAACGGAAAGGTTGAACAATCTACGCAGTTTTTACTATCAACATAATTTAATATACATTATCAGCTAAATTAATAACACATTATTGTTTATTCTATATATTTAATAGCATAAATGTATGGGAATATTGCTTAACGTGTGGATGACATTGTTGTATGCTCAGGGCGATACGCGTTGCCAAGACTGCTTATTTATCTACTATTGGTGGAATTTGATCATATATATACACATCTACAGGCACACACACACACACACACACACACACACACACACACACACACACATAGCATAATCTTGTTTAAATCAAAATATTAATCTTGATTTGTATCCTGATTGTGCAGTAAACTTAGTTGTGGCAAAAAGAGTTTAGAATGATATTGATAATGAAAGTATTCCTTTAGCTGAAACATATATATTTTTCCGTCTTTGATGAGAATATCATTGCTCCTAATATTGATGAATCAGTAGTTATTGATCACAGTGATCGTCTATTTCGACTCATTCTGTGCTGGGTGACAGGCACTCATTGGCGAAAACAAACATATACTGAGATCTCCTCTTTGTGTCAGTGGGCTATTAGTGAAACTAAAGCCACTCATGTCCCAATGTATTACTTTCGGAAAAATGAGGTCATTTTGAAAGAATGGATGACACCTGAAGTACTCGCGTGTGTCGAATGGTGAGACAGCAACCAAACTGTCTTTTTGAAAGGACGTTCTTAGTCTAGCCCATGAAATGCACTTGGCTGGTCAAAAGACTTTTCACAAGACCTGAACTCATTTCTCTTGGCGGAAAATTCAACGAGACGATTTCAAAGCCCCGTGGATCTTGTCACAATTGTCAAACGGTAAAAAACCCATTAAGAATATACTTAGTACTAATCTATCTATTCATGCATTTGACGAGGTTTGTTAATGTTTCTTACACTTGTCGTCTTTCCCACATCTGTGTATTCTTATATATGGTCTAATTTTATGCATGGAAGTTTCCCACAAGTTATGCACGAATTAAGCATCCAAAGTATAAATCTTCTATTACCATGAAAGCCATGTGGCTTCGGAAATATTTCATTCAATTTTGATGAAATCTCATTATGTCAGATTGCTTTGATTCGGAAAACGATTGCGATGATGATGTTGATTTGCAATTGTTTGCCGTTTGGTGATCAGTTTAATTGTAGCCCTGTTGAACTGGTTTATGCGCATACTGAACCACGGACGTTATTTAAAGAGGAAGTACTTTCACACGAACATTATAAGATCAACAGAAGTTAACAGAGGCTTGTGAAGTAGCAAGAACTAAACGTTTCTCTACTCAGTCAAAACCTGTATTTGGAAGGAAAGAAATCTACAGAAAAGGATTTTTCAGCCTAGTGATAAACTCTGACTCTCTTTTCCATACCTCAAAACAAAGATTGGTCTAAATGTTATGATCCGAATGATTCTTATGCAGATGAAAAGAAAGTAAATAAGTTAAATTATGTTATTAACACTCATAGGAGGCAGAAAAAGTAAACATTTGCTCTATAAATATGTTAAAGGACTATGTTGTTAGAGGTTACACAGTTAATTATTCAATCATTTTAGTCGTGTCTCTGCCAGACACCGATGACGCAAACTGTACTTACTTTCGTTTAACCAATATTCAAAATATAAATATTAAGCTATCTGTACCAAACACTTTCACATTTGCAATGATATGAATATAGCAAATTAAAGCAAGTAGTAGGTGTATATAAACATTTATTTCCACGACAAAATAAAATCACGTATCACAACGATTAGATTGTAGATTTCAACACCTCTATATTATCTTTAAATGATGACTCTTCTCAAGCAGGACAATTAGAAGAAACAAAATCATGATCTATTGGAGGATGATTTCATAAAACCAAGCAAACTTAAGCTGAGGATGACTTCCTAGAACCAAGCAAACTAAATCTGAGGATGATTTCATAGAACCAAGCAAACTTAATCTGAGGATGATTTCATAAATCCAAGCAAAAGTAATCTGAGGATGATTTCATAGAACCAAGCAAACTTAATTTGAGTATGATTTCATAGAACCAAGCAAAAGTAATCTGAGGATGATTTCATAGAACCAAGCAAACTTAATCTGAGGATGATTTCATAAATCCAAGCAAAAGTAATCTGAGGATGATTTCATAGAACCAAGCAAACTTAATTTGAGTATGATTTCATAGAACCAAGCAAAAGTAATCTGAGGATGATTTCATAGAACCAAGCAAACTTAATCTGAGGATGATTTCATAGAACCAAGCAAACTTAATCTAAGGATGATTTCATAGAACCAAGCAAACTTAATCTAAGGATGATTTCATAGAACCAAGCAAAAGCAGAGTGAGAATGATTTCATAGAGCCAAGCAAAAGTAATCTGAGGATGATTTCATAAATCCAAGCAAAAGTAATCTGAGGATGATTTCATAAAACCAAGCAAAAGTAATCTGATGACGATTTCATAGAGCCAAGCAAAAGTAATCTGAGGATGATTTCATAAATCCAAGCAAAAGTAATCTGAGGATGATTTCATAAAACCAAGCAAAAGTAATCTGATGACGATTTTATAGAACCAAGCAAAAGTAATCTGAGTTTACCACGTATTATTATGCCTACACCAGAAAATAAATTTGGTATGTGCACTGTCAATCTAAACGTCAGCATTGCCAAAAAAACTGATTCAGTTCCAATGCCAAAAATATGCCATTTTAAAAGAATTTAGCAATTCCCACTGGAAAGATAAAAATATTTTTTGGAAATTTCATCTTCAGATGTATTTTACATTTATAAAGTGGTGCCATTTGGTTTCAATATTTCTCTATCAACATCTCGAGCATTTAATGAGCATGTTAACATATGGTCCAGATTGTGAAGCTTACATCAACGACGTCATAGAAAGATCACTTCGAGACCATCAGTAAATTCTTTGATCAACTTAGCTCTGCAAATAAGACGTTTAAGTTATGTAAAAGTGTTGATTGTGCCGTGATTGTGTCATATTTTAAATCATATTGTGGAAAAAGGTAACGAAAAACCTGTAGACGGTGCGTTTGAGACTATAGCAACTAAAACGATTATCAGGTATGGCTGGATATGACCGGAAATTGTGTTCAAATGCTCCATAAAGACATCAAAGTTTCAATGATCTGAAAAGCATCAGAAATCTTTTGACCATACTTAAAAGAGTACAGGTTCTGTCAGCTCCTAATTTCAGTAATTTATTTCAAATGCACTTTGGGGGTTGGTGGAGTCTTGATTCAAGAAGATAAATAATGTGTGGGTCATCATACATTCTGATGAAAGTGATGTAGGTGAAGTAGGAGGGAAGTCTTGATTCAAGAAAATAAATTGTTAAAGTTTGCGTGGTTTATGCAGTATGGTATTGCTCGAAAACAAACTAAACAAGGACCAGAAAATGTATTATATAATCAGGAGGAATATGATATCTCTTTGCAAAAATTAAAAGTGTTTACTTGTTTATTTTCCGATTATTATATTTAATGATATTGACTAAGTCAATTTCATGAAGAAAATGAAAAGCAACAATCAGAGATTGTGGAGACTGAGTTTGAGTTTTCAGTTGCAAGTCTAGATTAAAACGTTGTCATTAAACATATCAGAGATGACTATTAAACGTGATTGATTGCAGATGCAATCTAACGGGCTGTTTGCCTGCCTGCCTACCTACCTAACTACCTGTATATATATATATATATATATATATATATATATATATATATATATATATATATATATATATATATATATATATATATATATATATATATATATACATATATATATATATATAGTGTAATTAAGGAATTTTTATAAATTTGTATGATTAATTGTGTGTTTATAGGAATTAGGTGCAGTTAAAATATCCATTAGCCCGAAATAATTAGTCAATTACTATGAGCAAACGTCACGGAATGAAGTATAAATGAGTTTTCATGATGTCATGGTTCACTAGTAGTGAATTCAGGTCAAAACCGAATCAATGTCCCTGAGTACCAGGGTTCATATTAAAATCTAGTGGATTACATCTGTAGTGTGACTGCAGTGGCAGTATGTACAGTAGGAAAAGGCTGATCATATAAATATCAGTTATCAGGGATCCGTAGAATTTGTTTGATCTAATCTGTCGCAGTAAATGACATGTTTTGACATTGTATAAACTGTTTGCTCATACCTGGTCGCAATGCAAGTCTAATTAAGTAATACATAACAGCGGAGTAAATATTCTTCAACAAAAACATAATTTCCATTTATGAACTGCAATGCAGTGTCAGTTTAATTGTTTTGCTCACAAGGTGCTAGTCTTGGTTTCTGCTGGGGTAAGTTTGGTAGGTACATCCCATCAAGCTTCGCGTGGAATGATGGGAAATACATTTTCAGATGTGATATAAAAAAAACAGCAATGCATTATAGATTTATTTAATCCAAGAGAAAGGTGTTTCTAATATACACACATCATACGTAAATCTTGCCATTCAGCAGTAAATTCAACAAAAATGTTCCATATATAAAAAGGCAAAAATATATCGATCCGAGACACTTAAATTTTATCAAGTGGGCGAGGAAACCAGCCAGAAAGTGTTATATCTAAGAAAGGGACTGCAAGGCTGTCTTAAAATACCATTCAGGTCGTGGGATGGAAGCATTGGAGACCTGCCTGCAGGAACCTAACATGTAAGTAACAAGTACTTCCCCATGAAATAAAAGAGGAAACTTTATTCAAACTACTCTTGTGTTTGGGTCGGGGAGGGCAGGGGTGGGGGATGGTCTGCATGAACGGTTTTATTGTTTCGGGGGATTATTGTTTGATAAGTTGCTTGTTTATTTTCTTTTTACTGTTTTTTGTTTGTTTGTTTGTTTTTTCTCTTTCTTGAGGGATGCAATCAATATTGGCTAAAGTACATATCGTTGTGGAATGACTAAAAGATTAGGCTGGGGGGGGGGGACTTCCCAATCTAACATCTTTTGGATTTCGGGTTCTAGATCCAAAAATGAGAACACAAATATATAAAACTTATCTGCCCACACTGCCCGACCAAGGAGACACTTGATCATGTACTTAATATATGTCCAAGGTATCATCAACGAGATGTCAGCGTTTCAGGAAATCTATCGTAACGGCTAATAGCAAATAGTCGGGAACTGCGGATAAAAACCGCCGACAAAAAATAAAACAGGGGAAACATTAAAAACAAATAGGTTCAATAAGGAGAAAGGGAACGTCTTTACCAGAATTGTCGAAATCTACTCACACCACCTCCAAAAACGATAAACAGTGTAAAAACACAAACACGAGGGTGGATCAGACTGGTAATGCTCGACTGGCCAAACACACGCACAGACACGCATAAGCGCACACTTAGGGACCGAAAGTTCGCTATGTCGAAGGGGCAGATCGAAGGTCAAGCGAACAATGGGAAATACAAAAATAGACAACCCAGTCCAATCCAATCATTAAACGTAAAGTTTATGCTTTTCATTAATAATATGTCAGCTATCTGGGCAATTGATACATAAATACATATAGCCAATTCAAGCCAGGGTACAAATATAAGGGACGCAAAACCGAGGGGGTTGGGTGGTTGGATGGGATTGGTAATACCAGTTCCGACAGAGTGGGAACTAGTTCTTAAAGACATTAGCCACCTTAATAAAACTAAAGTTCGCAGTGTTAAAGAGAAAGAACGAAGCTTATGTGATAGAGGAGAAAAACAAAGTTGACAACCCAACAAGCTCAACAATTAAACCAAAGATACTACACTTATTATAGGTCATACATAAGGGGAAAACAACAAATAAATGAATCAATAGAAAACGGACATTTCAAGGAGTCAATAAAGATACAAAGTGTTTGCAATGTGGAAAAGACCGACCAAGAAACATTTCTAAAAATAATAATAAACATACCCTACCACTAACCGTTCAGGATAGTCAGCTCGCCATGTCAGAGGGATGACTTATTTCAGAGAATCTGCTCTATATACACAAAATACCCATGACAGGGGTGATTGGCCGAAACGGCAAAAACGATGCTATGGCGTTCAATTTTATTAGATTGTTTTTTTCGCTTACGTATGGGAACTATATTAATTTGTTTATTTTTAAACGAAAGAGTACTTTCTCGTTCGATTGTCATTTTAACTCAAATAAAAACATTTAACCATTGTAATAAGATAGTATTAGTGTTGACCATAGTTAGTTAAATTTCAATTATGTGCCGGTTTGGATTTTGTGTTAAACTTTATATAGAGTTGTCTTGAGTATCGCGAGGCTTTATAGGCCCTATTTGTTATAAGAAAAATTAAGAGGCCCCTTTAGATTATGAGTTCAGACTGTGAGACTCTAAACTGTGACTTGTTTAGCTTTCGTTGATGCCTTGGTTCTATATGCCATTCACCAGTATATAGGCCGTGGAGTCCTATAAGATGCGGTTAGAACGCGATTAAATCAGAACTGATCAGTCAGCCAGAAAACAACTCTATGTTTATGCACGTCACCATCCGTATAACGTACACAAAGCAAACTAATATCTTTGCACTTTATTATATTTCATTTTGCTGGCAGCTAACGCAAATTTGTGTTTGATCCGCGAGGTTGGCGGTGATAATTTTTGCATGAATTATAAATGGATGTTTTGGTTGCGATTAAACCGTATATTATGTTATGTACACACTGTTTAAAATACACGTGGTGGTAGGTCTTTCTTAACACGGATATCAGGTTGGATGGTTTGTTAAATACTTAATTCACAAGCGTTTTTAAAGAACGAGTTTAAGAAGAAAAAACAACATACCTTATAAGCCGCCAATTAATCCTCAAGTTGATGTGACTTGAACAAGGCCATGACAAAAGTATCTTGTGATTTGCAGGAAGGAAGATTTTATTGTAAATGAAATTGCCAATCGATTCCATTTCAGCTCGCTTGGGTAAGAGTTTCAGGTTCGAAAAATGTGTTGTAATAAATGTTAAGTATGTGCATTCGGTTATAGCGCTACGTACATTATTGGCAGTGAAACATCTATAACCTTCGGATAGTAGATAGTCAAAATTGTAAATTTTGAATTTATTTCAGTTTCCAAAGCTTATACTGCAAATTTATTTTACTATAAGCAGGTATATGTTATGTGTACTTTGAATACCTTACGTATGGGAACTATATTAATTTGTTTATTTTTAAACGAAAGAGTACTTTCTCGTTCGATTGTCATTTTAACTCAAATAAAAACATTTAACCATTATAATAAGATGGTAAATCCGAAATGACCCAAACTGAAGTGACTGACCATATTGGACTGTCTTTTTTCACATACTGATGCAATGCATAAGGGTGCAAAGGACACATTTTTACGCACAATTTTGTTTCCACGCCTACATGCATAACAAAACTAATATACAAAAATTAAGTACACAAGCAGGACGAAAAGAGTAAATTTTTGGATAGCCATACAAAAACATGGAACGGAACATTATTCACTGGTCCTGAAAATTCAATGAAATTTCGAGAGAAAGGATGTTTGATGACCTGAACCCCATGTTTAGCTTGCATGCTTTCACGTCAGAATATCATTTTGGACACCAGGTGATGCTTACAACGCAAACACAAGCTCTTTCCCTAGGTGATAATTTTGGAAAACATTGTGTACTTAATAGTTTGATGCAATTCAAAATAGTTGCCATCCAGGTAGTGTTTGTGATATTCTAGTTGCATTGAAACCAAATATCATCTCCTGTGTGTGGGTAGCTTTCCTGCCTTTGTCAACTATTGGCATTTCACTCTATACATACTGTGAAGAAACTGTCTAAGGATGTTGGCAGGTAAATTAGCCCCACACCTGTAATGATATCTACTGAAGTTTTAGGAATTGATGCTACATATTCATTAAAGCATGCAAATATTTGCGGACACTTTCGTTGGCACACATAAGTACACTTATCGGTAATTCTCGCGGCTGTTGAGTTATCATCCACTAGAGGACTCTGTTGAATTAAATCTAGTATTTGATGACCTGTACGTCCACTTTGAATATCACAACCCTATGTCTTGTTGACATTTTGAATTTGGTGCTATATATGGTTGTTACCGGCAAGTGTCCAAACTGTAGGCAATTGTTGTTTCGGAAAGATTTGCATGCAGCAAAATTGCACAATTAATGAACAGGTTACATAATACCCGCATATCGTACAACAGTATTAACACAGATTTGGGGATTTGATTTATCGAAATAATATGGAATGTGCACATGCCTCATTTAAATTTCAAGAACATTACAAGCACAAGCCTCATAATTTAACAAATATATCCATATATTTAAATTAAATAATAATGGCTGAAAAAATCAGCATATTATTAATTTAAAACATTTGACAAAAGTCTATTTACAAAACTCTACCCTGCCATCTAATTACATTATGATATGAATATAGTTTACACGCCTCTCATGAAATGAACAAAGTGTACATGACAAGACATATATTTATGAATGTAATCTCAGAAGCAAATAGCATACATATCTCGAAATAGGTCACGTTACTTTATGTGGTAATTAAAGGTTATTTAATGTTTTCGCTGATTGAAAGAAATAGCTTTAATACACAGGAATGCATTTTCAAGGATTCAATCAGATTTGATCAGCTATTTTTGGAGCAATAGATCTCTCTCTCTCTCTTTCTCTCTCTCTCTCTCTCTCTCTCTCTCTCTCTCTCTCTCTCTCTCTCTCTCTCTCTCTCTCTCTCTGTGTATTCATATATGTATGACTATTCATATATTTATGACGATCAGAACTGGATAGGACATGCAATAATGTCATTCTTTATTATTTTGTAGCTCATTTCGTTAAACACGGATGCGTGTTATGTCGTACAACTTCACGTTTGCATTCACATGTATCACTAAAGGTAATCCCAACAAAGACTAAATTGAGGTTTTATTTACCTATTTTATTTGCTAAAACAGATACGTGAAGATTTTGTATTATATATTAAACATGCAAAGCAGACGAAACGTGATTCTATAGACTTTCATTTTGGTTGCTTCCTTGTGCAGACCTTCAAATTTATGTTAAAATATAACAAACTGTTTCTTTCCGATGACCCAATTTTCACACAATATTCATTCGAAGCCCGCTTTTATATTTGTAATTACTTTTATCTATTGAACCTCCTGACACATGCATGCCAATTTATACGGTCGGGATTTGTGAACATATTCCATTTATATTGCATTTATACTCAGAATTTTAAATAATATTTTCACAAAGTCGTGATTATTTAGTCTTGCTTGCTACAAATGCTCTGTCATTCACGCATCATTTCTTTTTCCGATGCGGTCCATTCAGTTTATTTTTCCATTGAAGCGCATTCCATTTCCTTTTTCTCATTTGCAATTGTTTCAACAATAGTTGTTCCGGCAAGTGTAGTATTTTATCTTATTATATATATTATATATCTACTGTTATTTGCCACTCCTCCCACTTTTGCAATTGCACCAATATTTACAGTGCGGTAAAAGGACACGCCGATGCATTGGAGAACAAATGGTCTCTTTTGTAGCTGCGTTTGTGATTAAATGGAATGACATTTAAAGAAAATTTAGTTTTGAATATTTAGGATGATTTTCACCATCTTTAGATGATTATAGAAGAAGTAGATAAAAAGATAGAAAGAAAAAAAGAAACAAAGAAAGAAACGAAGAAAGAAAAAAAGAAAGAAAGAAAGAAAGAAAGGAAAAAGAAAAAGGGTATCCTTTAACTTATTCTGATACTATTAATGATGAATATAGCTATGGTGTTTTAATCAATGAATACCGTGTTTTAAGAAATCGAACAGTACAATTTTATTTTCGTGTAGATCTACCAACTATAGTGGTACTATGATTATTGATGTACAACGTTCATACGGAACCACTTGCTGTCTTTATGATGCATTATAATTACAATTTTAAATGTGTGAATCAATATCATTTCGAATTTCCTTTTTGCCTATGTAATAATATTAATAATAATAATAATAATAATAATAATAATAATAATAATAATAATAAAGATTTTGTATAGTGTCTAATCGTTAGAGATTAGAATCTCTAAGCTCTTTACAACATATATATTCATATGACTACATAAAAAAACAAACACCATAAAATTAGAAAACATAAAACCATGCTGAAAATATTTAAGGTAGGAAACATTATTAGGTCTTTAAGTTTGTTCTTACAGTCGAAATATATGAGTTTTAAGAGCGCACTTGAAAGGGATCACAGTGTATTTGCGTCTAATTTCAATGGGCAGTTCGTTCCACTTTGCTGGCCCTGATATGCAAAAGAACGTTGTCCATATGACTTCGTTTTCATAGTGGGAACGAGTATAGGATTGTCAGAAGACGAGCGTACGTATCTTGCTAGTGTGTACACATGGGTGAGGTTAGATAGGTATGTTGGACTTTAGTCCGTCAGTGAAACGTAGCACAGAGAACAAATGTTGTGCTTGATTCTGGATCGATTTTGGATAGACAGTGTAGGGTACAGAGCAGTGGTGAGGTGTGCTCTAATCGTGGTACTCTATGGATGATCCGAGCAGTTGTGTTTTGAACTTTGTGAAGTTTCTGGAGTATATATTGAGACGAACCAGACAGAACAGTTACAATAGTGTAGTCTTGAAAATACTAACGAACACACAGGCATTTTAGTGGTATCAACTTAAATATATTTACGAATGGAGCTGATGCATCTCAGCTCACGATATGCAGCCGTGCAGATGTTCATTACATGTATGTGCAATTTCAAAGTACTGTCGAGAGTAACACCTGGGTTTCGTACTGACTTTGTGAATTTAATGTTGGTATTGCTGATATTTTTTGTTTGAGGTAAAATGTGTGAATCAGAAAGTCTTTGTGTTGTGATCAGAATGGCCTCAGTTTTATCATCATTCATCTGCAGCTTGTTACATGTCATCCATGATTTCACATTCGAATGGTAGCACAAACTTCAGTTGGGTGGCTAGATTTATCTATTTGGGTGTCATCAACGTACAATTGATGAGACACTGGATGATGATTCATGAAACTCGAGAGCGGCTGAGCGTATGTATGTATGTATGTATGTATGTATGTATGTATGTATGTCGACAAATGGGCCACAAAACTTCGCACCAGAAAAGACTCAAAGAAGAAATAAGAAAACTCCAGTTCCTCGTTTTGCGACCTGGAACGTTAGGATCATGTGTCCTGGATTCACCAATGACCTACAGCAGATTGACGATGCACGGAAGACTGCCATCATTGACAAAGAACTCTCCCGACTGAACATCGACATTGCTTGTCCCCAGGATACCTGACTGGCTGACAGCCGCACCATCAGGGAAGCTACACGTTCTTTTGGCAGGGGAAGCCCTCGAATGAACCTAGGCAGCACGGTGTAGGCTTTTCCGTAAAGAACACGCTAGTTGCCTTCATTGAACCTCCGTCATCAGGTACTGAGAGAATCCTTGCCCTCTGGCTGTCAACATCCTTAGGCCCGGTCAACATCTTCAGCGTGTATGCTCCAACCCTCCGCTCAACCCACGAGGAGAAAGACAAGTTTAATGAGGCTCTGGATCAGGCAATATCCAGTATTCCAAACAATTAAGGTTACTTACTAGAAGACTTTAATGCTAGAGTGGGAGCTGACCATGAGCTGACCATGATGCCTGGTCCGGCACTCTCGGCTTTTATGGAAGCGGCAAGATCAACGAGAACGGTGAACGACTTCTAGAGATTTGCTGCTCCCACAGCCTATGTGTGACCAACACTTTCTTCCAATGCAAGGAGATCCACCAGGTGTCTTGGAGACACCCACGTTCACTCCACAAGCACCAGGTTGACCTTGTCATCACCAGGAATGAGGGAACTGGCCAGCGTCCTCCTCACCCGCAGCTACCACTGTTCCTACTGCGACACGGACCATTCCCTTGTGGTCAGTAAGGTGCGAATATTACCCAAGAAGTTGCACCATGCCAAGAAGAAGGGTCACCCTCGCATCAACACCTTCTGTGCAAGTAACCCAGAGAAAACACAGCAGTTCATCAGCAACGTGCAGGAAGCTCTCACCAAAGTGACACCTGATGACACCATTGACTCCAAGTGGGCCCATCTCTGTGACTCTGTGTACAACTCAGCCATCATAGCTTATGGGAAGAGGGAACGGAAAAATGCCGACTAGTATGAGGCAAACTGGGAGGAGATGGAGTCCGTAACAGAGGCAAAGAGGAAATCCCTTCTGGCATACAAGGCTGCACCTAGCCCAAGAACATTGTAAGCACTCAGGAATGCAAGGAACAACGTCCTGAAGACCGCCACCACTGTGCCAACATCTACTATCTTAACCTTTGCAACAGTATGCAGACAGCTGCCGACACCGGGAATGCAAGATAAATGTATGAGGGCATCAAGAAGGCGACAGACCCCTCCATCTCAAAGACCGCCCCCCCTCAAAGACCGCCCCCCTCAAGTCCAATACAGGTGAAGACATCACCGACCAGAGGAAACAACTGCAGCGATGGGTTGAACACTATCTCGAGCTATATGCAGCACAAAACAACGTCACTGACACTTCCCTGGATGCCATTCCAGACCTGCATGTCATGGAGGAGCTATACACAGCCCACCCTGGAAGAGCTCGGAAAGGCCATAGACTGCCTTGCCTGTGGGAAGGCTCCTGGAAGCGACTGCAGCCACATTACATTCTCAGAATCTAAGTCTGAAATATTTATTGCTTGTCTCCCCTTGAGATTAGTTTTTAACTGCCTTGGTGGCCTAGTGGTTAGAGCGTCCGCCTAGGTCTCTAATTCGAACTCCGGCCGAGTCATATCAAATGCATATCAAATTGGTACTAGCGGCTGCCTTTGCTCGGAGCTAAGCATTAAACAGGTTATTGTTAGGACTGGCTGGCCTGGTGTCAGGATAATGTAACTGGGTGGGATATGATGCTACATATCCGCGGCATGATGTCCAAGTACTAACCATTACTGTAAACTGTCCTTCGATATGACTGATTTTTTTTTTTAAGCTACGTTAAAAATCAAAACCACGCAAACATACAGACACCCGCCAGGATACATGTTGTGAGTCCTGTATTTGTTACAAGGACGTTCATTCGTCAGCATTTGAAACTTTGTATCAAAATATTTGACCTATCTTACGTGGTACGGTTGCATTGTGTATAACAGCGAGTAATTCTCTCTATTTTCAATGACCACTAATAACGTCCTATTTGTAAGTGAGCAAATACATGTATTGCGCTGAGGAAATCTGAGTAAACGCAAGAGTTGTTTGTCATGTCATTAACGACGAAAGAGATAATGACTTAATTATCCAGGTACCATCATACAATCCAAGAAATTATGCCCTTACTAAGATGAAAAAAGGCTAAATTAATCTCATGTTAAGGTTTGGATGCGATTGCGTGTTTTTGCAAATAAGATGCGGTTTCAGAACCCGATTAGTCCAGAACTGACCCTTCGGCCAGTAACCAACCCAGCATTAAACACGTCACCATGTGGTGGTTACTACTGAAGGTACACAAAGCAAAAACAAAAAAAAAAAACATATATAAACTCAGACAAAATATAAAAATAATCTGTTTACACATTGTTTTATTTCCTTTTGGTAGCTACTAATGCATATTCGTGTTCGACAAACGATGTTTGCGCTGATACACAAAAGTAAGTACAAATTTGTTTGCCTCTTTTTTAAACATTTTTTGGCCGCTAAAGTAAATGGATTTTGTATAAGCGATATTGTAATTTGTTTTGCTAGAATACATAAACTGATGTTTTTGGCTGACTGAGCCATATATTATGTTTTATATATATATATATATATATATATATATATATATATATATATATATATATATATATATATAACGTTCAAAATATTTGTGGTGATTAGTAATAATCAAATCACCAATCAGAAACATCCGACTAGACATTTTTTATTAAAAGTTCATTCAAAATTATTTCTATAGGATGGCTTCAAAATTGTGATTTTTCTCAAAAACAATAAAAAAAGTTCGTTGACTTGTACCAGCCAATGGCAACACCGTAAATAAAATATAAAAATAATCTGTTTACACCTTGTTTTATTTCCTTTTGGTAGCTACTAATGCATATTCGTGTTCGACAAACGATGTTTGCGCTGATATACAAAAGTAAGTACAAATTTGTTTGCCTCTTTTTTAAACATTTTTTGGCCGCTAAAGTAAATGGATTTTGTATAAGCGATATTGTAATTTGTTTTGCTAGAATACATAAACTGATGTTTTTGGCTGACTGAGCCATATATTATGTTATATATATATAATGTTCAAAATATTTGTGGTGATATGTAATAATCAAATCATCAATCAGAAACGTCCGACTAAATATTTTTATTAAAAGTTCATTCAAAATTATTTCTATTGGATGGGTTCAAAATTGTGATTTTCTCAAAAACAATAAACAAGTTCGTTGACTTGTACCAGCCAATGGCAATACCGTAAATAAAACTCATCAACAATGTTTCTATATCTGCACAACCATGACAGTAACAGTGTAAGGATATGTCTTGCATTGATGGATACAAGGCAGACGCACGCTAGTTTAGCGCACTATCAAATATTTCACTACCAGCCGTCACAAATTATCGAGTGTAACAATGACGGCTAGGAAACTGTCACGAGAATCCACGGGGCGTGCTTATTTTATTTTTGCTAATGCTAGGCAGTTTTCTTTACATCTATCTTCAACAGGAGGGTGGAGTATGGGTAAGGTCTAGTAGTTTAAAAGGCTGGTTGATTCTAGCGAGACGTGCTAAAGAATATTGTCTACTTTGAGCAGCAAGTAAGAATCATTGTCATGGTAGAGGGGTCTAGAAGTAAAATTAGAAATATCGGGAAAGAACTATTTGCTAGACAATATATTTCTGGAGAGCGTTTCTATTTTGTGCAATATTCATTGCATTTTTTCGACAATTTTTGTATTATATGTTAAGCGATTCGTTGAGATAATCAATCCAGTTGCGTACATTGGATCACTTTCAATCCAAATAAACATATGGAACAGGAAAAGATACATTAGAAATGCAATAGAATACTAGTATTTCTTCCTAACAGATAACTCAAATGTGTTTGTATGTCTACCAGTATGACACAAGAACCCTAGAAATTAATTTAAGTAATTTTAATTTATTTCCTAACGAAGTGAAGAGTTCAATATCTTTAGTGTTTCTGTAATTCCGTGCCAAGATAAATGGAGGACATAGGAAATACATCCCTATACAATATTTCTGAGCTGGTAACAGCAGTGCACACTTTGGAAGCCAATTTGGACCAGTTCCTTTTGATCATAATGGGATTGTGCCTTCTTTGTAAGTATTATTTTTATTATTATTATTATTATTATTATTATTATTATTATTATTATTATTATTATTATCTAAGAGCGTGATGATTAAGTTACTTTATATATCAATATTAATACAACGAAGCACATGACTGCATGATATGTATAGCCTAACTAATTGAATTGTTAGTGTACTTTAAATTTATTTTTAAAAAGGTTAACACATTTGTAATAAATATGGTAGTAAGAAACACGTGGAGCTTGACAGAAACCATTGAATGGATCGGCGAATGATATAAATCTTGCACACTAGATAGGAGTGTTACCTCAGGCACGATACTTTTCAAAAGGTTTTGAGGCCTACTTCTGATTTCGAGGGTAAAATCTTTCTATGAAACAGCGATGCATAACAATAATGAATTTGTAAACATTCCTACAGAAAGCAATTAGAATCGAAGAACTGATGCAGATTTCAAGAGAAAAACGAACATTACAACTTTTCTCACATCAAGACAGACGGTGAAAGGCAGTTTTCCGTGAAGACGATTTTATTTGATTAAAGTTGTAACATTATTGAAACCGAATGGACATTTGGACTGAGTGACAACACAACAAATTGCGAGTGAAGGGAAGTTTATGAAATGCAAGAAAAAACGTTCACGATAATACATAGGCAAATAGACTCACAAACTCACACACTACCATACTGAAAATGTAAAATATAAACAGATTCATGTAAAAAATATATGAATATAGTTCATACATCCACAATATATAATAAAAATAGGAGTACGATTCGGAGAATCATATGACACAAAAGAATAAGTATGGTTCACAAAACCGTATGATGCAGAGAAAATACGTATAGCTCACACAAGCATTTGACAAAAAGGAAAATAAGACTGGTTCACACAGCAATATGATACAATGATAAGTAATCCCGGTTCACATAATCATATGATGCAAAGAATGATAATATTGGTCCACACAACCATATGTCCTTAAACACACCACAATATTGAATGCCCTTATTCAGGATTCGCTTTCACATTGCTATTCCATTGCTTTCTCTAGAATCCAGAATTCCATCGCTATCACACTGCAGGTAATGTCCTCACCATCCTTGTTCCTCTAGCCTATCCATTCATTGATTCATTGATTCATTGATTCATTCATTCATTCATTCATTCATTCATTCATTCATTCATTCATTCATCCATTGATCCACCCATCCATCCAGCCAGACATCGATATGTCTGCAGAAAGACGTAAGTGTATTGTTACTCGTTGACAAGATCCAAGCGATCACTATGTCGCAATGGACAAGATGTCTCCTTTAAATACAGAGACAACAATGCACACGACTAGGGGTAAAGTATCTGTGTACATCTTACTATATGGACATCTTGCCGCGGCCGACTTACGGCGAGATGCATGTATTTCTCAGTCACCAAAAGAATGAAGACAAATATGAACTATTGATAACGCTTTATGCTCTAAACCAGACAATTACCCAAAATGTTTTAAGGAATAATGAAATTTTTTTCTTCTTCCATGTCATAAATACACGACCTTTGAAATAATGTGGAACAGACTGTCAAGGTAATGGTACAGTACACATCATTTTGAGTTGTTTACGAGATATAGCTTGGCCAAAGATACGAATGTGAGCAGCTAAAAAAAGTAAACTCTTTTGGGTAAGACTGTATGCAATACGCAAAATAAAATAACGATATTGTAGTCGATTCATGTTTGACCATGAAATGGTTTTCTTTTCCCACAAACATTAACATCTGAATTTTAAAAAACTAACAAGAAAAGTTGAAAACCTGACATCATAATCAGTACCTAAATATCTAGAATCCGTGCGACGACTGTCATCCAGCTAGTACAATATCGACTCATTGTAGAGATCAACAGACAATCGCATAGGTGAACGAGTGCGATTCTAAAGTTAGCATACGCGTTCATGACCCTACTTTCAGCACTGTCATTTCGATCCAAGCTCTAGCCGACGCAGTTCATATGGCTTAGTCATCTTGTACATGAAGATGTTAATAAGATTCTAGAGGAATTCGGCGTGAGGGACCTGACGATATCATATACATTATCGCACCCGTCATTTCAGAGTTACTTTCACGCATTGGGTCAGTCTGAACTAAACCTTTATAAGTAGTAGGTTTGAAGCATCAGCTTTTACAATGCGAGAGTCTCACGGTTATATGTTATTTGGGTTTGCCCCTAATGACGCTTCGGATAATCTGATTTCGATTACTGCACACCGTCGTGTATGAACAAGCCCAGGTTGACAAACCATTGTTTCAATCTCGTAGATCATGATGGATGCATGTTAGACCTGCGCGGTGTGACATTGTCAATGCAATAATACATTAGCGATTCAATCGAGTAAAGATTTACTACGACAATTAATGCATCGACTTTCAAAGATTACTACACTACCACCAACAGCGACAAGTCCAGCGCTTTCGGGTAAAATCCCCAGTGAAGCTGGTCAACCGTTTATGTCTGGTTCACTAATTACAAATCTAGTAATGAAGAGCTGCCATGAAACTATAATATATTCATCACGTTGAATTCAAAGATGTATCCGATCAGTTGTTCGCCACTTTCCAGCAAAATTATGAATATTATTCGTACGAGGCTGGGAATCCAAACAAGAGAAAGCCAGTAGAATGTCTGTTTCACGACTGATCCGTCTGAGGCATTCTTGGAAGTCCGAGGAAAGATTGTATAAGACGAAAAAGGCGCTGAATATGGTACCAACGATAAAGTCGGAGTTGTCAACAACGTTCTCATGGCGTGTTTCAAAAACTCGGCTACTCTCATAGACGGAAAGCAAATCGATGCAATTCTTGAGAATGCCTACGTTTCTACAACAAATCTTCGACTTGGCCTTTGTATAGAGGATTATGTATGTTCTTCTGGTGGATGTATGAAGTTTATCAATGACATACAGAAGAGCGAGAATCACGTAGAGTACGTACGGGAAGAATATCAAAATCAGGAAGATAACAATGTTAGAGATATAGAAATCATACTCATCAACGTCAATCTTAATTTTAACGGCTTTACATAACCTCTGACAGCCTATTGCACGCAGAAGGGTCCCCCGAAAATTCGGCAATCATATATATTTGGATTTTGTAGAAACTTTCAGAAGGATATTTGTTGGGTTAATTTGGAGGACAACCACATCATTTTAAACAGACGGTGCAATGCCAAATATAACGTTTTGAATAATGCTGTCAGCAATGGAGGAATAGTTGTATCTAAATTTACACGTTTGATTCCATCAAAAGGTATATCAGTGGTCACAAACTTACATTCACCTTTATTTATGATGTCAGGTGGAACATCTATAATTTCATTTCTCGCGATGACCATATGATGGGACCGATTCGATGCTTGAGGAGAATTCCCATGACACTAAGGCTCTCAACAATTTATTATTGCACCATGGCACGCGCCTACAACATTCAAAGTGTGAGCAATCTAGCAACGCTCTGGAAATTCCAATGATATTTGCAAAACGATGTAACTATGGTTTAGCTAACGTTAAAATTTCATCAAGAACCCAGTGAAATTATTTTCCTGAAATTGATAAATCCCTTGTGTATGCAATCGACGGCTGCAGATTTATCAGCAGGAATTGCGTACGTGGTACCAGATTTGTTACTGTAACTCCAAGCATCTGAACCATATGAAACAGCCCTGGTGGACATTTATTTCAAATCAGGGATAGGTATCGGTGATATTGAGTAAAAATACACTGTTGTAATTCTCTCTGACAAGATTATGTTTCTGTATGGGTTGATTTGGCGAATGCGGATTATTGACACACCCGTATAATATTTATAATTGAACATGTAACGTCTTAAATAAAAGTTATTATCAAGCAAATGTGTTAAGTTGAGCCGAGATCAACTCGAATTGATCTCAGTCTCGATGAACCCCTACAAAAATTCTCTGGAGATTATCTCTAGGACAACGATACTGAAACAAACTTCGGCGGAACAGCCCGAAGCTGTGAAACGTCAAAGCCGCGGAAACAAACTATTAATTTGTCAGGGACAGAGTTGACGCCATAAAATATGACGCTGACATATTTCTATTATTTGCAGCCATTCCATCGTTCTTGTCCACTGCTGATCTTACGGTTGAGAATGTGGTTGCGTTAGGACCCGTAGGAGCTGCAACCCAGATGCGGTCCCAAGAAAATCAGAGTGAGGTGGAATCTCTCGAAAATGGGAAAGGTTTTCGTTTACTCAGATGTGGAAAAGAGAGGTTATCAAGCGAAAGTAATCTACTATTTTTAGCATTGCCGTTAAAGGCAACATTTTGTCCATTGATCAATATTAATTTGCCAGCGATGAAACTTCATTGCCAGATTTATACATGATAAACTTTGAGCTAAATGCTCTCCAGTCATTACTCTATGCCCTTTGACAATTACGGACGTTCAACAATGAGACATTGATGTGGCTTCGACCAACTATGCAACCAAGGAGGATTTGACAGATTGTACCAGGCAAATTGTTGCTAAGGTTGACACAGGAGAACATGTGATTTTGAAGTTCGAACTGACAGACTTAACGGATCTAACCAGGACGTACGATGTATGATTTCCAGACTGCGAGGCTCCGCTACTATTAATGTGATCAGGATGATTGAAGTTGGAGGAATTAAATACTCAGGTGTTTCGGTTGCGTTTATCAAACATTATGTCGGTAATTTTGAGGCAAAACGTGGATAAAGAGATTGCAGACGTGCCCGCACCATCCTTGTATACACTGAAATATAATTAGTTTAAGGGACAAATACAAATCAACATTTGGAACCACCGTAATGTACCTAAGCCAACACTAGACCAACATGGCATTATAGCATTAACACGTATAAACATTTTTTTTTTTTTACTACACTGCAAAACGTATAGAAACCCTCAGTGGTTGGTTCTACAACTGAGCAGCGCTGAATGCACCCTATTTACATTTCCTATTTTGTTGCGCCAGTATCGACTCAACTAAAATGAAAACGATAACAACAATTATTAAACACCGATGTGCATGTCATTATACCAATTTTCTATCGAAGCTGATAACGATCATCTCGGACATAATCAATACCATAATCAGTATTGTTCTATGTTACCGTGATGCTAGGTCCATCTAGCGTATAATCTCTGGAAATTTCAATATTCCCCTAGTAGATATATATTAATGCAAGAAGATAAAACCATAAATTTTGCAGCAAACTTTGATGAAATATAACACCTGCATGGTCCATTTCATCTGATCCAGATTATATCAGATATGGAATTTACTATAATATTAAAAAATGTCTCCTTAATGGTAAATGTGACTATGAACGGAAAACATTTGTTCGTAGTAGGGTACTTTTTACTTCTGAATCAATTGCACAAGACAGATATTCACTAGTACGGTAAGCCATTGCTTTCTCCTAGAATTAAATCCCTAGCGATAGAGTCATCAACATGCCAGCAAAGGAAACAGGTTTTCACAAACATATATCTTGATTATTTAAAAGGTTGATGGCATACTGTACAGAAGGAGCACAGGAATTGGTGCAGAAAAGATCCTTACTTGCTCGCTATTGCAACTATTTAAATTACCATATAAGATTTACATATTCTAGCAAATATAATAATTTGCATGAGCCACACAGTTACTGTTTGACAAAGTATAAAAACAAATTCCATACGTGATCATGATGTTACATATATGCAGTCTGATGCTCCAGTGTTAGACATTACTATAAGGTGCCAAACAGCATACATCGCATCGATAGGGTTACAATTGTTAAGGCTACGTTAAAAACCCACATACACATGTACTGGAACTGCTTTGTTACTAACACTAGAAAACAAGTGGGCAGATTAATGGCAATTATCAATGATTAATACAGACATGATAATTAATTTGTCCCATTTGGTTTTACTTGCGGATGTACATATTTATTTTCATATGTTATTATTACTGATCATGTGTATTACTCTGGAAAATATAAATGTCTCTGTCGGTCCTGACTAATTTAATAATTCTCCAGGGAGATGGCTACTTCCTGTTACCTAAACAGGGATACAGTCATATCCGGCTCACTTCTTTCAATGAGACAGAATATTATTGTGTTACCGTTAGCAATAATTATGTCTTATGTCATTGTTATTTACTGGTTATATTTCATTCTATTTGTATCAAGTATCAAAACTTATTCCTCGGACTGACAGCGTGTGCCACAGCAAAAACGTTTTAGTATACTGCAATATTCAGAATCTGCAACCTAAAATTGAATTGATTTATGCAGATGATACACAGTTTGACATAATGTCCTTTAATGAAACTTGGCCATATGAATCCGCATTGAAAAATAACTGGAAAAAAATAAATTTGGAGAATATGAGAATAGTAATAGTTGCCACTTGGAGTACGGTTGGGGTATTATGTTAAGAGGAGACGTGGAGGATAGCCTGAAGCATGAAAACTATCAGCAAAAGTGAATTAATTGGTTTAAGATGTATCATGGTTTTGCTCCAAATCACTTACAATTAATTAAATACTTCATTTAACCCATTGTTCTTAAGAATGATGTTTACAACAAGTAATCATCGAAAACTATTCGTCCTCGTTGGTAACGATCGACACTTTATACAAAATTAGTTCTGTGGAACACATTCAAGACTGAAATAACTAGTTACCCACTTATGTAAAATTTTAAAACTTATCTTAATCGTTACCTATTCATGTACAATTTTAAAACTTACCTGAATTGGAACAAAATTCAAAAGTGTAAGTATTATTTTCTTGGTGATTATGTTCAGCATATGACATTGAAAAAGAAATGCAGTAGATTAAATAATGATTTATTCATGAATCATGTTGCTAATAATATGTGATGCACCTTCGGACACGTCGAAACAATCTTGCACCTTCGGAGAAGTCAAAACAATCGCGCATGTTCGGGACAAGTCTAAATAATTGTGCTCCTTCGGACAAGTCGAAACAATTGCGCACCTTCGGACAAGTTGAAACAATTGCGCACCTTCGGACAAGTTGAAACAATTGCGCACCTTCGAAAAAGTCGAAACAATTGTGCACTTTCTGTTGGAATGTCTAAAATATATAACTCCGATAAATTGCGTTATGTTCTCATTACCGACCCCACTTGCAATGAGGACATTTCTAGCTTGCAATCCAATGTATTCTGAGAAAATTAATATTTATGACAGCACGAACTTTCATTAAATTATCAAAATGGTTTCCAAATTGATGCATGAGTCACAACCAAATACAAATGATAAAATCATACAGGTGAGAAAATGTTTAATTTGTACTCTACGGAGATTCGAACCCAGGTCCGCTGGTAAACGACACCCGTCGCTTTTTCTGCATATACGAGCCCATATTCCCTCACCATTAAGCATACATCACCAAAACATAATTATACTCAATCGCTGTTATATGCAATCGTGTGTAGCAGACAAACTCGCATATGCTCAGCTAAAAAAGCATGGAAGCGTATTGTATGAAAAACCATAAACGAATTTAAGGAAAATCACTTGAAGCACATATGCTTGAACGATTCATTATTAAAAAAAATTAAAAATATGCATCATTGTATTGAACCCACCATTTTGTGGCAAATATCAAGGTCAAGCAAAGATCTTAACATTTCAAATGTTAAGCCGAGTATATGGTCACTGCATACGGTATGGTGTTTGATAAGAGTCAGCTTAGCAATACTTTGGACTTATTTGACTCTATGGTCTTAACGTAAGTAACAATGAGAGCGTAAACCTACAAGTTTTTGCAAAGTTCAACACGTATTTAATTTCCCTAGAGTTCAAAGCGAGGCTTTAAAATGATGTTACATTATTGGCATTTGCATCCAATGTAGGCCTAAACGTTTTATCACAAGTCCAAATGTATGAAGTTTCGACTGAATTACAGTGGTATTCCAGACAAGTTCCAAATAAGTTCGAATAACGAATGTGTTGATGTGCATGTAATATTGAATGTCTTCAAGTGCCACTGACCTAAAGTGTGATGATATGCTAACTGTCGTTTGATATATGACAATGTTATAATCCAAAAATGTTCTTGTCGGAATTTGGATCATTCCAAAAATAATGTTCTAGTCCAAAATATTATTGATGAACCCTTAATAATTCTTTCCAAATGAAATTTTGCATACAAAAAAGACGGGAATGAGCGATTTCTCAAGTAAACAAGATTAAGTAAAATGATAGGAGATACAATACATCCAGGATGAGGGTCAATGGTTCATTAATCTAGAATATTCTATGTTGTCAACAAACCAATGTCTATTACTAAAATTATAATAAAGGACATGGTAAACAACAGTTACACCAGGGTTTCCGTAGGGAAAATGCTACTCTCCTGGTCTCAGATTAAAATAAATATGTTTACCTCCATATATAATAATCCTAATATTTAATCTATACTCACAAAGACATTAGCTATATATTATGTTGTTGACAAAATCAATGTCCCTATTCCGGTACATAGTGTACTTGATTTTGGACTGAGGTCATGTACAAAATCTGTAAAAAAACATACACTCATTACGGAAACATACTCATTACGAAAGTCAACAATGCAAATTAAATACACATAACAGTATACTAGTTACACTAGTTTCATAGCTTGTATGCTCATCTCGTGTTCAATAACTTAATGAAGGAAAGACTTATTTTGGCCGCATATTATCAAATACATTTAATGTATTCAATATTCTACTTAGTATGTATGTTCGCAATACATCTGACGAAGAATTTTTTCTACACTTACTAGTGAGGGAATTCCGATACATGTGTGGACTGAATGATCCAGAATTCTAGATACGTTTTATAATGCCAGCCTCAATATTTTGTGCAGAAAGCTTACATGTGTTTTCCAACTAATAAGAACGTTTTCTGTTTATTTACTTGTAGATATGATGTTATTATATTTGTCTTGTTTTAAAAAAAATGGCTACCTTTAGGAAACGATGAAAAATGAACGCATTTACCTAAATTATCCAGCTTAGTTACCCCACAGGGGAGTGGCCCCGAGTGGCCGAGTGGTCTAAAGCGCTCTCCGTTACGGATTACTGTCATCTCACCTCTTTGTGGGTTCGAGTCTAAGATTCGGCTAATGTAGTTATGTGAGAAACCTTGCCAGTAGCTTCTCGTGGGTCGGTGGTTCTTTCCGGGGGTTTTCCCGGGTTCTTCCTCCACCAATAATATAGGCCGCCATGTATAGCCTATTGTGTGCTGAAAAATGGCGTTAAACCCTACAACAACAACAACAACAACAACAACTACCACTCAGGTAACTTTATTTTACAGCATTGAATGCGTCGTTATGTAACTAATATTTATACAGGTTCTGAACCTTGTACATTGCTTTGTGTACATTGTGTATTTATCTGTAGATAACACAATCAAGATTTCACACATATACTGGAAAATCTTAACCTTAAAATGTTCGCTTATTTCCTGTCTAATTCATTTCGTTATTCGATTCACTAGAGTGGACCAGGTAATACCACTTAAACAGTAGACATGACCATATCACCTTTTTCCGTAATGGCAGGAACAATTTTTATCAGGTGACGCGTGTATGGTACAAACAATCACAATTTTGACAGATTGAAACACATAACATTCATACTACTGTATGTACGATATTGCAATTTATATATGTATTTTTACGTTATTTCTTTGTCATTCGTGTGTTTGGTCTGGACCACTTTTTTTGTTATTATTAAGCAATTAAAGAAGGAAATGAAAACGGACTCGAATGATTGGTTCGCTCCAGAATTACGTCAAACATAAACGCAACTGTCATGTGTTTAGACAATGTAACTCAATTTTGAGTTTAAGATTACATCTGGTGTATTCGGTACAGTATATTTTACCGTATAATCATATTTTGAATCTGCACATTTCTTATAAAACAAACATGAAAATTAAGGCTTTAAATTTTGTATACTACATTCTTCTTTTAATTAAGAACTGACTTATTAAAGCAGAGCATTCATACATACACACCTATACACCTAAATATCTACCAACCTACTTACATACCTACTTACCTACCTACCTACCTACATACATACATACATACATACATACATACATACATACATACATACATACATACATACATACATCCGTACGTACGTACACGTACGTACGTACGTACGGACGGACGGACAGACGTACGTACGTACGGACAGACGTACGTACGTACGGACGGACGGACAGACGTACGGACGTACGGACAGACGTACGTACGTACGGACGGACGGACAGACGTGCGTGCGTGAGTGCGTACATACATACATGCATACATATATACATACTCTGTGCTAATAATGTCTGTTTGGAAGATGAATATTGAAACAAAAGTTTACTGTTTCAAAGAGAGATTGTGGAATCAGGATCTAAACATTAATCTTCTGCAAGTGTCCACTTTGATGAAACACACGCTATCTGGATATTCGGAAAATGTTTGCCTCATAAAATACGGTGCTTCTTAAAGATTTCGTGTTTAAAAGTGTGTTGAGTTTTCTTCTGAGGATGTGTTTAGTTGCAGAGTCACGCATATGCATCTAGTACGGCAGCACTAAATGATGAACGCAATATTATATTTGAGATTAGCGTAGGCTCACGCTGGCGTTAAGATGATGACACAATTTCACATCCTGTTGGGTAAGAGAGTGGAAATGAATGTATGACGAACAAATTTCATATGTTTGGCGGCAGAAGGATTAGACCGGCTTTATAAGTTAGATTAGGCAAATTTACATATTCGTTTCTGACCATCATACCTACTATTTATAAATGTTGCCTCAACGTGTTACGAGGGAGATGGAACGCGATAATCTATTTAAAAGGTGCTAGTCAAATAAAAATAATTCCAAGTCCCTCAAGCTGCTTAGGATGCTTTTATTGATCCTTGTTCCTTTTATATTACCTTTCCTGTTAATGTCCTTGCTCATATGATTACATATTTGTTCCTCAAATTATTAAATTTCTAGGATATTTTTCACCTATAACAGTATATTTGCATATTTTCGCATTTATCTACCTACATACATACACACATGCATTCACATATTTATTTATATCTATATCTATACAGACCTACCTACTTACCAATCTACATGCATACATACATACACACAATTCATACATACATACATACATACATACATACATACATACATACATACATACATACATACATACATACATACATACATACATACATATGTTACGTATATTTGATTTAAGTCATTTATTTTTGTTTAATTGTTTGTTTGTCAGATTCAAATTTGACATTTTAAGTTTAAGATTCATTAATTAGGAGATATTTTTTTTAGAACGTGGGATGACCTATACTCTAAGTTTAAGATTCATTAATTAGGAGATATTTTTTTAGAACGTGGGATGACCTATACTCTATGAATAAACACCAGATGTTGACCTCATTTCTGACCTGGCTCCAGAGCTGTAAACAAGCTTTTAAAATGATTGATTGATTCCAAGGACATTGTGGAGCTTTGTTATAAACATCTTTCTATTTTTAGTTCTTGAGAGTAAAAATATCTGATTCTCATCTGGGTCATACGGTGTGTACGAGATTTTTTGAACGTAAATTTGTTCTCAGGATTCTAGAAGATCATGTGACCCCTTCCTTGTTTACGTAAAAACAGGTATATAAATGATGTTTTAGAGCGAACTATTTAGTAGAAGTTGGGCTCTTAGAATATTAAGTTGTATTGGTTTGAGTTATTTTAAATTACGGGAAATTATTTAAATTCGTTTGGATCAAGAGGATTTATTTTGTTATTTATCTGGAAAATAATTGTGCTCATTGAATTTCATAAGACCAGAACTGACTTCATCACGTAACATAGTCTTCCATCTTGGATGCTTCACCAAGATTCGAACTGGGAATTATTAGGACATTGCATTACCAGGACTTTTGCAATTTCACTAGTGGATTATATTTTGAGTTATTTTTGTATTAATTTTAGGAATTGATTCTTAAAAATATTTTCTTGAAAATATTTGTGCTCAATAAATTGTTTATTAAGTTTTTACAAGCTTGTTATTTTCACTCTCTCAATGTTACTGTTTATTCGAGCCTAAGGACGTAACACATACATACATACATACATACATACATACATACATACATACATACATACATACATACATACATACATACATACATACATACATACATACATACATACATTGCCTGGCAGATAGAAACATAGACAGAGAGGTGTCTTTTCTATTTATGACAGTCACTAAATAAAAGGGTGTCTTATAAAGTCTTTAACCATTACCCACAAAAATACATCACTTCGTCATGAAAAGTGTCAACTTAAGACTTTATTTTTTGTTTCACCTTTGCTGGTGCACTGATCACACAGTTAATTAACACTGGTCTACACTTTTAAAAGTCGTCTCCTTCAGAGATAAAATATACTCTTTATATAGGACTTTATCGTGCTGACTTCGAATATGACAATTAAAACCACCGATTGGTAACTGTTTCAAAGATAGTTAAGTTTTATACTTTACGTTTATGTTTATTGTGTAGATAGTACAATTTTAATCATAAATTGGAAACCTATTTTTTTCGTGTATTTTTGGTCGCTTTGTATGATTTTATTTCCTCTGTCCTGTTTATTTAACACGTAAAAAGCAGCAAACGGGTTATATAAACAAAATATATTTTAAAACAAAAGACAACATTCTATTAGGTTCTTGACTAATATCTTGCAGTCATTATTAAATGGAGCATCTCTTGTGAAGAAATAACCTGCAAGCATTGATGGGTATAATTTGTCCTGATAGCGTTTCTCATAGCGTTTTACAATTGCTGCAATGTCCTGGTTAAATATCACGCCGTGCGTTGTTGGGCTGTGGACTCTAATCTCTCTCTCTCTCTGCCCACACTGAATGGGGTCGACTTCTTTTATGTGTCTCTGTTATTGGTACTGTGCATCAATATTCCTGCTTACACTAGTCGATGTCGAATGCCATTGTGTGGGTGGGTCTTGTAGCTGCACGTTTCCTTAGCACTCAAATGACTATTAGGAGCTGCAGTGAATAGCAATGAACCTGCAACTAAACAATCCTCTTCGTCAGAACTATCTTATTCAGACGACATAGATATTCAATTGAAATTTTAATTCGTTTCCAATTATAATAAAATAGTTATTAAATACGTTTGTTTTTCAGTCATGCAATCTGGTTTCGCACTTCTGGAGGCAGGTTCAGTCAGAAGCAAAAACGTCACCAACATTTTAATCAAGAACGTTTGCGATTCATGTAAGTACATGTTTAGAGTGAATCAAGGAATTGGTATTAAAATTGATTTATTTTGCATTTAGTAGCATTAAAATGCCGGTTTGGATCTTTTACTCCTATGACCCAAAATCACTCCAATGATTTGGCAAGGAAGAAATGCGTAACCTGTTGATTTTTAATCATCCACGAAAGTAGTCAAAACGTATACACTTTCTTAAGGCTGATTGCTACGAAGAAACAAGCAGTGCGAAATTGTTCAATACTTGCCAGGCTATTTAAAGCTTACTGTGTGATTACATAATCTACAACAGATGTAGATTGTATCAAAACGGGCGATCTTGCGTGTCCTAAAATTGTGTGTGTGTGTGTGTGTGTGTGTGTGTGTGTGTGTGAGAGAGAGAGAGAGAGAGAGAGAGAGAGAGAGAGAGAGAGAGAGAGAGAGTACTTCGATTTAATTTGCAACATGTCAGAACAGTTCTTGCTAAGATAAAAAAAATAACATAATATTTCGAGTAAAAGAGCCGAAAATATCCGACTGACATTTAATTACTTCTTTTGCCTATCATTAAACGAGGCATCAATATTAATGGCATTTTTGTAATATTAGGTCTGAAAGAGATGGGTCAAGTACATGTTTCCAACGACTTCGTAACGCTAAATACGTCGTTATCATTTAGACTTCCAACATAAAATAACAGCCATGATAACTAACCCAATGAATTGTCAGACACAAGATGGCTGGTTCGAAGCTAAGTTTAGGACAAATATTCTTGGATTTATAATTAGGAAAACAACTGAATCTCGTTGGAGACTGTGAAAGTTAATGTGATAATTAGAGATCGATTTTCAAGAATAGGTACGTGGGAGTAATCGTTCTACTGTATTTGAAGCTGATTTGAACTGCGCACATTAGTTGGCTGCGAAACCTTACATGTTTACTATTATCATTGTGACAGTTTCAAAGAACCAATTCAAAAGCACAGCTTAATGGAGATAGTTCCATGCATGTTTAATAATTACTGTGGTATATAGTAGGAAAAAAATCAGAATGACACTGATATTATTTTGGGGGAGATATCTGAGGTTTCTAAAAACGGTATTATACTAATACGCGACTTGGATATAAAGTTTAACACAGAGAAACATCGATCGAAGTATCGTCTGAGTGCCTCATAACGATTTAACAAAGAAGTTCAAAGATAAAGAGATCACATTTGATAAATGAATTAACGTTGCGCTAGACTATGTCAAACATATAAAGAAAAGAAAAGAAAATGTAATTATGATAAAGTCAAAGAAATGTAATGTTTCTGACTAAATTGCCCACTGCGTCTAAACTTTTAATGATTTTAGCGTATGTTCTAGTTGCAATGGTGATGACCAAGAGCAGGTCACTCGAACGTATGTTTTGGAGAATATTATATTGGAATAAAATATGAACAGCTACATAAAGTAGATACAGAAGTAGCGCGAGCAATTAAGAATGGTTGTTGCTGATTAAACAGCCCAAATATATGAAATTTACAAAATGTTTGACACTATTACGCATGTATGGCAGTTTTACAAACGTTCTGTTGTTACTGTTCTGTGTGAAGGCATTCAAGGGTATTGACACGGTCTGCTTTCTGAAAGGTATTTTATCTTGTATAACGGTACCAACTGCGCAAGTCCAGGTAGGAGGTGCTTAAGGTGTAGGGAACATTGCAATCTGAAAAAAAACAACAACACTATGATTGGTGGATTATGTAAGAGTTGTACTTTCTGTTAGGCTTAAAAAAAGTTTAGCCTCTTGGCAACATGTGAATTTATGCTAATTCCTATATAGATCATATTTTGTATTTTTTATGATTTTGATACACATGACTGAAAATAGGTATGTTGTGACTAGATAACTCATACCCCTGTCTAGTTCCAGCAGAGTTATCTCTCTTAAATGCAATGGAGTACCTGGTTTTGTCATCATCAAATTGACAATCTAACATTGTTCTCTATAACAATGTGTGAGATGCACGTTAAATTACGATAGAAAATGTATTTATCTCTCCAAATATTAGCATTGAGGTCTATGGAAAAACAATTGGTACCGTGATACCATCTAGCGATACAAATAAATGTACGCTATAAGGATACTTAAATAGGCACGTTTAATTATTTGACAATGATTAATTTACAATTCAGTGTTTGAGAGTTGGTGAACTCCACTGTTGTTTTTTTAGAAGAACATACCATTAGTGGCTTATGACGAGATACAATGCGAGTGGAGGAATCCATGGAATCTGCTTACCCGTTGTCGGCATTGTATGGGCCCCTTTTATGCCCGGAGAATAAATAAAACCTCCAGTACATTTTAAAATGATAGCATTTGATGCTTCAAACGTGAGTATGCGACTTTGTCCAATACTCAGTGTTGGACAACATGAGTTTATTTGGGCAGAAATGAACTTGAGATATATTCTCCATTATGTTATGGATTTATTTGTTACGGATGATTGCAACAATGCGTTGGTTTATTTACAGGACCATCTAGTAGTATTTCACACCAAGATCAATGAAAACCTCTCTCCATATATCACACCATCATTAAAATGCTAAGGCTGCTCTGGGGTTAAAGGAGATATTGTTCTGGATTCGTATTTGGTTATGCTGCTTTAAAAGCCCAAAAGGACCCCCACCCGCAAATAAAGAAAGCAAACAAACCAAAAATGGAGAGAAAAAGGTAAAAGACCAACAATCCCTCAAAATAGACAAACCAGGATAATACAATAGACACAAAAGACACGCTTCTCCAAAAGTACATCTTCAAATTCACAGCGATGACTGTGAATAACGAAAGAAAGATTTCTTAAATTATTTAGCAGCGTTTGAGTATCTCAACGTTCCATTAGAAAGATCTTTAAGACACGAAAGCGTCTAGGAAAACGAAAACACGTTGCTGACAAAGCACCATGTAAAGCTTTTTACATAATAGTTTGATGTTACGGGCAAACTGAGTCACAAGTGTATTATCTCGTCCATGGGTCCAGCTTGATTCGACAGCAGCTCTATTTGTCAGCAGTCCTGACTATGACTGATAACATTCGTTAGTTGTCTGCAACCATTCATTGCTGGATCTGTGAAAGTCACTTTGGTAAAGGGCATATTAGCTAGGAATCTAACATCGGAGAACTCTGCAATCGCTTATAGATAGTGTGTAGCCAACACAGACCTGCCCCTTAAAAGGTTGTGTACCAAATCGATTACATCACAATTCGATTTTGGGGATGTGACTGGTTTTGATAAACTTCAACAGAACGCGATTCTGGATCGCATTTGTTATAGTATCCAGTTAAGGACGGGATCAAGTAACACCATTAATAACTAATTAGCCGTGGCAATTTTACTAAGCGATTGTGTTATTAAATGAAGAACAAAGATGGACAGTAAATTTTACTGATATAAAACAAATCGCAGCTAAGCAGCAACTGCGACATGAAATCATCAAGAGAACCGCGTTGATCGTAAAATAAAAACGAGCGTGCTTGGTAATATATCATATTTCTTGGCATGCCGCGCCTACACCTGTTGGTCTCGGTGTGATGCAACCACAACACCTATTACATCGACAACAATTTAAATTGTTGTTGGAGCTTTATCAATAATAACCGTTGTGTCTGTTCGTGCTAAAATTAATTTCGAAATGATTGTATTCACGATTGCGTAGTTATTTAGAGTTGCTTGCATCAGCACGAAGTCTGAATACAACTACTAAAATTTATTTTTGTAGAACTCGAGAATAATATAATTTTAAATTAGCATGACCGAATTTGAGACTTCTGGTTAAAATGTCAAAATAACCAACAACTAAGAGTTCAGATAAGACAAGACATTATGCCGCTGCGGATTTACAGACAATACAAGTCGAGAAATGATAATTATATATAGTAATATATAGTAATTGTCACCCAACCAGATATTTCGATAACTCGAAATATTCACTTATTTTTCGATATTAATAAAAGCTGTTCTGACACTGTGCTGATTCAATCAAAATAACTTATCTATCACTGTATTTAAACGCGCTCAAACCCGACCGTAAATGATATAATCTTAATTAGTTGTGGATGATGTAATTACACAGTAATCTTTATATGTCATGACAAATATTGATTAATTCGGCACTGTTGGCTATCTCGAAGTCGTATACAGCCTAAATAACGTGTATACGTTCTGCCTAATTCTTGTGGATTAATAATCCAAGGCGATGTACATTTGTTGCGTGCTTGCCAAATAATGGAGAGTGTTTTCTTCAGAAAAACGTATACCGCTTAATGTAGTAGATAAAATCTATGCGATGCCGTTAGGTGAGAAAGAATATCAAATAGCAAACAACAGGTCATTTAAGTTCAAGCACAGCAATTTATTGGTTCGTATGTTGAGCAAATCATACTATGTTAAGAACTTGAAGCCTGCTTTCCGTTTTGAATTTGTTACAATGAATTTCTTGATGGAGCCGATTTAATGATTACATGAATTTATAATAGAGTTTCTACATCGTTGTAACATTTTAAGATCGTCTGAGAGACAGAGACCAACAGTCAGAGATAGAGAGAATGACAGAAAAGAGGAAAAATGGAATGCCTAAATATGAACTTAGGAGCTAAGAAAATACATACGTTCAGACATATTTCCTAAACGACGAAAATAGCTACAAATTCGACATTCGCTATGGTATCAATGAAAGTGACATTTGTTAGATGTATAAACAGAACTGAATTAATTTTATGTTTCGTGATAGAATCTAGATTAGCTTGACAGCGATTGGCTGAAAAGTGTTGGTGAGCCATGCCCAATGAATTATTCTCTCCGGACTGAAAACCAGAATATGAGTGTACGTTTAGATAATATACATTCCTCTTCCTTTACACTTTTCAATATCCATAACCTTACATTATACATTAAATTTAAAGGGAATTGAGATTAATCAAGTAAAATTCACTGGATTTAAAAGTATCGGCACACGGACGTAAGACCCGGAGGAAAAGAGCTAGGATCTAGGTGTATGATGCGGACGTATCGATCTAGCATCTATTTTAATCGCCAGATTAGCTTATTAAGATACAATGGGTAATATTTTTAAATTTTTCGTTATGAACTAAAATAATAACATAATTTATTACGCACACATTTAATCTTACATGCTTGGCATGGCGTTCCATTCGTACATGTCATCTGTATATCCGCCCAGACCTAGAACCGTTTCGCTAACGTTCGCTCATTTACACTTGCATGTATAAATCGATATATGGGGGTTGAACATCACGAACTCACTATACGGGTAAGATGGTATTGCTTAACGGTTACATTTTTGGAATGGAATGATATGGACAGCATAACAACGTTATGCAACACTATTTTTTCCAAATAAGTGAAACTACATAGTATTAAAAAAAGAATATTAAAAGGAAAATGTTTCATTTTTTGTAAACTTTATATTTACAGTTATCTGCGGTGTATCCTACTGGCTTTTTGGCTTTGCATTCGCATATGGAGATGGAAATCAATTCATTGGCCATACGTACTTCGCGATCACTGACCTTCCTGCCAATCGCTACGGATACTTTTTCTTTCAGTTCACGTTTACTGCAACTGCCGCCACTATTGTGTCGGGGGCCATGGCCGAGCGGTGTGAATTTATGGCCTATTTTATTTTCAGCTTAATCATGACTGGTAAGAGACTAAAACAAAACCACGTTAAATAGATTTTTTCCTGACAAATGTTGTTCGTAGGAGGTTAACACCATATTTCAGCACATGCTAGGCTATAGATGGCGGTCAATGTAAGGTCGGGGTGATGAACCTGCAAAGTCTCGTTAAGAATCATATACCAGTTGGAAGCTACTGGTAATCCATGTGACATTTCCACGTTTACCGAAAGTGAGACTGTAATTAAAATGTAAATTTGAAGACAGGATACACACATAAGGTATTGTGATAAAAAAGGCGCTGATTACTCTACAAAGCCAGCGTATGCAAAACGTATATGACTGTCCGTTTCCTAGCTGAATAGTCTTGGTTTTAGACATCGTTGTCTAATTGCTCGTTTCGTACTATGGGTTTTCTTTTTTTATAGCCATGTGAGGTTCTTGAATATATAATGGCTAGTAATATCGGGATCACTGGCTTAATTAGAAGAAGAAAATCGTCTAAATTATATTGATTTGCGATTGTTAACGACAATAATTTCAGACAGATTCCGGTTTTCATTCCTGATTGTTGCAATTGATATGACGGAAGAGTTAAAACTAATCCTGTTTTGGGTATCTTAATGTACGTATAATACCACTCGAACACTATTGAGGATAACTACGTTTCTTTTGAATTGATATAAGGATATATTTCACACGTTATTGGAAACGTTGAATTGTCAGAAGTGGTCATGTCTAAAGTGACAATGCATCATATTTCAACCTCACGAATGAAATATTGTTTGTTATACCGACTAGAACGTAATAGATGTTCTATTTATTATATATTTTAAGGCAACAACCTTTGATTTGCATGGATTTCTCCCTGTACTATGTCAATGCGATTAACGGCTGCATGTGCACATCGATACAAAGAAAGTTACAAGAGTGACATTTTGGGGCAAATTTAGATTGCACACATATAGCTTTAGATTGTGAATATTATCAATTTAAATAATGTTTTCATTCGAAGAAGATACCTTATTTTCATTAACATATTTCTTACGCGGATTAATACATTCAACATTGCTTTGGTTTGGGTACTATATAAAATGACAGAACAGTCGACAGACACAAGAACTTGACTTGATTAAATAACACATTTTATTTAATAATATGAAAATCGGTTTATATTTTGAAAAAAGCTGATATCAGACATGACTTTTTATGTTGTCAAATTTGCAGTCTATTTTGGTAACTAGACTAAGGCTGCACTCGAATTTCTTTGTTACTAAAGTTTGGTTAATATTCGATTCTTCTCATGCTTGATTTCCCAGTCGGTTCCAGACATAATTATGGTTATAATGACAGTTGTATTAGTATCTAAACAATGCTATTTATATATTTAATCGATTGTTGTGTTAAAAAATTGTTTTCATTTGTCCTTGAGTGGAATTGGTATACGATAGTGAAGAGAGAGAGAGAGAGAGAGAGAGAGAGAGAGAGAGAGAGAGTATAAACTTAAAGAGGACAAAATGTGAAATAATGTGTCCGAATAACATACACATCTGAAGTTTTCTTCCACTAACATATTTCAATATCTCATAATAATATAATAAAATGTCGATCTCGTTGACATTTCAAGATTACAAAGGTGGCAACATGTCTACGAAAATTCTCTGGCCATGTTTTCAAATACATTCAGGTATTATTTTATTTCCTTTTTAAAAATTAGTATTGAAAATCCTGTAAATTCTTTGCTTTGTCTCTGTTTAAATGTTACCTTTGCTTTGCCTGTTTCTAATATTTGTTTTAAAATAGGGTTCTGACTTACATATATTTACTCTTGTTTGAGTTATTGGCGTTTAATTTTCATCTTCCTGCAAAACAATACATTAGTGTCATGTACTTTAAATTGTGGATTCGGTAAAAAGTCTAATATTTTCTACAGAAAACCGAGTTTCGGTTGGTTTGTTGCTTGATAGCAACCATGAAAGCCACACATAAAGTGTGCAATCGCAGGTGCTAAATTGGCTTTTTACACATTTCATTTTAGATTTTAGTTTGAAAGCTGGGCCGGACTGTATTTAATCACCTGAACATAGAATGTTTCATTTGCATTTGTATATACTCATATACTCCTGAACGATAGATACAGGTGTTAAGCAAGCTAATAACGTCCAAAACGTCGATACAAAACTTATTTCAATCAAACCTGAGTGATGCATTTCCTTCACGTCTTATCTTCAGGGTTTATTTACCCACTGGTGACTCATTGGACTTGGTGGCATAACGGATTTCTCATCAGAGGAGTAGATTATGGAGGCGATATAGGACAAATTGGATACCAGGTTAGTTATATGACTAGGTCCAGGTGCAGGAGGGGGAATTGATTCGAAGGCAAGGGGAATTTGAATTATAGCGACATTGTATCTTTGAATCCAAAGCTTTTGAGTCCTGATTGGTTTATTATTTTCTTTTTGTTGGTAATTTTATTGTTGTACTTTTTTTTAGTAATTATTCCTGATGGAATTCAATCTTCAATCATTTATGTTACCATATTACGTGAGTGCAGTACGTTCTGTCGTATGTTCTATCTTGGGTCGGGTGGGGTTGTTTATTTATGATTTATATTCCGCTTGATGTCATTACATTTATTCGTTCGATATGACTTCAAATGAGCAAAGTAAAATTGATATAATGTAAGTAATAAAACTTTAGATTGTACATATCATTAGTGATAACTATATCAACATCACATAATTCAAACTATACGGATATAGTTCACTAATTCAAATTATAGTACGCTCTGAGAATGAGTGTATAATGACGTTTTGTCGGTTTGCATTTTACCTGTATTGACCCCAATGGGTCCAGCCGATTTCATTTTGTCCATTATTACCCTGTGGGTACATGAAATTTGTCCGCTAAGTTTATTTTGTCGGTTTGCATCTTCCCTAGTGGGTAGAACAAGTTCAGACTTAGTATTACGATTCTAGTGTCTTAAAGAAGTAATTGAAAAGAGAGTGAGAACCAACAAACTTCGTAAAATTCAACAAAAACATTATTTCCCTAGAATACAAAATGAAAATGTAAACATAACTTACAGTATTGCGATAGCAGATCCCAGTTAAATTAGGATTCCCAATGTATAAAATTCTAGATAAAATGTACTGGTGTGTCAAATAATTCCAAGACAAGTTCTTTATGTACCTGTAGTGACATGCAGTCTATATTGTTCTAAAGAACCAATGAACTGACTTGTAATTATGTTCCAACAGACTTTTGAAGAATTTCAATACTGCAATGCAAGAACTCCTAATCGAAGAAGGAGCTGAGCTAATATACACCTCACAGTGTTGCCAAGACAATACCAAAGACAAACATTCCTGCACGATTGTAGAATCATTTATCCAGAGCTTGCTTATTGTTTTCTCTAAGGAAGATCCATGCCATTTTTATCCAGTCGAATCAATACTCCATCAACTCTTACATCTCTTGCATCATTCTGTACCAACTATTGAATATATTTTCTTAAACATTCTTTTTTTTGTTAGGATTCATTCTGTTTAAGATTGTCCTTTGCGTCTTGATTGTATAATTTTAACATCAAGAACCGAATGAATGACCAAATCCCAAAATCTTTAAAGAGAACAACATCCGCAGCTTTTATCAATGCCAGGCTTTTATGAATGCCACCTTGCATACACAGATGGGCCTAATTTTGACAAACTTTTTACATGGGTATACATGAGCATAGTTTAACTGCAATGTATGAAACAAGCTAATCAAAACTTAATTTTGTCACCCTGATAAGACCTATTTTAAAGAATGGGAATATTATCTGGGATCCAGCATAAAATAGATGAAATAGAAACAATACAAGTCGAGACAAGTATATCTGTTTTTGGGGCAACAGAAACTACATCATATGTTAGAACCTAGAGGAGACGAAATGTGAATAAGTTTCAGCAAAGCGCTACAGACAAAGAATGATAACGTTTAAAAAGATATATCAATGTATTGATTTAGAATACATGCAGGCTTTATATTGTCCCGGATGAATATTACATATAAATGCTTGAAAAAACAACCATCCAAACATCCTTCACCATGACAAGCTATACCAAAGTTCATATTTACCAAAGTCTGTCGTAGAGTGGAATCCTTTCCCTCAGGAAGTTCAGATCAACCCTTTCTTTCACTTCTTTTATGTATATAAATCAAGGAAAAGCAACTGTTTATTACTATCAAGTAGAAAGAATAGCACAATTTATGCTCACAAGACCTTGACTTGGTTTTGGAACATTAAATAACAAGCTTGTCAACAACAAAAACATTTCTCACCTTGGAACAGGATTAATGCGGAGTACCAAAATCAGTCAAGGATTTTCTCTTATACTGTACAAAATATGTTACTCTCTGAAACTGAACAATATGAATATTGCCTCATATCAGAGCTACAATGCTGTTGTTAACGGGTAATCGAATAAAGTCTGCTATACCACCCGCGCTTAAGTTGTAAGCCCTTTACCTACCCTCTCCTACTACATACGTGCAATCTGCCTTATTTTTTGCTTTTCGACTTCTTCCATTCTCATCCTTTGTTGATTGTCAAGTATACTTTAACACGTAAATACTTATCACTAACAGCCTGATACAATTATAAGATGGTATTTACAATTCGTTACTTCAATAATTTATTAATGCATTTCAGTATTTTTAATATTATGCAATAATTTTGCACATCAGTCACATTATAAAAACAAATATTGTTAATGAGAAGAGAACTTAAAATATATGTTTATGCCTGCTACGGAATCCTTCATATCTCTTGCTCAATTTGATGTACATGCTACAATGATAATGTTTGTTATTACATATTGTTTAAGCCAACATCCGACAGATTCTTTTCATTCGTGTAGAAACGTCATGAAACAAGTGCTGCGCCACTGTAGTTAAATTATATTCCATCTTATACTTCGATATAGTGCAAACCAGTTACAACTAGATCGACTGAATGGTATATCTCTACCGAAAAGTTTCTTTATCAAATATACATGATACACTTGTTTATATTTCAGGCAACCATACCCGTGTGTGCTAATGATATAATTTAATTTGTGTTCTTTAAATTGCATTACGATCATAAAATTAAGCCCGACAAGGATTTTAAAGTATGGGAAATTGAGTCGGAACTCTATCTAAAATCGGACACTTCTTTTACTTAGCATTTCTATCATGCCTTAATTTCAGGTTTGGCTTTTGTTTTAAATCAGGGACATCATCGCTACCATGTTTTTTTCGAATTTTCAGCTTTTTCCTAAATTTGAAGAACATTTATCAGAATTTGTTTTTTCAAAACGGGGATGCTAAATTAGTATTTCTGGTAACCGCAAAACTTGAACTTGTTTGTCAAAGGGAAGTGTGGTCTCCTCCTGCCACTTCTATCTATGTAAATCTAAATTCCATTTCACTTTTATTCACTCTGTATTTGCAATTATCTTTCTTCTTTCTTTCTCTGCCCTCCACACCACACCCCTCCTCGCTCCCCGTTCTGACCTTGTATTTTGTCTCTTGTCTCTGCATTAGCATCATTTCCTTCTGACATTGAAGCTTTCCAAACCCTTAGTTTCATCTGGTGTTTAAACTTGAAACTCAAATTATTTTATCCAAAACAAGTCTTTTTCACCAATTAACAAACCAAAATATTCTTTTTTCTTACTTCGTTACAGAAGCTATTGCTTTAGAAAGATTTTAAGATGCTGCAAGGTCAAAAAACGTGCATATTCCAAGGACTCTAAACCTTACCTGGTAGGATTTTAAACTAATTTGATCAATTATATTACTTTGTGAATAATTGATGGTTTCACTAAAGATTTCATAAATACTTCAAATTAAAATCGTTAACATTTTCTAGCAAAGTGCATTTAAATTTCAAACGCAATTTTGATGTTTCACAAACACTCGACTAAAAGTCTTAATCCCAAACGAGTGCCCACGACACATATTACGATTTGACTCCAGGTCTTAAACTGTTAACAACATCATGGTCAATGTTATTTGTTTGTGTTAGAGCATCTGAAAACAGTTGATATTGCAGACAATAAATGTTTTATTTCGTGTTTTTCTTATTGCTGTGGATGTGAAAAGTTCTGGTTCAGATTGTTTAATATTTTTGAATTCTGAAGATTGGTTAATCCAACGTCTCTACAATATAATTCATTTCAATCTTTTAAATCCTTACTGCACAAGACAGGCACAACTTAATTTACTGAATGATTAAACGGGATATCTCTATGGATATACTCTATTATCATTTCAACATAGCAAAGTTGTTCCCGTGAGTTGTAATACTATACTTTAAGTCACGTGCTCTCTTTTCAATTGTATAAGTCACATAGTACTTAGCCTGAAGAGGAACTTGAGGTATGGACAATATAATATCTTATTTGCTCTGTATCTGTCACTTACTACCACTTACACATATCACCTTCTTCCGCGCGGGTTCAAGAAACGGCTTGGCGAACTTGGGTAAGTAAGAAAGCTTTTGTCACTACCTTTCCGTTGACCGGTTGTTCTTCTCTTAGTTTATCTGGATTCTTTTTCCACATATAAACTCTTTCACGCAATGAAAAATGTAGTTAAACCCACCAAAACAAACAAACATACTGACTCCCAATTGAAGATTAAATCGTGTTATCATGAACGAAATTTTAATATACATCTGTCTTTCATATTTGTCCAAAAATCATATTATACAACAGTGTCTCAAAGGTGTTAAACTGCAAAAATAAATTGCTTTATTATATACTTCAGTGTGAAATATAGAAAATTACAGGCAAAATATTTTTCATATTTTGTCATTTCTATATTTTCACATGTGAAAAATATATCCTTGTATTTTCACATGTGAAAATATAAGATTTTTCCCATGATGCAATTTAGCTCTTGGACTACTTTTTTATAACAAGAGTTATTCCCCCTGCTTATTGCATACAACTTGTCTTCTGCTGATAAGAAATATGGCACAAGCTGATGATTCGGTGCTTATGGAATTAGAAATGGATATAGAAGTAGATGAAATGCTTGCAGGTGTTGACTTTAATATAATAGAATCCACAGAAGATGCGCCTGTAAATCAAAACTCCAGGTTTAGGAAACTGACAGAGGCAGAAGTGCAAAATGTTTTGGATGAGCAGGGAAACAAGAACACAAGAATCAAAACAGAAAATGATGTTAAACTGCTCGCAAAATATCTCAATTCAGTTGGGGAAATGAGGAACATGTAATTGATCCCACCTTCCAAGCTGAATGGCCATATTGGGAATTTCTTTCTGGCAATCCAAAGGAAAAATGGAACTGAATTTGAGCCAACAACTCTCAGGAGCTTTCTCATTTGATAGGCATCTGAGAAAGAAAAATTATGGATTTTCCCTCATAAATGATATTTAGTTCAGCAAATGTAGAGAAATGCTTAAATTGAAAATGAAGCAATTGAAAGGGATGGGAAAAGGAAATCTCCCAAATGCAGCAGAACCTATTACTGATGCAGAAATTTATGCTTTGTATCAATGTAAACAACTAGGACCTGATAATCCTAAATCTCTTCAGAACTCATTGTGGCTTATATGTATCACATATTTTGGAATGAGAACCGGCATCGAGACACATGAATTACGATGGGGTGATATTGATGTCAGACAAGAGGTGTCGGGTGAAGAATATCTCATTTATACACAAGAGCAACAGACGAAAACTCGATCTGGGACAAATCCCAGAAATGTAAGAAAGGTGAAACCCAGGGCATATTCTATTCCAGATAATTTGGACCATTATCCAGTGGCCCTCTATAAGCTTTTTAAATCCAAGCGACCCAAAGAGATGCTCGAGTCGGACAGTCCATTTCTCCTGACAGTGAACATATTGACTCCACGTCCTGGCCAGGCATGGTACAAAAATCTACCAATGGACATCAACAAAATATATTCAATAATGAAAGAAATGAAAAGCAATCTTAAACCTACCGGGAAGAAGCTTGTGTCATACAGGTATAATTTTTTATAACCCAAAAAGTCCGCAAACATCTAACAATGCATATTTTTCTTGCAAAAGTGACTAATTAAATAAAATCAGTTCAAATGATTCTTTTGGTTTCTTCTTCTTCAGGGATTACTGTGTGGCAAGACATCCCAATTTCGTACACAGTGTAACAATAAATTTAAACAAAAACATTAATAATGAATGAAAGAGGACTACTTGATTATCATATTTCATCATTTTTAAATGTAATTTCTACTCGTTAAACTATTGAACGTGGTCGATGGAGAACAAAGCATTGAAACCGTGATTATGATTTGAACCTGAATCTTCAGATCGTAAAATCTGATGTTTTTTCCAATTAAACTATCCCAGTGTACGTTCCAGCTTTTATTCTCCATGTGTCCCTTCCTTTTGTCAGTGCCAGGAAGCATTTATTACAAAACCTTAATGACCATGACATCCCAGCAACGCATATTATGCAAATAAGTGGACATAAAAATGTTCAGAGTGTAAACAGTTACTCCAAGCTCAATGAAGTTCAACAAAAGTCAATCTCGAACATATTATCTAACAAAGAGCGACTGCTGTTACCCACAGGTGCCTCGAAAACCCAAACCCATACAACTACGTCTTCTACACTTTTACCTTCATCTTTTCCTCCAGACCAGAATGAATCTCTAGACCACACAGGAAATGAAGGAAGATTCAAACAGCATGATTTAAGCAGCTTCTTTACAGGAAATACAGTCACGCTAACACATTGACAATAAACATCCATCATCACCATGCAACTTCACATTTGGAAGGCGTGCAGGGTGTGCAGTCGCCAATACATGTCAAAGGGAGAAGAATACTCCCCTTAGCAGACACTGATTCACAATAAAGCCTCCGCAAAGCTAACATTCTCAACTTTTTTAAGTTCCACATGTTCAATATTGTTCCATTTGTTTTTTTTTTACATTTGTTAAAGGAGTTCAATGTGTCGAATCGAGCTAAAGCCTTCTGATGAAATCACGGTTCAGTGTACATATTCTTCCGCGAATGATGTGTAAATACAAGACCGACCGTTGACACTCACACATTGAAAATGTTCTGCTGGTTTATGGGTTTTTTGTATGTAATAAGTGGCATTAAAGTATTTATTTCATTGAGAAACCAAATAATAAATTAAATGTGACAAATGAAAATGAATCATGTCTCCTTTCTTGAGAACTCTTTGCAGTCGCTCCCAACACTATACTTCTAGTGGTTAATGTTTGTTTTTTTTTTTATTTTTTTATTTTTATTTTTTTTGGGCGCTACTAAGAAGTGACTCGTTGGGTTCTAAAACAAACAAAAGTATATAATAAAAAGAAGAAAATTTTCTTTTCCTACGTTAATATCGGATATATTTCATCTTGTGGTACAAAAAAACGACATATTTTAACTCGTGGCTTCGCCACTCGTTAAAATATCACGTTTTTTGTACCACACGATGAAATATATCCGGTATTAACGTAGGAAAAGAAAATATCCTCTATTTATTTTATAAATATTATAAATACTTTATTGTTGCCAAAATTATTAATCAGTATAATAGCAGCATAGTAGTTTCATACATTTACCAGGATTTTTCCGGAAGTGGAGTGGTGCACACGGTAGGCGGCATGGCTGCGTTTGTTGGGGCGGCAATACTTGGACCACGAATTGGCAGATTTGACCCTCAGACTGGAAAAGCAGTCCTTCTCAGAGGGCATTCTATTCCGGTAAGTTCTCAATGAATTCAATTTTATCTAGTCCGGCAAGTTGTCTCAACTGTCGTCATTTGAGGATTTTAGGTGTTCTCAAAACTACTAAACGATGTTTTTGCAATGTGTTATAAAAAGGCCAAAACATCAACAAAAAATAAAAAATATTCACATTTATGGATGATTGATAATTCATCGGTATCAACTTTACATTATTAGTCAGTTTAATTTACATGATTAAATCACACTTATTCACTCCGTTATATGCATGCGCACATAAATGTACAATTTGTTAATAATACATGTGTAATTACTTTTACAGCTATCAACTCTAGGTGGTTTTATTTTGTTTTTCGGGTTCTTGACGTTTAATGGTGCTTCCCAGCTTTCCCTAAGTAAGGCGGGTGACGGAGAAGCCATTAGTCTCGCCATCGTCAACACCATGATCACAGCAACCTTTGCCTCCTTTACTGCGACTTTTGTCTACCGTATTCCCAGATTTGGATCTGGTGCCTGGTGTATTACTGTCGCCAGTAATGGCGCAATCACCGGAATGGTAAGATTAAAAACTCAGTTTATCTTCATGTTTATTTATTTATTTTGGCATTATGTCTGTTTTTGTCAGTACAATCATCAATAACCCATATCTCTATCGAACGTATACACCTCGTGTCTCCCTTTACAATTCATTTTCATTTAATAATTTCATATATATATATATATATATATATATATATATATATATATATATATATATATATATATATATATACCTTATGTTCACTTTACTTATCGATAACTCTCTCTCTCTCTCTTTCTGTCTCTCTCTTTGTCTCTCTCTGTCTCTCCGTCTCTGTCTGTTTCTGTCTCTCTCTCCCAGCTGTAGTCTCCTACCACCTCCGTTTGAGTATATCCTATCTGTTTTAATAGGCCTATATGCATGTATGTGAGCGATGGGTGCCAGAGCATACGATGAAATCAGGTATGTGCGTTTTGATTGGCTAAAGAAACGTATAATCAACACACATTTAATAATAATTGTTTTCCGTACAGGTTGCATCTTGTGCCGGATGTAACGTTTTCTATCCGTGGGGTTCATGCATATTGGGTATCGTAGCAGGTATCACCTATCACGTCTGGTGCTGGATTGTGCGTACAGTCCATGTAGACGACCCAACCGATGCCGTGGCTAGTAAGAATACTTATTCGCACGCACACACACACACACACACACACACTATCAAAGGTCATCATTAAAAGTGTTAATATTAGCTTTCTGTTACCAAAGGGTATTAAGAGTCAATGGTCTTAAAATAATGAACAGAAAAGAGTGAAAAATAACAAGCTTTGTAAAAAAAAATCAACTGATATTTTTTCCTAGAATACAAAGTGAAAGTAAAATCAGAACTTACGATATTGAGAATTCAATTCCAAAATATTCATAGAATTATAGACACAATTGTTCATAATAAAATACCGGAATTAACCTTAGTAGAAATCCAAATTAAATCGAACGCAGAACGTGTTCTTGTGTATATGGCTGCTTGTAATGTGATGTACCAACACTCTTATTTTTAAAGACAGTAATATAATTCCTGGTTTGAATTCACTATAAATCCCAGTGAAGGTATTTGCCCAAGAATATTTTTGTTTGTATTAAGCATTTTATTTTCCGGGAAATTGAACACTGAAGTAAATAACTCGATGAAATAAATTCCATTCATGATCAGCTTTTGGAAACGCCAATAATATACAAGTGATTCTGCTAGGTTTTATATTACAAATGAATACTCTATCCAGTAAGAAGACTATATAGTCTTCTACCGGACCTCAGACCACAGGTAATATGTTATAAATAAAAATTACCTAAATTAAAATAACCTTGTAGAACATTATTAATATTTACAAAAAAAAAATATTAGTTATAAATTAGAAAGTCTGCATCAAAAATTGTAATAATAAAACCTGGAATATGTCAAATACGTCAGATACATTGTAGAGGAACTCAAATAAACTAGACCCAAATCCAAATAAACATATTTACTTTATTAATAACGATCTTGATTGTAATACACACATAATATTTTACTTATATATTAGTTATTTACAGAATTAAAAAAATCTATAATTCAGGTCGATTATAAAAAAAGAACTTGATATTGGATAAGTTTAAATTCAATATACAGTGTTATATAACAAACGCATATACATAAATAAAAGAAAATAGAAAGCCTAAACTAACAAATAATACGTATTAAATATATAAACACACACACAACTTTAATAAAGAGTATTGTGTCATTATTTCCTTAATCCGGTATAATATATAAATCCGTAAGATGAATTGCTTTAAAACATGACTTCATTTCAAAATCTTGCTAATATAAAGATAATATCTGAATACGTTCTGTTATACGAGTATGTTTCAATTTATTCTATAAAAAAGACCATTGCCTTAAAACATCAGTTTTAACACATGTTTCATTTTTTTTACATATTCATTGAATAATTTATTTTGTTTTAAGTACAATTTTTATTTGTGCTTTTTGTTGTAAAAGTGCAAAATATCGTCATGAAAATTGGGGTCACTGAGCTCTTGTTTGAGCTGCACTTACTGTCCCAAACTCGTTTTTTCGTTTTATTCAGGGATTAGCAATCATATTAATAATATTAAATTAATAATAATTAGGTCACTTTGAGTTTTTATCTCCCACAAAAAAAATTTGTTTTTGGATTATGGCAAAGCAGGCAACTGATACAATTTTCTTATCTTTTTGGAATTTTCGATTAATACGTATACAAAGTACCATCATCAAGACATATTTCTTAAACGTTTGAGAAACGCTGTATAACTTTAACTACATAATTGATGGATTTCGAAAAGAATGTAAATTTTCACACTGTCAGATTTATTACAATTTCAGTGAATTTCGGCGGAGGAACATTGGGCGTTATTGCAGTCGGATTTTTAGACAGGAATAAAGGCATCCTACTTAAGTGGAATCGGCGATCAGCATTGGTGTGTTTATTTATTTGATTTACTCATCATAATATTTACATAGAAAGGTAAGGGACTAAGGCAAATTAATTGTGTGTACCTAGCTAAAGGTTCTACGTAAACAACAAATGCCTAGGAAATAATATACAAGCAAAGAAGGGTTTCTGAAATAAGACCTTCAATGTATCAGAAGCCATTTAATCCTGACCATCCGAAGTGTTATGTTTCGTTTATATAAGCAAAGATTAAAAACTAAATGTTGATGTTCAACTAATGCACAAAAACTTGTATACGGAAGTAAATCACGCATACAAACATGGATACGATAGCGTAAAAAAATAACATAATTTGGGGAAATCGCCAAGAGAAGTCAACATTGTATGATTCAATGTTCAGCGGATGTTTGTCTTTCTTGAGGGTAAGTCTATTAATTACCCTGATGGAATAATTGACTTCTCGATGCTTGTTGATTTCAGTTTCTGGCTTGGCAACTGGCTGGCGTGACCCTCATTATGTGCTGGACTGCCTTTTGGAGTGCAATTTCGTTTGGAATCATGAGATGGATAAAGATCCTGAGGGTACCTGAGGATATTGAACTCAAAGGTGAGGCTTCAATGAAGAATTCAATCTTGCATAGATTAAACACGAAATTGCACACGTTTTTGTTTGAGAAAATCGAACATGAATCAACTTTGTTTTTTTAATCCTTTTGTGAGCGAAAGTTTGAGATCAGACAAAAGGTTCCACAAATATCACATGCATTGGTTCAAACTATGACACAAACATTGAAATAACTGTTTAAATGATCAACTTGGTTTGTTCTGGACATGGCAATTATCACTTTCATTCGTTTGCAAGTCTGACAGTTTCATTTTTGACTCGGTAAACTCACCCACAGTATACACGTTATCATCATTACTGTCAAATATACAAATATATTTTTTCGTGATGTGTATTCAAAAATATCTCATGTTTCTTATATCTTTTGTTTATCTTCAAGAGATTCGATCTTAATGTTGTATAACAAAAATTGTTTGCGATTATGTTGACCAGAAGAGTAAATTTTCTATGGCGAAAAGGTTTGCTCAAATTCGTGCAATTGATAAATGTCCGTTTACTCTTTAAAGAACTCTCTTGATCATTAGTTCACATAACAGTGGATTTGTAATTGTGTTCTTTTGTTTCCCAGTGTCAGCTATTTTCCTCGTGAGTAAACATTGCTAAATCAGACAAAATATGTGGAAATCATATTATTTGGCGACATACAAGAATGAACGCGTCTCTTCTTGATTGGGACACTTTGGCCTTAAAGCTAAAACCCATGACATTATTCAAGTTTACACGATGATCAAATACTTCGGCTTAACATGCCCTCAGCAACATGATTTTAAACATTTGCGATTGACCTTTTTGACCTTTTTTAGGCTTGGACATCCCAAGACACAAAGAGCCTGGTTACCCAGTTGAGTCATACGGACACGGCCATGTTGAGAAGATTATACAGATACTAGAGAGCACACCCATGGAGGTCTTTCAGGGTAATTCAAAACTATAAGGATATGCCATGATTAACCTAGATGCTCCATTTGGTCAGCTAAGTAAAGCTAACGACATATTTGATCAAGTAACAGTTTCACGATTTTATATCAAGCTCTGCGCGCAATCAATTTTTCAATACGAGAGAAGCTCACTTTGAATTGTTTGGCGTCATTCTATATACAGTGACGTCAAAACAATTGAATACACATTCCAACTTTATATGTCTATGTTAATTTTTATGATATTTGCAATGCATAAGTTAATATTTTCAATTATTACTACTAATAAGTTAACACATTTCAACCAATATTTTCCCAGAATACAAGTGAAAATACGAAAAAGAAACTTAGAGTTTTGTGAGTTAAATCCAAGATGATCATAACCTCTTATAGCAAATCCAGATTATTCAGAAGTAATTTCAAGCTTGAACGTAATGATGTGCCATTAGCCTAGTGTGATCTAATATACTAATAGTCTTGATGTATCTCAATGATATAATCCAGAATTTACTTGAATAAATTAACAATAATTCCAAAATAATAATAGTCCAAATATATCACTGAGAAAATCGCAATTAAACGAATGACTTAAAGACATAAATACTCTCAAATTATAATTGTAAAAAGCTGAAAACCTGATTCTACTAGATAAAAGGTTACCTAGCATTAAAAAATTATGTTCATCGGTACCTTATACCAAAAAAAAACCCAAACATACTAATATGACGCAGTTGAGAGTTCATTTCCAGAAAATTCTTAGTTGTAAACAAGGTCACGTCTTTACTTAAACTTTATTAATACAAAAACCACAAACTCGAGGTAGAGCAGAAATTTCCAAGTGAGAACCAATGTCCATTACTGGAAGCAAATATATTTACAAATATTGCCGTAATGTTTTGACAACACTCCTGGACAAACGTTAGATATGGAAAATGTTTACAAAATGACCGTTCAAATCTGCAACCGTGAATACAAATTAAACACAATACGAATAAACATACCACAATGCATGCAAGTTTGTCAAATTATGCAAATGTTAGAATGTTCGAATGTCAGTGTCCACTTCAAGAGATATTTTTGCTCCATATCTGATATGCTGATACATAATTTTAATTTAATACAGTCAAGCAGAAAACACACACTCACACACACACACACACACACACACACACACACACACACATAGAGAGAGAGAGAGAGAGAGACAGACAGACAGACAGAGACAGACAGATTGATAGTAGATAGAGGAGTTCAATATATTATGTACATAATGCTTCAATTAGTATATTGCAGTATATTCGTGATTCACTTGTTACTATAATGATATTATTACTTCAGCATAATGATAAAGAAGTCCAATATACTTTAACAGGAAGCTGTTAATCTGCATCTAATTTGTTGTTTTTATAAAATTATGGTCACAAAGAGTGACCAAATGAAGATAAAAACTAATTAAGGTACAAACGCATTATTCCAATCTAGCAGTTGTACTTAGAAGAAAACAATATGGGAGAGATCAAAGTTTACAAGTTGTTACTGTACTCTTACACCTTTATAATAAGCAATGCGACATGCTGTCTAATACGAATGGACTGTTTACTGTATTACTGTATTCGTATTTTGTATTCACGTTTACGTGATTGGTGAGTTACATAGACATCGACAACAGATTTATCCATTGATATATTGAGCATTCATCACGTTCTGATGATGACGCTGTCCATTGAAGCCACATACAATATCGAGCTAGCCGTTTAATAATGTACATGAGACAGATAAAGTTACTCCTAAATTCTGAAATAGAATCATTGATCATGTTAGCCAACACGAACGGCATTAGCAAGGAATGCTGTACGAAGCTACTATTAAATTTTGTTCAATTCAGTGATCAAATCCTGTTTGATAGTAACACTAAACCCGTTTCTACGTGGGCACAGCCTTCTATTTTCCACAAAAATAAAGTACGAATTGTCGACTACATTAGGGATGAGCAGAAAGCTATGGTTTTGGCCAACAGCACTTCAAAAACATAGGTTACCGGCTAACAGCCGGTTGTTGCGTTCAAATGTCTTTCCCATATACCTCAGGAATTATCTTGTTCAATGAAATAGTTCATCAACTGACAGTATACTAGAGCCTGAAGTTTGTTATTCACAAGAAAATACACACATGAGTAAATGTGGCAGGTATATAGTGCGTGTGCGTTCACAATATATATATATATATATATATATATATATATATATATCCCTACAACCTTGAATATGTTATACATCAACACGTCAGCTACAGTGAGAAAGTTTAGGACTGTACGAAGCGTAATTATTGCGGTAACAATGGACTTAAATTAAAATGAACAGTGAGTAAAAGCTGTCCGTTCGGTTTGCATGAATAGATAATTTACAACAACAGGTAAAAGCATGGTTACACCTGGTCAAACTGTGACAAGTAACAAGTTCCTTTGCACATTGTTAAACTAATTGATAAATATATGACAACGGTGATAAATGATATAATTGTATTATTCTCACGTGACGATTTATTTAGCTATATTTTTTATTGAGAGTAATGTCATAACATTGGTGCCCCAAATATAATCTTTTCTTAAACTTCTTTAATAGGCATTTAAAATGTGTCTGTCTAAGTAAAATTGAAAAATACGTCAATTTATATTTTTAATAGAAAAAAGTCAAATTGGTTCTATGTTTACAAACATAAAGTATCCTAAATATCACGTGCTAGTTGTCTTTTATCAAAACAAATGATTAATTGAGGAAATTTTAAGTTGAATAAATATAAATAATCGATACTGTATTTTATTAATTTGTTATTGCCATTGTTTCAATGGCACATAAGAAAAGTTCTTAAGTGTAAAAATGTACATAACGTTAGCAAAACATTATTTCTTGTATTTCGCAAAATGCATACGATTTGTCAAGTTTTCTTGGATCACGTATCATCGTATATTGGCTTGACTAAAGTCCAACACTATACATGTACTATTTGTATATTAGTTTGACTAAAGTCCAACACTAACTATATATGTACTATTTGTATAGTTTGACTAAATTCAAACACTAACTATATATGTAATATATGTATGAGATTCATACACTCGCTGAGAATTTTGAAACATAAGTTATGTAGGTTGTATTTTAATCGCGAATTTCGTTTCTGAGTGCTAGAATCAATATAAATATTCCTTTTAAATATGAGATACTTTTGGGTACAACTAGAAATTCCTTTTAGATATGAGATACTTTTGGGTACAACTAGAAATTTCTTTCAAATATGAGATCCTTTGGGGTTCAACTAGATATTCCTTTTAAATATGATACTTTTGGGTACAGCTAGAAATTCCTTTTAAATATGAGATACTTTTGGGTACAACTAGAAATTCCTTTTAGATATGAGATAATTTTGGATACAACTAGAAATTCCTTTTAAATATGAGATACTTTTGGGTACAACTAGAAATTCCTTTTAGATATGAGATAATTTTGGATACAACTAGAAATTCCTTTTAAATATGAGATACTTTTGGATACAACTAGAAATTCCTTTTAAATATGAGATACTTTTGGGTACAAATAGAAATTCCTTTTAAATATGAGATACTTTTGGGTATAACTAGACATTACTGTAAGGAATTATGTTGTCAGTTCAGAATATAATGTCTTGTTTATGTATCTGACACTGGCCCTTATATTAGGTAAATTTTAAAAGCTCCGTAAAATCCTATATTTCACAAGAGAAGTCGTCGCGATGTCCGTTATAAGGCTTACAATGTTTAAATCATGACATTGATCTGCGAATTAATTATGTACAATCGGCTATGATTCTCGTAGTGCTGAAAATAAACTTTTGCCTAATATTAGTTTTAATTCATTCGGGATGTTAAATACTGTTTTGTTGTCTAAATTTCATATTTTTCTTTTACATAAAAATGCTATTAAATTCAATTAAGCAGCAAATGCAGTAACACTTAATAAAATTCCATTAAAAACCTTCAAGCATAAGAGAAATAAACATCCTAATCATCACTACAGAATATAGACTGGTGACCGATGATTATTTACATTATGTCAAATATTGGTAGTAATGTTGATTTCTTTAATTACCTATTCTTTACTTTCCGTCTCTAGGTTAAGCTCTATAGATTTGCGATTGTTTTACGTTGTATTTAATGGTACACCTTTTATTTATTTATTTTATTTTCGTTCATTCCTATTTATTTAAATAAATGCATAACAGATTGCTGAAGGCTTTATTTTTTTTATTTTACTAAATGTGCAGCTTTTTGCATTTTTGCCAAAGTATTTTGAAAATTGTTATATCATAATAATAATAATAATAATAATAATAATAATAATAATAATAATAATAATAATAACACTAATACTAATAAACTAATAATAATGATACTAATGACAACCTATATTCGTTTTAGGTTACACAAATATGGCGATGACATTCCAAGAATTAAATGACAGGGGTCCATATGAACACCCAGAAATTGCTGCAGAAAGTAGAAAGAGCAGCGTTGCCATGCATGATGTACATATGGATTCAGTATCTAGAAAGAGCAGCAGGTCCATCCATCAACTACACGAGATGGGTTCAAATGAGCATCCAGAATGGAGACCACCTCTAAGTCATCAATTGAACCATACCATCACCGAAATGAATGAAAACATTTCAAACGACAACTCAGACTTTAGAATGATGCGTGGAAGCAAAGGATATATTACCTATGAACTTGATGTTTCCTTCGAAAATCCAGAAGAAAAAGGGAAAATGGCACAAAATGGCTGTGTTAAAATGAATGAAAACAAGACATCGAATAAACAGCTTAGAAGCCTGGTTAAAGATCTCGATCACAACGCTTCAAACCAGAATTCAGAATTGGAGAAAATCATCTCATCGGATACAATAACTAAGATTTAAAAATAGTTTGATATTTTTAGTCTACCAATCCAAATGCTTCAGAAAAACATTATTAGTACTTCCAACACAAATGTCTAATGATAAAATGTTTTTACCAAAACTTGGATTCAAGATTATTTGGTGTTTTCTTCTCTCTACCCATCTTTTTAAATTTCTCAAAGCGATATGCACATATTAATATTGTGGATGGTAATGCGTCCTGAAATCAGCCAGTAGCCGATTACTGGTCTACGTTTTTGGATATCAATTATCCGTGTAGAGAGGATCTAAGTTTGTACAAAACATATCTCATGCGATTTTTAAATTTATATAAATTTTTTAAATAGGAAAGCGTTGTTCGTTTTTAAAATGTTAGCGAACTCACACCAGTTATGCTATAAGAACGGAAACCATGGTTTTTAATTATACTGTAAGACCCATTTTAGTATTTTGGTGTGTTACATATACATACCTGTACATAGGATATGCGATGGTGTATTAGAAAAGGTCTAACGTTTTTTTTAGGAGGTGGGGGGCGATGGAATAGGGGTTATATCATCAACAATTTAACAGTGGTTAATGAATTACAAAACAAGTTTTTTTAAAAAAAATATGAGCTACAGTTATCATGTACAACCAGTTTCTAAAGTTACATAATAGATTGGGCAGTGGGATCGGGGCTATAAGGTGTGATGGGAGATACCTGTTACAATGTTTGGAATAAATGCAATTTTCTTGTTTATTGGGTATTGTGATGTGCTATTTTCAAAGCTCCAAAATATAATAATTTGTCACGTTGCGTTTCTGTCATTTTCAATATTATCGCCAACTGTAAGCATCAGTTGTCTGACCAACAATAACAACCAACCAGCCAATCGCTGCATGCACTGGAAACCATGTAACAAATCAGTGTATAGTATGGCGTGCCGTGCAATGGACTGCAAACAATACGGTTTTTATGGTATGTAATGTCAATATTACAAATACAAAAAGTATATAACAATACATATTTGAGTACTGTAGGGCTTGTCTATGAAATAAATAAGACCATTGTATGAGCTCACGTTTATGTGAAAGTAAACTTTATGACGTTAACTTAAATCTTGAGTAATTTAATCAATTCAAGGAGACGAGAGTTCTGCACTTGATGCAAACAACATCTACAATGGTGATGTATCATAGTTTTACTAAAACATGAACATTACTTGCTAATAAGTGCTCTACTATCGTCAGAGACAATAAATGCAAAAGTAAAAGTGAAGAATATGTCAATAAGAAAATCTTATGCCAGTCCAAAATGGAGGCATCAAAGTACCAGAATATTACAGGGTTTCTTCTCTACATAAAGTTTATATATTACACGAATTGCACATGCTAATGTCGGTTTTCAGGATTGGCATATAGTTTGCTAGTCCATATAAATTAGAGATGATTATAATTGCTATGCTTTGTAAGTGAACATTATAATTCATATTCATTTTAAGTCATACTACGTTTATTAAAACAAACTTAATAGAAGCAAAAGACTGAAAATAGTATCAGGTTCATTGAAACTCTAGCCATTATACTCATCTCCGACAAGTTACAAGATTCTCCTGAATTTTATCTGCATATAAGTACGAAAATACTTCTTGCTTCAAGATAACATTTCAAGAAGACATTCAATAAATCAGATTCAGAATGGTGAGAATTTTAAATAAAAGATCTAGCTAGCTTATGAGCAGTTTGACCCTATTTGTTGTTTTGTATTAAAAAATCATAAACCTTGTCACTATTTCGTGCTCATTGTTCCAGTATGGAAAACCAATTTGTCAATATAGATTCTTCTCCATCTTTTTAGGCTATGTTTTCTTGAAACCTAATTTGTGTAATGTCTGGTTTTGGCCACGCACGGGTCCTTTTCATCAAATTATAAGTTGCTGTTTCTGGTAAGGCCATGAATGTGAAGATGTCTATTAGATCTAGCCTTTCTAGAGATTTAAACTGCAGACCGGTCGTTGTAGAAGGCAATGCCATAGCTGTATAATCTAATATCAGCAGGTTCTGTCATTGTCATTTCATCCGATCCAATTAGTAGCCATTTGATAGATGTTTGGCCAATTTCAAAATTGATAACCTTTTCTGGCACTGAGTTCCAGTCCCTCCTAAATGGTAGAAATAGCGCCATGCATCCTTTAGAGAGCAGGGCGTCTGATCTGGCCTGATTTGTAGACATTACCTTTTGGGGTTGGATTCGGCTATTGTAGATATTTTAACAGACTGATGGCGGACAGGAGACAACAGATGACTTCGGTGCAGATGGCACAGTGACTAATTCTGCTGGTAAAGCAGGCTCGTCTTGGATGCATGATAATGGCAAACTCCGACAAAGAGGTTTCTTCTATTTCTGTGAGCCCTGCTATTTTGGCTGATTTCCACTCTGCGTAGATTGCACGGGTAAACATAAATAATATACCCTGGTAACACCAGAAGTGCGTCAACAGTATCATTAGTACGGGAAGTCAGGGTTTGGGGTATCAGTGGCAGAAACAAGTCATCAGATGAAAAATTCGACTTAAAAGTTGTCAACTAGAATTTGGTCCTTAAACATTGCTCTGTATTTAGTGAGGGCTTGCTCTAATGTTGTATTTATATCCTGTGGGAGCAAGGAGATCTCGCAAAGATAATTTTTCCCATGTCTTGTCATGTATGGCTATATGTAGCTATACTGGCATTATCATCATAATAACCAGGCTGGAAATCGGGTGCCACCATCAAATATGTTGGTCATGGCATTTGTCCAGCGTTTTTGTTTTGCAAACTGGAGAGTAGGTTGAAGTTTGTCTGTCTTGTCTTCCCTCTGATTTCCAGCCTTGTAGGCACTCCTGCTTTGGGTGGCTCTAGTTATTTTCTGGCGCATTGTCATACTATATCAATGGTCCTTATGGCTAGTGTGTCTTACCACTTGGTGGATCTTATAATGCGCTTGCAGGCTACAGTAACAATCAAAAGCATTGTTCTCACTGAAGAACTCTTCAGGCACTTCCTTAATGTTGTAAAGGTGGTGCCTCTTACAATAACTATTGAGGAACAGGACGCATATCAATGTCTACTCCTCCACGTAGAACCATGGGCAGATAACCACTAGTCGACCATATGCTGTTTGAATCGTGGTTTATCAACTCTCTACTGCTGATAAAGGTTTGTTGCATAACTAACAAATTTCCACCATTCTGCAAAGACAAATAAATATTTATTCTAGGTTGCAGTAATTACTTTTTCTTTTGGCATAGGTCATAGTTGAATCAAGCACTGATTTGAGAGGGGGCATGAAAGGCCGAAATATGTTCTACATAATAGGTATGGATTATAATATTATGTATTACTGATTCCACCCATATCAAAATCTGCTGACATGAAATATGCTCGGTTAATTAGTTAATGTCAGGACAGTCGTATTAGCAAGCAGTTATTTTGTGTTATTACCCTTCTTGCTCATTAGTCATTTCAAAACAAGGATTATCTAGTACGCACATTTTTATTCAACATTGGAAGAAACATAGTTGATCAGGTCAGATCCCTTATCATCGTGTACTATAGGATTCATCTTTCCTTTGATTTGGTCCGTCCTGGATCAAAATCTATCAACCTTACCTAGATCAAATTTGATAATACATGTAGGGTTCTTCGGTATTGTACATATTGACATGGCCCATCCCAGATCACTATCTACCAATGAAGGTTAACTATAGTACTCTACAATTATCATTGGAAATGTTCGCTAGTCATGAAAGGTCAACACTGAAAATGTGTATACTTTTATAATAAAAGGAAAATGAACACGTACAGCATATCCCACAGTTACAGCAATCTTAAACTATCGTTTGTTTAACAACACAACAGTATTTTGGAAGAATTCAAATGAATATAATGGTCATGTGCAAAAATGACTCTTACTTTAAAGGGTTGCCCTTCTGTAGTAAACCAAGTAGGTGGGTGTCTACTGCAATGACCTCTTAATAAGTATAGTAACATCGTCAATCTTCTTTACAAAAACTAATGGGCCCTTCCGTCTCAAAGTATCTTTGTGGTATACGCTGACTCTTTCGGATGCACCGTAGATCAAAACTTGCTGTGTTGCTGAAAAAAACGTTTCTTTGCATGCAAATTAGTATACCTTTTCTGATAATCAAAGTTCTATATAAGTTATTGTCGAGCAATAGTATGGGCGTGCCCCATGTTCTGCGCAGTCGTTCCAGATAATTGTTCAGTTCTACTTTATTAGCACTGAATTGAGATGGGTAAGGTCTTCCTACAACTGCTTCCATTGGAAAGGTGACAACGTCATCATATTTGGATGTTACTGTTGTGGAATTTATTGAAGCTCGATAGGCTATCATGACTTAAGACAGGTAAGTATCCCAGTGCTGTTGATCATTTTACATGGTCAGCATTTCCTATCGGTTCCTAGTAAACATCTTAACTGTTCTTGGCCCGTGCTCACATGTTATTAGTTCTCGTTTGATTTGTTTTTAGAAAGTCACAAGGTTTTTGAAATATGCGTGACTGGAAGTTTTAACATTCATCTGCCAAAATGACACACAGATTAATTTACACATGTTCATAATGGTACTGAACTATTGATATGTTTTTGGGAAACTTCATTCCACTTGATATAGCAGGTACAAAACAATTATAATAAACCTTATGCCACTTCAATCAGAGGAACGTGTCCAACTACGTCTAGAACAACCTCTTTATGGGTTAGCCAACTATGTATTTTCCTAAAGGAATCATTTTGATCGTTCTAGATGATTTTATAGCTGCGCATTTATCTCAGGTGCGACAGTAGTCCATGACAAACTCTTTCACACCTGGCCAGTAAGAGGACTGCGTTATACGTTATAGCGTCTTCTTTCCAACTGAATACCCTGCAGTTGGTACGTCATGAAAGTACTTTAAGACATGTAGTCACCATTTACATTGAACGTCCAGTTGCAGTGTGCATTGATTTTGATCATTTGTAAATAAATGGCTGTAAAACATACACTTAACGACAGTTAATCTGTCTCTTGGTCGGGAAATTGATTGTTTATATTGCCGTTTTATCAGATATTGCATCCCACTTTGGTCTTTAATAATACTTTTATAATCATAAACGTATTATCTTCTAATTATGTATGATGTCAGGATTCGATCAGTCAAGTACTGTTTAGTTTCGTGCGAGCTCATTCCCTTTGGCATCACCTTGACTCTCTGTTAACACCCTCACAATCTGAACATTGATGATTTGATCTGAAAGTTGTGGGACTTCCCAGTCTTTATCATTATTACATTCAAGATTCCATACTCATTGCAGTATTGTCCGTTCAAGTAAAATTTCTTACCCATACAGATAAGAATGAAATGTTTCCAGTGCACTGTTAATGACCAAAAGTATCAAAACATTCATCAAATCTTTGAAGTGAGTATACGTCAATGAACATAATATAATTGAGTTTGCAATAATATATGCAAATCTTATGCTTCAGTCCTTCTTAGTTACTTTTCATTTCCTATTCGTCACTAATATTGCTTCATACCTCTCGACAACATATACAGCATCAGCTACTGTTTCTCAGCTCCTATCAATACATTTGTCACTGAGTAAGATCTCAAATACCTTGTTAAGGGCAATAGTTTCCTGTGTTTGAGACTACATTTTCCATGGGCTTTCTGCGCCATTTGTCTAATATCATCCCCAAGCGCTGTATTAGGTTCACCATGTTGCCGTTTTCTGGTTTCAATCCTAGCCATCAACCAATTTTTGATACCTAGACCTGACATACCTTTGGCTAAGTCAGGAAACATGAGTATCGTATAATCGTTTTTCTTTATTTGACAGACTCATATTGTAGGCTCAACCGTAACCCTGGAAACTGGCAGAAAGAAAGAGAACGTCGTCTCGTTCGCCCCAGTTGCACAGATCTGCACAATGTTTATGGTGAGATGTTTATTCTTCCAGCATTTGTTACAGATAAATTGCTTTGGCATTAAAGAAGGGCCACACTTGGGAAATAATCAGATGGAAATAGCGTCAGCATTATTGGTCTCACGTCTTGGGCGATGGGAGTAATTTTGGTTCTGTGCTGTGAATATTGTCTCTTCTTCATCACTGTGAATTTGATTTGAACCATGCTTGACATATCGACAGTGATCATAATATTTTACATCACCATGCCCTTCGTCGTCTCTATTCAGGCAAAACTGGATGTCTGGATCTGGGCTCTCGGAAATTTCATGTGTCGCTCAACAGGATTGTCTGCTACGTTTAGAGCCACAAAGTTTAATAACTTGCTTTACTGTCACTTTCAATTCTAACGCCGACTGTACCCGTCAGTTGTCTGACCAACAAAGATAACCCACACGTATGTATAACCTTCCTCAGACACCATGTCATACAATTCAACCAGTTGACGCTAGCACGGTAAACTATGGAACTAATCGGTGTCTTGTATGGTGTGCTGTTATTTTGCACTGGAAACAATAATTTTGCAAAATTACAAATACATTAAATACATAACAATACGTGTTTGTATACTGTAGGTCTTGTCTATGAAATTGTATGAACATCTTATAAGCTTAAATGAATATGAAAGTAAACTTGTAATGGTAACATAACCCTGGAATAAATGAACCGATTCATGTAGACATGGGTTCTGCAACTTGAACAAAAATGATAAACAATGCCCTTCATTTGTTGCTTTCACTTACTTTTTCTTTAATGAACGGAGATAACATATTTCATCTCATGTTAATAGTATAAAGAATTATTGAAACATTGTTTCCATCATTTTCCTAATATACAATAAAGCTCATCGGAATAACAGTTGCACAAGTATGCCATAAATACTTTATGACAATACAGTTTGAAAAATTTGAATATGTTAGTTGTAAGAATTTGAAAAATCACCCAATGCATATGCAAATGAAAATATTAATGTATGCGGCAGAATATGTTAGTTATGATTGCTGCAAATCGCATCTTGGTACTTTGCGACAGTACCTTTCATTTTTACAAAAATAACGTGAACGTCCCCACATTGGACGTTTTAAGTTTAACAGTTTGATCTTCAACAACCACAAGGTCATTTTGTCAATGCCGTCAACGTGTCCAGTAAACTTTTCATTTGTGTCACTTCTGTCTTGGATAGTTTTAACGTCACCCATGTATCAACCATGTGTCACCCATGTTTTTTGTGCTTGGCCGCATTAAACTGTGCGAGTTGTATTTGAATTCACCACACGGAGTCATTTCCGGTACATTTTAAGTTATTAAGTTTCATTATGACCCCAAACTAATTTTTAATTGCGTTTTTTTTGGTATTTTTTCAAGGCTATTTACACTAAGCCAACCCTCACTTCGTGAGAGGACATTAGTTAAATACGTAGCAGGTTTAAAAATGAATTTGCAATAATGATGATCACTTCGAAATCAGAAGGTCATATAGAAATCCGTCTTAAGCATAAAATGTGACGTAATAGCCCGAAAGAAATGAATTTTTGCCCATTAGGTGCATCTATGAGATGGCTAGATCTTTTTGCTGAAGTCAAAATATTAGACTTAAAGCAAAACGTTTTTTTTTTAGGCCATATTCAATTGACTACTCCTTTCTAACTTATTTTATCACATCTTGGTTTAAAATGAATAAGGACGAACGATTAGAGATACATCGGCTAAAAGAAACTAAATACTCTTAACCGTCTTTGGTTTTGTGTTTAGCATTAGATGTATGACATGAATTCTGACGGTAATGATGTGGATGCGGAATTTACTGACAAAGCGTTCGATAAGACGACTAGTGATGCTAACATTGATATTAATATTGTTTCGATTTGTCAAGAAATATAAGCACGCATACGGTGTTAACAATACGTTTGTATTCAATGCAATATAATCTTGCTAGGGGTCAAATAGAAAGTGACTCTTGGGACCACCTTAATATAACCAAACCAACTCGAAGGCAAATTGCTCGGCAAAACTCTCAGTCGTTGAATGCCCAACCCGATACGAACTCACTCAGGGATTATTTCTAGAATGAAATTGAACTCACTGCTGAACCCAATCCGGTTTATTAATTTCCAACGAATATGTAAAACCAAAATAATGACTCAAATGAAACAATAAAGGATGTTGTCTTTATTTAACAAGGATTCATGCCCATTTTTGGGCAACGCAACAACGATTGCCAAAATAATTAAATATGCCTCTCATGGATATTTTGTATAACTGTTTGACAATTAATCCAGTAATAAAGGGATTGGCCGAAATCAATGACCTTTCCGAACAATGAACCTACTTCCCAAATGGATCTAAATGATGTTTGTTTTTGCCAAAGACTATTATGGTTGCGTTTGATATTCGTCATTGTAAATTCATTATCATAATGGACCCATTTGGCTTTGATTACAAAATGATAGACCTATTCAATGTATATTCATTATGTCATGGGGTTACCGGACAAGAGAGAGCCCGAAAGAGTAGGGCAGATAGACGGAATTTAATTTATTACATTTCTATTTTTAGCCTTTAATACTTGAACAAATCTTGCGAAATTTTCATGAAATTTTCTCAAGGCACGAACACAATCATTTGAATTCACTTTACATTCTTTAAATGAGACACAACGGTATAAATACATAATAAATAAATAAATAAATAAATAAATAAATAAATAAATAAATAAAATGATTTTGACTTTGTCTTTTACTAAGGCGCCAACACATGCATCTCGCGTCCAAATGGGTTCATAACGCTTGTATCCAAATAAGATTTTGCTAACCGGACCATGAGTAAATATGAAATCACGAAGTAATTATTATTAGTATGCATGTAATTATTATATATTTTTTTCTAATGTTACAACGCATTCGACAAAATTGGATCAATACTTATGAGTGCTTCAAGAGTACTCATATTTATTTGACACGGTCCTTTTAGAATTGGATGAAATTAAAAGAAAAATAATTAAATGATTACAAAAATATAAAATTAATGTAATACTCTGTGTTGTCATATACACACTTTGTGGTTGGTATAAAAGTTTCCATACAGATGCAGGCATACAAATTAGCTTGACAAGTTTGGTAAAAAAAAATGATACGTTACCAGAGATAATTTAGATTGAATAACATTAACAATCCTTTATGTAAGATCAGTTTTCTAACTATATTATAGATAGCCGATAACCTTTTGGCTTTGAGCGGTCAGCTACTTAGGAATATGTGATTTAACACAGGAGCTGCACAGATAAATATCCAATATTAAGTATATTTATAAAAAAATATATTTGTAACATGTAACATGTATCGCCATAACTCTTATTAAATGCATGCAGTTGCTTATATGTTCGTTTACGGAATGTTGGGAATGAGATCAGGATTCTCTAGTTGTGTGCGTGGGTGTAGTATAGCTGCATTCATATATATATATATATATATATATATATATATATATAAACCAATAAATATAAATTTGCTACATTATTTATTGATAAAAAAATAACACTCAATGAATATGAATGAATAGTTGGATTTAAAGTGAAACCGGCCTCTAGGTCATATGATCACTAATTTGCACTGCCATTTGTTTACATGGCAGTGATTTAATTTATCCAGGAAGATGAAATGGTGCCACATCTTCCTGGCGTTTATGGTCGTCATATCATACCACTGAAAAGGGGCTGATGATATGAATGTTAGATCTGGGTGAGTGGGAATAGACCCATCACGCACTCAACCTATCAAGCAATCGAAAGTACGTACGCTTATTCCAAATTCAATCCAGTTTATCTAGTGGATTTCCCCATGCCAAAATTGTGTAAGCCACAGATGCAATTCATCAAATGGTAGAGTTGAAGAATTAAATTACGTTCCTATCTATGCCAATCTTCTAGTGCAAAAGTGTACATATTATATGTCCCTAACAATCAATACAATATACAGCTAAAATACTGTTTAAATAAGACTGTCAATACAATATACCGCTAAATACTGTTTAAATAAGACTATCAATACAATATACCGCTAAAAACTGTTTAAAAAAGACTGTCAATACAA
>JAQISU010000219.1:2525000-2705000 GCA_029339505.1 Unio delphinus
TTGCTGCAGCTCATCTCGAAGTATTTAAATTAATATAATCTCTCATCTACGTTGCTTGATTAAAATTTACCATACGGATAACTGTTCTCGACACAAGACCTGCATACACTGCTTAAGAATTTTATATTACTAAACATAATTTCGCTTGTTGAACAAAAAAGGTTGGTACCAGTATGTTTTTTGGAATTTTGTTTAGATGAATAATTTTCGCTGCTTTTGTGATAACAAAATGTAGTCGATTTTTTGTTAATTAAGCACACGATGGATAACCGTTATGTAACCCATGTGATGAAGAAGGATAATGAAATTGGAAACTTTTTCTGGTATTTTCGTAAGTTTCCCATAACAATTTATCAGATGTTATCCACCAAAATACACCAAGTGGCATTGACTCTGAAATTGTATAACCAAACAAAATATTTGAGTCGATATAACTAATCAAATTTAATAGAAGATCAGGATTAAATTCTTTGATGTACTGGTTATTCGCTTCCGAATATTTATTTGTTATGACACTGATACCACCGCAAATTCCTCTTTTAATAAAATTAAAGATGTCAACATATGTTAATAATTCTAGCACTATCCCACTAAAATCAGAGCGAGAGACAACGTTGCCATCGCCACCTGGAACATTAGAACTCTGGTGCAAACTAGAAGACTCCAAGAGTTGACAGTAGTAATCTGGGGCACTCTAGCGTCAAGGGAAAATCCAGTCAAAAACAGCTTGGGCTAATCTAGCGTCAAGGGGAATTTAACATGGTGGGCCTATCTAGCGTCAAGGGGAATTTAACATGGGAACTATTTGGGCCTATCTAGCGTCAAGGGAAATTGAACATAGTGGGCCTATCTAGCGTCAAGGGAAATTGAACATAGTGGGCCTATCTAGCGTCAAGGGGAATTGAACATGGGGAATATGATTTGTATTTGTATTTGTATAGGGGACTGTCTAGCGACAAGGGGAAAAAATGGTGGCAATGAAAGCTAATATCTTTTCGAGACTTATGAGTGGCCCTGAAAAGGGCCTTTGGATACTTCTTCTTCTTCTTTTATTTTCTGCCGTTGTTCCACCACCTTTTAATTTTACCAAAGATTCCCGTTTTCTTCCTCGGGAATCCAATTGGGATGTCCCATAGCTCTAAACTTTTCCTGAACTCTTATCCATCTTAGATTTAGTAGATCAAAGTCCTCTTTCTTCTTTTTGTTCTTTTGTTCTTTTCTCTCCTTAGACCAGGTTTCTTTAATCTGGATCACCTGTTCTTCCATCACCATTCTCATCATTGCTTCTGCTTTCTTTAGCCTGTCTAGACCCCACTTCACATATTCCCACTCTATCAGATGAAATGTTTCTTCTAGAAAACACCTGACTTTGATGACATGATCAAGTGCCTGCTTCAAGTCCCCTATTATTATATATTTTGTTTTAATACGTCTTCTTAATTTCTGGTCTTCCTCCTCTATCATACCTTCTAATAGATCTCTTGCTAATTTCAGTTGGCTTACAATGCCATGGTTACTGAAATTCTTCCTCAAGTCTTTCCACTTCATACTCTGCATCAAGGATCCCAAACCAGCTGTGTCGGAGTTGGATAAACAAGTCGAAATTCATCTTGATGTGTTCAAAATTGAATGGTTCTAAGGCTGACTGAAATGGGTGTTTTTGAGTTGCCACCGCCCTCTAGGGGCATATGGGCAACTTTTATAGCTACCATATCGGTAGCCATTTAGGTGGGAGGGATGTTACTCCCTCCCTTAAAGTGCTTAAATGCACCATAAATTAAGGCGTTCCCCTGAATTACTAAAAAGTAACTATCAGGGGAAATGAAAGCCTATATTGGGGGTGGGTAGGAATAGTACCTACACACACCCACCCCTATCATCCAATCAAGCTTGTAAGGTAGCGAGGGGAAATGTTTCCTCATTTCGCTAGTAATTTGGTGAGTCGGAAATGGCAAAGGTGGAAAAGGCCCAGGTCCAGGAGGGCGTTGACACAGCAGCACACACCAGAGCACGCCAACAGCAAGACAGCACAGCAAAGGACGCAGTCCACACCTGAAACGACAAGGTCATACTAAAGGTCAAATTCAGTCCAGTTGTACTAATGGACAAATTAACATCCAATAATGTGTTAGCCACCTGTGCAATTATTCAAATATATAAGTTGAAGAATTATTATTTAGAGTCCTATCATTCAAATAAAACTAGTACATAAGCGTACATATAATAAGTCCCTAACAAATTTAGAAAATTAAAAATGTCTAAGCGACATATAATAGTGTAGTCAATGTTTGGTAATTTTGGTCTTGAATTTTGTTGGAGGCTGTACCAATAAGGTCAAATTAGCTTTTTAGGGCCACGGAAAGTTGTTCAAAAAGGGGTACTCGTAACCAAATGAGTCCCCTATTATTCAGGCAATGAAAAGATAAATGGCAATATCTTTTCGTTGAAACTGCTTCATTCGAGTAGTCCGATGCTGGCGACACATCAGAAGACCGCTGTAATTGCGTCAAAAAGCTGGCTATCTAAGGTAGTATTTCGCTGACTTGGTGATATCATCCTACGGCAGCCTGCGGGTTACTCAATACTTTGATATCACCAGTCAGCGCGCCTCAGGTCCGCCACATGGTTTAGATTTCCATGGCTGGTTACAATGTGGTTCCAGTAGTTTGACGTAGGAGCAAGTCCACTTCAGTGCCCTCCATTTTTCTTCACCACGTGGTTATAGTGGGCTACTCAGTTTCCATATATCTTTGACTTCTGCCGCTTGTTAAAGGGACTTATAAACTCGCCGAAATATTTCCTCTGTATAGTCCACCGCCCCACATCATGATTTTTCTCTTCGTAGTGGTAGTGAGTTGATAACGTCTTGAACTGTCCTTAACTGTTAAGCCCGGGAAAATGTGCTTTCGCACCCGTCGTGACGTCATCAGGTCGCCAGCTCCAGAAAAGCCGTCCTACTCGATCTGCAGTCTTTGCCTGAATGTTGATGATGGTTCTAAGGATAGATAGATATTATGGGTTTATAGTGGTTCGTCCCCGAGGGGCTCTTACCACTGTTTTATCCCTCAAAGGAGGGTTATTTACTTTATCCTGAGGGGAAGGAATTGTGCCACATCCCCTGCAGGCGTTTATGCACTCATAGAGTGCTATTTACTTTGGCCGTCGCCACGGGACCAGTGTTTTAACTGTCACTGGGCGAATGTAAGGCCATGAGGTGGGTAGGAATGGAACCTACTCACACCCACCCCTATCATTCTATTTCTGGTCAGCAGGAGCAGTGAAGCGAGAGAAAATTAGTTTTCTCATATCGCTTATGTCTGCGTAATGTGGTCGTGCAAGCACGAGAAATTACGGCAGCAGGGAGGAAAGGTGACGAAATACCAAGTACGCACCTGTATATCAAATTCAGTCCAGTTATACTAATGGACACCCTAACAACCAATAATGTGTAAGCCACCTGTGCAATTTACCAAATATCAGAGTTATAAAAAATATTAATTAAACATCCTATACAAATAATAGGGACTAGTACTATAGTGTACATATGAAGTCCCTATTGTATTTAAACTAAAGTGTCTAAGCGACACATAAAAGTGTAGTCAATGGTAGGGGAATTTTGGTTATGAATTTGTTTCGCAGTGCCAATAAGGTCAAATTATTCCTTTTTAGGGCCATGAAGTTAGTCGAAGAGGGTACTCGATACCAAATGAGTCCTTATTATTCAGCAAATTGACTGTAACAATGAACATCGTTTCATTGTGAGGCTCCTCGTGGTCTGGTGGATGGCCGCCATGCTTGTTAGACCTTACATTCACGGCGGTCATGTTTGTCTTCAGTCGTAGTTAGTACGAGTAGCTACCTCTTTGTCCTCTCCACTTCCGTTTCTGCCGCAAAACTGGTTCGGGAGTTACAAAACTTCTATGTTGAGTCCATTTTGGCAGCTGCTGCTTTCCAAGCCCAGTATACCCTCCATTTCCACCACTGCCGCGAAGATATTCGGGACTTATGTGGTTTCCATTTCGAGTCTCTTGTACTCGTCACTGTACTACAAGTTGAGTTTTTCTTTTTCTGGAGAAAGACGGGGTGACATCACACAATTTGTCCTTGGCAAAGCCTGGGATATCATCATGCTAACATGGCGGCCCACGTCCATGTTTGGGCGGCACTCCTATTGTGACGTCACCAGGTCCTAGCTCCAGTAAAGCCGTCCGACTTGGTCTGTGTCCTCTTGCTGAATGATGATGATGATGTTCGTAAGGACCGACGATTGCGTATATATATCTTAAGCACGGACGTGAAGGAAAACACCCCTTACACTCACTTTTCATATTATATACTATTCACAAACCATATTATTTACTATCCAAAATCACACCCTATACTAACCACACACACACACACACACACGTGAAGCAGCCAAAAACACACCCTATTATTTACTATCCAAAATCACACCCTATACTAACCGCACGCACACACACGGGAAGCAGCCAAAAACACACCCTATTATTTACTATCCAAAATCACACCCTATACTAACCGCACGCACACACACGGGAAGCAGCCAAAAACACACCCTATTATTTACTATCCAAAATCACACCCTATACTAACCACACACACGGGAAGCAGCCAAACACACACCCTATTATTTACTATCCAAAATCACACCCTATACTAACCACACACACACAGGAAGCAGCCAAAAACACACCCTATTATTTACTATCCAAAATCACACCCTATACTATCCACACACACGGGAAGCAGACAAACACACACCCTATTATTTACTATCCAAAATCACACCCTATACTATCCACACACACGGGAAGCAGACAAACACACCCCCTATTATTTACTAAACAAAATCACACCCTATACTAACCACACACATACACGGGAAGCAGCCAAAAACACACCCTATTATTTACTATCCAAAATCACACCCTATACTAACAACGCACACGGGAAGCAGCCAATACAAGCCCTATTATATACTATCCAAAATCACACCATATATCATCTAAATAGAGTCTGTGTTTATAATCACACTACTCCTCTCTCATACCCATTGGCAATTGACATAGTATTTCTTTTCTTGTTTTTTGGTTAGCCCTAAGAAGGGCTGTTTTTTAAACTTCAAAATGCACCTGGCTAATGCTGGCATCTCCCAGGTCTAGCCCCACACACACATCTCCTACTCCAATCATTCTCCCAATTCACTCTTGTGATTGGGAGCGCAGAGGGAGAATGATTGGCTTCACTATCCCAGTCTTCACTTCGAGGGATAGTGAAAACTTCCCTCTCTGCTCTTCTATTTCGCAACCGCGGCTGAGGCTGTGGTTGTTGCGGTGGGGCTTGTGTCTGTAGTGGACGAACTGGTTCTGGTGAAGGTGTCCTCACCATAGGCTTAACTTGACTAGTTTGCCTCATCGTGCGGTGAGGCAAAATTGACATTTTCATTTCCTTCTCCTCTTCTTTCTTTTTCCTCTCCTCCTCTCCTTTAATTCTGGTCTCTTCTTCTTTGGCTTCCATAGCCAGTTCGTCCAGGAGACGCCTAGCATTCTCCAGGTGAAGTTGAAGTTCAATCAATTTTTCCAGTCTATTCATCTTTGGTGTTGTTGCGTCAACGATGGGTAGCCAGACTGACTGACTGACCTGGATGTTTTATAGCTGCAACCGTCTACTAGAGACATATGTGCAGCTTTTATAGACACCATATCGGTGTCCATTTAGTTCCTTCAGGGAGGGGAAGTATGCACTCCCTCCCCTTAGGGTTCGAGTGCTTAATTGCACAATATTTTAGTCATTGACAGGCGTTCCCCTGAATTACTAAAAAGTAACTATCAAGGGAAATGGTAGCCTATAGGGTGGGTAGGAATGGCACTACACACACCCACCCCTACTCTAAATACCAATCAAAGCAGCAGCAATGGTAGTTTTCTCACTTCGCTAGTAATGTACATGTCCGGAAGAGGCAAAGGCGGAAAGGTACAGGTTAGGAAGCTCCAAGGCACTTCAATCGTCACCCAACACGAAGAGGAGGCGAACGCACATCCGGACCCAATACGAAGAAACCCGAGGCACACCCTAGGTGCTTGGCTAATTTACAACCTCATAGGACATGTACCAGAGTGTATGTGCTATATATGTTGTGTTATGCATTGTTTTGGTGTTATTTATTACGTTACATTTATTTGCAACATTGTGTTGCGGGAACCTGATAGCCCTGGATTAAGACTACCTTATATTAGCTAATAGGGACATATGTGCATGTACGTATGTGTGTGCTGTCCATGAGGTTGCATTCCCTTAGACTTGTGACAATTTATCCAGTTGTACTAATGGATGTTCCTATTCGCCAATAATGTGTAAGCCACTAGCCAGACTGACGAGTGCTTCTTTATATATAGTTCAAGCGCGGAAGTGATGGAAAACACCCCCTAGATCCAAAAAACTTACATTATCCCCATCATTACCAAAACACGCGGACGTGATGGAAAACACCCCTCACTTTTATACTTTACTCATATTAATTATAAATTTAACAAGTTATTTTGAAAAAATACGTTGTGCTTATAGACGCACTTCAAAACAAAAGTAAAAAGAGATAGTGATTATAGACTCACTTCTATTTTTTTTCTAACTTCCTCACATATCATTAGCAAATTGAATGATTACTTCTTTTCGAGAATATTGGGTAGCCCTGAAAAGGGCTGGTTTTGTGTGTACGAGGAAGGATGACAATCATTTATCGTCTAAGATTGCGTCCTCGTTTGGCAACAGGATAGGGTCTGCTTCTTCGGAAAGAGAAAGAGAACTCTTTCGTGTCCACACGACAGTCGACAAAACGTCTGTCTGGGTTCTGCTGCTGTTGTTGCTGTTGCTGCTGCTGATGTTCTCTCTGCTCTCTCTGCTGCTTCTGAAGTCTATACTTCTCAGTCCATTCTTTTTTGTCTTTTTGAATTGTCTCTCTGAAGAGTTCTTCTATGAGGTCTTCCGTTACTTGTAGCATTCTCACATTCTCTATCTCTTCAGGCTTTGGCATCAGATTGTGTCTGATACGATGCAGAGTGACGTAAGCTTCGTTCAGCTTAGCTAGTCTTGAGCACATCTTCGTAGTAGGATGAGTCAAACAATGGATGACCAGACTGGTTAGTTAGTTAGTTAGTTTAATTAAAGTCGTTTTCGCCCATGTAGGCATGTACGACTGGTTAATTCCCTGTTTGGGGATAATTAATTATTTCGGGGGGAAGGAATCGTGCCTCAACCCCCACGCATTAATGCACTCATTTGAGTGCTTTTTAATTAGTCGACAGGTCGTGGCACCATAAGTGCCAAACGACCTGTATGGAAGACTGCATGAGTGGGAATAGACCCAGCACGCACTCATGATAATCGATATTAGAATTTCCTGTCAGCTACATTATAAGACGTCTCATTGGATTGTTGCCTTTTATGACGTCACCCCGGTTCCGTGATTACACGCTCATCGGGGCACCTGATTTAGACGAGTGGGAATCGGCCCACACACTCGTCTGTTTGTCCGTGTTGTCAGAGGGAAAGGAGGAAAGGAAGTCGACAGGGAGGCGCTGTAGTCAACTAGATGGCTGCTGAATGATAATATCAAATTAATCCCAGTTGTTTTTTTTGTGTTATTGGGTTCCTTAATACCAATTATGTGTAAGCCACAATCGTAATTAGAATCACGCATCAAATAGTAAGAAATTTTCCTAACGCCTATCTTTCAAACTAATCTAGTACAAAGTGTACACGAGTAATTCCCTAATTATCTATAACTAATGGTCAAAGACCAATACAATGAGTTTCGTCAATATTAGGTAATGTGAGTAGAAAATTTTGAACGGTATCCAAAAAGATCAAATTTGGTGTGATTGGTTAATCGAATTGGGATTCCAAGCCAAATTGGAATCCCTTGAGATAATGAGGCAATATAGCCCTTAAAAAGGCTTTATGTGGCTAGTTGAAGGTTCCGCGGTGATCTTCCTCTTTTTGACATTCTGCCGCACTCCGACGTTCTTCACGAGTCTGTGCTGGGAATGCCTCAAATCCGTGCACTTGAGAGAGATATACAGCAGTTTCTACCAGGGTGGAGAGGGAATGAAATTGCCACGCCTGTTGATAGTATTGATTGAGTGTTCTCACTGCAAACTGCCACTGTTGCGGTCTCGGTTTTCTTGTTTTGAGTGTTCTCCAGGCCATGTACTTGACGGCGTTGATGTAGTTATCTGCCTTTTTTGTACTTTCCATCAATTCAGTGAGTCCCATGAGATGAATTTTTTGTATCATGGGGTCGAATTCCTCATCTTCAATTTCCTCAGTAGCCTCTTGTTCTTCTCTATTTTCAGTGTGTGTTTCTTCCTCCTCCCCTTCCCCTTCACTAGAGGATGAAACTTCCAGGTCTTTCTCTACTGAGGTTTGTTGTTGTTGTGCTGCTGCTGCTTCTTCATTACATTTTCGATGGTGTTCTCTGATGGATACCATCGATATGTCGATATGTCGATATGTCGATATGTCGGTTTGAACCTCTATGTTATTTAGCAGCAGAAGGGGCGAATCGGACAACATTTTTAGACAAGTTTTCACTGAAATCACGCTTAAAAACAATGAAACCAATGACATCAGGCCCCAATGTGTGTGTGAATCTGATATCGTTTCATGGATTAGGTCCAAAAAAAAAATATGAAAAAATCAATGAAATTAATGAAATCCTCCATCGATTTTTTGGGAAAAAGGGACTACAACGTCGTTGTCACTCACTAGAACTTTCAGTTGGGGTTAACCGAATATTTGATCCAGTCCGATACGATATCGTGTTCGAGGGTCATGTAAATCACTACGACGAAAATCACTACGATTTTACAAACAGACTAATTTGTAAAACCTCCTCTTGTAAATCAATCAGATTATTAGACTGGTCAGTGAGTTTGAAATTAATTCTGGTTAATGAATTATTATGACATCGCATATAGACTGGATTCACCGGGGACTCAATTATTAAAAACCCTGGAGGAGCTGTTGGTGCAAATGAATACAAAATATATCCCTGCTGAGCTTGATTTGATCGTTCTAAATTTATTTGATAGCTTCCTTCGATCACATCACATACTAAATTGAGCGCAATCACCGTTGAAATATTCACATTGAACGGAGCAATATGCCTGCCACCACCATCTGGGTCATTATTGTGTGTCAGGATAGTTGTTTCCGGTGATGTTGTTTTTTTCCACGTATCATGAATTATTTTAAAACCGACATCTATGGCATCACTGAGAGATTTTTGTAGTTCTAAGAGATTATATCCTGGTAGATTGAATTCGGAAATATTTTCTACGCTTATATGATATTTTGTCGTAAATTCTATTTTCGTGTTAGGGTGTCTGGCAAGGGCTACCTCTCGTATAATTAGTGAATGAAATATATAAATGTCACTGAGGATTCTGTTACATGTTTCTATGACGCTGATAAATTCATCTCGGGTGAGAGAGCCGGATTTAAGGGATATTAACAACAACGAAATATCGTTATTGAACGCTGTGAAGTTTTCAGTGATTTTATCCTGTCGAGTTATGTAGTATTTCTCCCCTCCCTTATCTATCTTTTCAGTGAAAAAATTTAATTTGTCATAATCTCTATAACTCTTTACTGGATTATCAGATTTTGTCCTGTCGGTGATATAATCAGTTTTTTGTGGTTCTGGTAATTTAACGGTTTTTCCACCGGGTGGTAATTCAGGCCATCCTAGTACGGTTCTAATAGAACTCTGATAGATATCTACGACGTATCCTTCTGTGCTTATTTCAATGGCAGATGATAGTGTCGGCACATGAACTGTTATAGCTATTTTTGACTCTACTCCAGTAATCGATTTTATTCTACGCGCGAATTCATCATTGATTTGTTCAATTTGATATGATCCGGTTGGTATGGAAACAACGTTCCAGTCTGGGGTACCGTCGGGTTTATTCTTATTTGCAAATACCAGTGAATTATTGGGTTGTTGACCACCAAATGATTTTGACCTAATATTTGGCCAACTGTGGTATACTCGTAATTTTGCTAGCGCTATCTCCTTCACTGGGACCGGAGAGGGGAAATTCACACTGAATTCTGGATTCGTTGAGGTTATTGAGATCATGCTTGTTTGTACTGGGTTCGTGTTCTCCACTATTTGTTGAAGTAATTCCATCTGTGTTGTCATTGTTATTATACTCATGTTTTTGTATTTCTAATTTTGACATCGCAGAATCATATATATCTACCATCGCTGAAAACTCACTCTCTGATATAATTGTATCATCGAGCGATGACGATATCAATGAGGATAATTGCGAGTATGCAGTGGACACAACATGAAATTGAATTATGTAGTCTTGTAGTTTCCGTTGGCTGCATGAGGATATTTTTTTTGTGATTATTGAAATAATTCCAGCGATTGTTGTTGCCGCAGAAATGCAAATTGGAACAGCTATCGGGGCCATCATTGTCACTGAAGACAGTATAATACCGGCTCCGGTGATTACACCACTCACAGCGTACACAGTAACATCAATTGCGGTAATTCTCCTGCGATATTTTTTAATTTTCATTGCATACTCCTCAGACAGGGTTTTGAGTCTAGTTTGATATTCTCTGACCTGATCATAGCGATATTGCGATGATGAAATCATTTTTTATTTTAACAACGCTAGCGTTTTCAATTGTGAAATCCTTTCAATTTATTTACTTAAATCCGCTACGAATTCCACATACCATGATACCAGAGCTCTAGCCAAATGTTTATCAGTAGCTGTTATAGTGAACTTTTCAATTGTACCCTTGTCGATGATCGTTGAAATCGTATTATTGACCCTGGATGAACTCGACGATGATATATTAAATTGAACCGTTGTCACCAGTGTTAATCGATAAATACCCTTGACGGTTGCAGTGATATCTAATTTATTGTTTGTAGGAATCCACACAAATGATCCGTGTTGGATTGTATATACTATGTTGTTGGTTTTCTCATGAGGAATTTTTGTTTTTTCAATGACTGTTATCATCCTCGAAAAATCACCTTTGACGGCTTCGATGAAAGTTTTCGTCTCATCGATGGATTTTTTAATATCAGGGAGTTTTAGTTCAATTTTATCGAATGTAGTTCCAATAAATTTATCAATGATATTTCTACGAAATGCGGTAAACTGTTTTATGTGTTCTTCAATTCTAGATTCAAGTGTTGTTAGTACAACCACAGAATTGTTTAACTCATCGTTGAGAATTTTTAATCGATCTGTAATCGTCGAAACGAGTACACCCGGTTTGAGTTTACCCTGATCGGAAAATAGCGCAACGGTGTTCTCGATTGCGTTTTGTTGTTTAACTAAAATATCATCCAGAGAAATATTACTAGATTTCAATTTACCCTGGCGATCTTGAAATACAACTATTTCATTGGGTTCAACACTTTCTAAATTCAACGTCTCAGCTATTTCATCTTTAATTTTTTTTGTTATATCCTTGATAGAATCAGGGGTTGCAGTGCCATCGGGTTTGGGTTTCAAAGATCTCCCCCAAATATCAATCATGTTATTGTAAAACTCTTTCTCTCTCTAAAATGCGATTGCTGGTGTAGTCATTTACGACAATATGAGGTGGTTTTCTAGATGCTGAAATAGCGTCAAGGACATTTAATATTTCACTGCCGCATATTGGTGGGTCATTGATTTGTTGTGTTGGTAGCGTAGAATACCAAGTCTTCATTGGAAATTGTTTTATGTAACGCATAAACTCTTTTGGTGGGGCTAATCCATATGAATCAAAATAGACAATCCCACGTGGATCAATAGCGTATGCAACCCAGTAAGTTCCAGGTCCGGTGCTGTTATCGAGATTAATAATACCTGTTTCAGTTTTGTTTGGTTGATGTGGTAATTGATCTTTCATAAAAACACCTCTGAAATTTTTAATCACTAGTTTTTTAGCCGCATCCATTAAATCAAAATTGGACATTGGAACCATCGAAGATTTGGGAACCATAGGTTCCTCAATTAATAAACCGTTCCTGGTAGTCTCAGGCCTGATCCGTGAACGGATCTCCCGCTGTACCATGAATACGGGGTTCCTGGTAGTCTTAGACCCTTTCCGCTGTACCACGAATACGGGGTTCCTGGTAGTCTTAGACCCAATCCGTGAACGGATCGTCTCTTTTTTTTATATCCTTGTCCAGCTGCCTTTTTCAACGCCATTCCTGCTGCAGTACCAACGGCTCCTAACGCCGCTGCTTTAGCCACTGCTGGGGCTGCTGCTGCAATCAATGCTGGTATTGCAGCTAACAATGGAAATATACCACCTGATTTTATCATATTTTTAATAGCAGCCGCAGAAAGAGTAATCTGAACCCCTTTTTTGGCTGCAAGTGCATCATTGAAATGTTTTATTTGACGAGTTGTCAGCGATAATTTATTTTCACCACCAGTCATTTGATTAGGTTTCAACGTGATTGTGGTTCCACATTTTTTAGCCGATTCTGATTGCAATTTTTTGATTTGACCAGGAGTTAACGTAACACTAATAACACTATATGACATTATATATAATTGATTGATTCTAATTCAATGAAAAATCGAGAAAAATCGTTCAAAGATTTTCTACTGGGGCATCTACCACTCTCATTCTTCCTCCAACACCTTCAAGTAGCATTGATTTATCACTGAGAATGACAGCAACCGCTCTATAATCAGCAATAGCAGCACCACGAGTCACATTAGCTCTAAAGTGTATATCAACAACTGACTGTCTTGTCAAATCGAGATGTTCCAGTGAGAAGTAATAGATCGGATACAGATTTTTAAAATCATATTGTGATATTTGCAAACCAGTATCCACATTTTGATCGCGTGCCATAAATGACAACAGACGATGATAAACTCGTGCAATATGATTTTCTGTGTAATTAAGTTGTATATCCTCGGATGGTTCCTGCTGGCCGTTTATTCTCAGTGAGACGTCTTTCACACCTAATTGATCAAATATCATATGACTGGAGAGTTGATTGCCAACTCGTGCGTTATCCTGTAACGCAATAAATATATGACGTGGCGCAGAAACGCCTTGTTTTGATGCTAGGTTCCAAGTGAATAACCCATTGATATTTGATTGTTTCACATCTGTACTCACGGTTAGCCAACTTAGTAATGATTTTCCTCCTTGGTCCATAAATGATAGTAATCTTCCTTCTGCGGTGATTGCTGGAGTCAACACTGGCATCCACAATGATATTTTTGTTAAATCGACTCTACCGGCATCAGCATTGGGGGCTGCAGCATCTACTGGAATCCTCCAAATTGCGTCGTTATCATCACCCTTTCGTACAAGCGATACTGTATGCTTCGCCCCGTAGATAACTTTTCTGACGTTTCTACAGAATCCAAATATGTGATGCAGTGGAATCGCGCATGAAAATGATTTACGCTCTCCTTGCAACATTGCGTTTCGTGTTGCAGCTCCTAGATTGAAATTAGCATCGTTGTTTATTATCATATTCTCGACATCAGAATCACTATTATCACGTTTTTTTGGTCGTCTTACAACAAATGGATTTCCACCAGCGGTATTCTTACCATCTTTTGCAAACATCATAGAAGGTCCTGCTGATCTTGTATAATCATCGGAATATCTCGCTAACCCGATTATTGTTGTAGCCACATCAACATCACGATCTATGGACTCAATTTCTTTTCCATCAATGAGATATCTAGCACTCTCAAATAGCGCCATAATACCATCATTGACAAAACCGACTTGAGTACCAGCTGGATACGGTGCTGGTACAGCAGTAGTATCAGCAGCTGTTACAATTTCTCCTTCTACTTCAATAAATGCTTCACAGGGTAAAAAGTATTTACTGGTATCATGGACTTGAAGATCAATTCTTGCTCGACTATTTGAGTTTATGGCATGATAGGCGTAATATTGATAATCGCGTACAGAATCATCCTTGCCAACTGGGGCGTCTATATCAAACGCCGGATCATGTGATTTTTTGAATATTTTATTCTATTTATCAGAGTCTAAATCGTGATTTTCATCGTGAAAAACGCTAGCGTGAAAATCCATAGAATTTCATCGACGTGGTTTTTTAAAGCCACTTCCTCCTATCATGTTTGCAATATTGCTTTGGTCCCCTTGATTTACCATCGACGCTAGTTTTTCATCTACTGCGTTATTTATTATTTTACTAACACTTGCAGGCATTTCTTCTGTAGACGGTAACGGTTTCTTTTTTAGCCTCACTAATGATGTTATTTTATCCTTCGCAGTTGAAAACGCTTTCCCGGCAAGATCTCCAACAGTACTAATACCCTTATCACGAATAACATCAATGGCTTTCATTGATAACTGTTTAGCTAACGGCATCACTTTTGGGGCCATTCTTGAAAAGAATCCTAAAATGGTATTGCCGAGGCCATCTCCATAGTATGCTCTATAAACTGGAAACCGTGAATTAACTACATAGACGGGGGTTGGTTTATCATGATTGTAATGGATGATCATTATTATAAAAACAATAGTGTTTTCAATTGTTATTTAATCACTATGATACCTATTTGCTAACTCGTCAATGAAATCTCGATAGGTTTTGATATCCATGATACCGCCGGCAAATAGCCGTCTACAGATATCAGCTGCTTCATTAATTATTTCCGGTGAATTATTTCCAGCTCGGAATCCTCCTACAAGAACATCTAATCGTGATATATCATTGATAACACTTTCAGGACAAGTGTTTCCAATCCTTGGATTTTGCAGTCCACTTCCGCTATAACCAGCTGCTTCATCAAGTTTTTCTAAACCCGTTTCTTGTAAATAATCATCATCATCATCATCATCATCATCAGGTGGTAGTTGTTGTTTTTAGGAGAGAAAGATATTTTCTTTGCAGGCTGCTGTCGCCGCTTTTGCAATCTTGGTTGTTTAAACTCTTCGTATTGATTATACACTAGACTCACCGCATCGATATATTCGATGTATGATGCACTATCTGTCTTAATTTGACTTTTTTTAGTTTTGATTTTATAAAATATATCAGCCCAATGAGCGAAATTCTTAACAAACTTATGATGTTCTGGTTTCAACCATTTTTTTTTCTGTTTTCATAAGACGTAACAACAAGCGCAGGAATTTCTGCTGGATCAGTCTTATCAATTTCTGCTAACCCTTCCTCGTTAAATCTCACGCGTAAATCATCTACTGCTCTTTTTGATTCTATTTGTTTTGTTTGTTCAGTTTTCGCTGCTAGTTTTTCAAGCTCACCAATAACAGATTTCCCCGTCTCGGGACCATCTCCCAGTAAAGCACGCTCTACCCCCTTCGTTGCTGTGGTTACTGGTTTAAACAACTCTTCAGACCCCAGAGCAAAATCAGTTTGTAAACTCTGTCGTTGTTGCAGTTTATTTCTTACAGAGTCACGAATTGGTATAAATTTCTTAATTGCATCCAGTCGTTCACGAGCCAATCGGGTTGTTAATGCTTCATTGACCATTATTTGAAATCAGAAACCATTTTTCAATTGTAAAACAATTTTTCAATCCCGACCTAACACCATCGTGCAACTCCTTTTTTGACATCAGTGACATGTCGGATGATTTTTAACACGGTCATGGAAGTGTTATTTCATCCTATAACAGCTTCTATCAGGTTTGTGGAAAGTGTCATAATTGTATATAAAATAAATAATACTGACAGTTTCCACACTTTTTCATTGATCAATCTGACACATCGTCCATCGATTTTTGACATACCCTTTGAGGGTCGGCTAAAAAAAATGAGGGTCGGAATGATAAATGTTCAGGCAATCAATGGTCGGGTAATCAATTTTCTTGAATTAATGCTCGTAGGTTTCTAATTTTAGAGTTGACTTCTTTTTTCAATTCGTATTCGTACCCCAATTCTTTTCGTATTCCTTCTACGATAGTATACAACGGGACGAACACACTGATGTCACTGGAAAATGAAAGAGAGTCTTTAATAGAATTCTGAATTATTTTGATGAGTGCATACTTCTTGGGTAGCATATACTTGTTAGTGCTAACCCCGTATTCTATATCCTGAAAATCAGACACAATTTGATCAGGATTTAACCCATCTGATAGTTTGATATCCTGATTTTTCAATTTTGCTATTTCAACTATGATGCTATTCATGTTTTCAGAATTCATTATTCTATAAGAATGACATATCTCTAATTGGAAATTATGACGCATTAGACATAACTAAATTGAACTTTTTGTCCCGTCTTTTTTGAAATAGCCGTTTTGGTTATCCCCTCTGCAACGAATCGTACTGAAGTTCTACAAATATTGAAATACTTACCGGCTTCATATAATGATTGAAATATTTTCTCTTCGTTAGTTATTGTATTCAAAGATTTCACTTGTCTCGCTTTTGAACAAGTGTCAGTCCTTCCTCGTTTGGAATTCTCACTCTGTGTGATTGCTTGCAGATTGGATAAAGAATTGTTCCTTGGATTAGAATCAATGTGATCAATAACAAAACCATCTTTGATCAATCCATTAAAACATTCAAATACGAAACGATGATTGCGAAATGTCTTCCTTCCAACATTAAACACCAAATACCCCATACCATTATCCCACCCAATTGGGTTCTTCAGTCTACAGTGTCTTAGAACACCATCACTGGATGATTCGTAATTTTTAATCACTGGGTGTAGTCTGAATTCTTGGGTCATTATATACTACACTATTTGTCTAATTCAATGACTGACCCATTTTGCAGTGATTGATTATACATAAATCTTTCATTTAGACACCTGTTTTTAATATAGCATGAAGGAGTTCAAGAGATTGACTTCAAAAAATGCTAAATTCAATACCGATAGAGAGTTCAAGAGATTATTGAAAATCAATCCTAGGTTTAATCGCGATAGACCCAAAAAACGTGTAGTAGACGGAAACATGAAAGAGTTTAAGAGATTATTGAAAATCAATCCTAGATTTAATCTCGATAGACCCAAAAAACGTCCAATAGACGGAAACAAACGTAGCAAACGTCCAAAAGACGGAAACATGAAAGAGTTTAAGAGATTATTGAAAATTAATCCTAGATTTAATCGCGATAGACCCAAAAAACGTAACAAACGTCCAAGAGACGGAAACATGAAAGAGTTTAAGAGATTATTAAAAATCAATCCTAGATTTAATATCGATAGACCCAAAAAACGTAACAAACGTCCAAGAGACGGAAACATGAGATCACCATGGAAGGATGCTCAATTCAATCTTGATATAGTTTCTAATACACCCAAGAATAAAATTCTTGATAAAGCCATCAGAGACTGTTTTAATGAATTCAAGCGTGATGGAGCATCTTATTGTTGGTCAACATTTCGAATTGATGGTGTTGTTGACGCTACCATGAATGATGAAAAGGCAGCAGTGATCATTTCACGTATTGGGGAAAAAAGTCATTTTTTCCGAATCAAATTCATTATCCGTGAGGATGGCAAATGGATTATTAGGGATAAATTTGAACCCATTCTCAGGGGCAAAAAAACTGTCACCGTGAACCAGGATTCCAAACCGGGAATTTTGACTGGAATTGATAAACCCTACTACGAAAGATCTTATCCTGTCACAGCAGTTGTTTACGGGATCTATCCGCTCAATGAAAAACCTGATATTTCAAAACTAGCACCCATGAAATATTCGACAGGGCTAAATTGTGTAGCAGAACGAATAATAGAACACTTCACAAATGCGTCCCGGGGAAATAAACTAACTGATCTAAGACGAAAAAAAATAACCGAGTGGGAGTTCACGGTAAAAGAGCATGGGGCAACAATTCAGGATATAACCAAATTAGAAAAATCATTAAGATTTCCAATATCGGTAAGGACAATCACCGGAGAAGTATTATACGAATCGAAATATAAATCAAAAGGGGCTCCCATTGAAATTATTGATCATAACGCGCACGCGTGGTCATCTGCAGTAACAATATTCCCACGGGATAGAACCGTAAAATATCTATCCCAAACCGAAGAGTTTTTTTCAGAGCAGAAATTATTTGATGCTATTTACCATTTGAGTAAAAACGATCCTGTGTCAGTGTGGCTATTTCATAGTAATTCAGACGAGGAATGCAGATTTGATCAGTTTGTAAGGCCTAACGGAGAATTATACCGTACTGAAGAACTGCAGAATCAAATGAAACAACTAGCTAGTGAGTTTTCTGAGGGGGAAATCGAAGATCAATTATCAGCAAACTGTTTTACAGTACCATCAATTGCAGCACATTTTGCTAGAAAGAAAAACGCGTGGAAACCAACACGAAGTGAGTTTTTATCAGATGTCAAATTGTCCTGTCTTGAATACAGCCACGGCGGATTATGGAACACAAAATACACCGCTGATACCGTTATTTCCGTTGATATGATTGCGTGTTATCCAGGAAGTTTTCTCGGGTATGGAGAATGCGCTAAATACTTCAAACGATTTGGACACCCTACACACGAAATGACCCGTGTTGCTATTAATGGACCACTGCCACATTTCGATTTAACCGGATTCGCTTGTGTAGTATCATTTGAAATGGCTGAAGGACTTCATCCGTGTAGTTATCTTTGGATTGGTAAACACATGTCTGAAAAACACTGGATGCCAATAGTGTTATTACGGTATATGCTTGATTGTAAGATGTTAAAATCATTAATTGTCAGTGAAGCAATTATATCCTATCGAGCACATAAATCAGTCTGGTTACCACAACCTGATCTAGAAAAAATAATTAGCGAAGAGCGAAAACTGTTTCCTGATTTTAATGAACAACAAATCATGGATTGGTCCAAACAGTTATTTGAAATCAGAAACAATGAAGCAAAAAATATCAGTAGAAGAATAATCGGTAAATTTACCCAAGGTGGCAAAGATGATAATACGAAATATTCTTCACGATTGATTATAGACAACGCTGAATACGATTTTGTAATCGCGGATTTAACGAATAAAGGCCTATATGTCAATCGTAAGGACGCATTTATGTCCGATGGAACCAAATTGGGTACAATTGTTACTTACACTGATGGATACAATCCGCAGTACACACATTTGAGAGCTTCTATGCTCGGTTATGCTTCTATCAATCTGTTTTCAATGATCGATAGATTTCCTACCACCGCAGTTAGAGTTGCTACTGATTCATTTTACATAAATAGCAAAATGGCTGATTTTAAGGCTACTGGCAACGAGAAATGGGGATCATGGAGAATTAAGAAAGAAATGATTCATGATTATATTTCATCAGCAGATGTTACCATTGAAAATAATTACTTAGAAAGCAATCAGTGTTCAGAATTTTCTAGTGCACCACCGATTTCTGATCCAATATGCCTGTATAAAACAGTTTATTTAAACGGCTGTGGTGGGTCAGGAAAAACAACCCGGGCAATTGAGTTATTTCGTGTTTCCAATCCAAACATGATTGTGCTAACACCAACTCATAGACTTGCAAGAGAAATGATACAGAGAGGGGTAAATGCTTGCACTTATCACAGCTTTTTCCGATGGAAGGGAGATAAATGGACTCCTGAGCGCATGGGAGAGAAATTTATTCCTGAAATCATGATTTGGGATGAAATAGACACAGTGTCAGAAGATGTCTTAAAAATATTTCTTGAGTGGTTGTTATTGAAGAATACAAAAGTCGTCATGTGCGGTGATCACGGGCAACCACCACCATTTGTCGGTGCATCCCCCCATGAATGGCTAAAGGGTTTTGTAGACTATTATGGAGAAATTGATACCGATCATAGATCACTTGATGAAAAATTAAAAGAATTGAAGAAACTAATTAGATTACAACCGGATAGAATCCAGTGTGAAATAACCCGTGAAATAATTTCGGAAACTCCCATGAATGAGTTTTGGGAAGCGTGGAGACGAAATGATTTAATCATTGCAAGTAGAAAAATAGTCAGGGACACACTTCAGATGAAGTTATTTGAATTGCATAAACAAAAATTTGCAACACTTCCAGTACCGTTATGTTATAGGCCATCGGATACGTGAAAACAGAATATTGAAGTTGATATTCCAGGACAGAGTGAAAAACAAATTCTCGTATTAAATGATATTGTGCTGGTTGATATCAATGTCGTTGAAGATGCATTGCGTGCTAATAAATCCCCATGGACGCTAGGATACGCAGCGACGATACATTCTTCACAGGGATTGACTATATCGGATACAATTGTTTGGATGGTAGATAATCGCATAGAATGGTCGAATTTAGTCTATCTTTCAGTATCCAGAGTACGAAAAATAAATCAACTTCGAAGAATTGTCTTCGATGATGAAATCATTGGCGATGATGAAATCATTGGTGACGATAATGATATTATTGATAAAAAACTCTCCGGTTACAAACAACAGGACAAAAGAAAAACAACGAGAATTTGATATTGATGCTGAATTAATAATCACTTTGAAGAAACAACAGAATAATCACTGCGCGAGTTGCAATTATATAATGCGTTGGCAGTATTCGGATAAGGATCCTCGCCAATTCACCGTAGACAGAAAAAATAGCAATCTCGGTCATGTCAGAAATAATGTGATGTTGACTTGTCTTGAGTGCAATAGACGCAAGGGTGCTAGTTAAGACCATGCGGTGGTAATTGAGTATCGTCAGGAATTACTTGTAGTTGTTGTCTAGTAAAACCCCGTTGAGGGGCAGTTGAATCCAGTTTATAGATTGGAAGTCTACCCGTAGATCGTGTTATACTAGATATCTTATGCGTAGTGACGCTCCAAATAGGATCAGTAGCCCTTTTTGTACCACCCTCAAGCTCTCCTGGTTCATATAAATACCTCACCATGACATTACTACCAAGAATTGGTTCTTTGAAATCTTTTTGTGGTTTTTCAGGTATCGACTTCTTTTTAATCGCGTTGATAGGTTTCATGTTGATGGTTCCAGTAATCTCGTTATTCAGTGCGGTAACTGCACCTGGTAATCTCTTAACCCATTCACGGGATCTTTTTTCTTGGATGAATTCTTTTGCATATTGATATCCAAATAACCGCTCAGCAAGAATCCGATTAAATCGTTCTACAATGGCCTGATCACGATGCAGTGCAGTATGCCCTCGTCTGATAGCGACATTGTGATATTTCATTGTAGATAACACTGCACCCTGAAATTCCTTGCCCGGGTCAACTTGTAACAGATTTGGCCAGTGCAGAGGGCTCCTTCGATAAATCCTTTCAAATGCAGAAGCCACTTCAGTGGCTGATTTTGTTTTTAACGGTTCTGCTTCTTTGTATCGACTTGCAATATCAACTACAGTTAACGCATATTTGTAACCACGATCATGTGGCAGAAATAATAGATCAGCCTGATGAACTTCATTAGGAAAGGTCACATCAAAATGCGAGAATTGAATTTGTTTAGGCGGTGGTAGATAAATTTGCCATAGTGCCTGTTTGGATAACCAATGAGCCGCAGTGGTTTTTTTCACTTTTGCGGCGCTAGCGAGTTTACTGATTGCAGCGTTACCCTTCCAGTATCCTCTTGGGGAATAATAAATAGATTCCATGTTGCTATTAATTACCAGCACCTAACATCAATTTGCTTTTCATTGCCGATTTTATCAAAAAGGAAGCCAATTTTTCTTTGAAGGATTTATCAGTGATAGAATTCAACGCATGAATTAATTTCACATCTGCTAGATGCCTGTGTTGCAAATTGCTACTTTTATAAGCAACATCATGAAGGTGACAGGCCTTATCAATAGCGTTTATTGGTTCCTCACCGGGTCGGGGCTGATTTTGATCATTGAGTCTGATATCAAGTCTTGTTCCCGGTCCACAATAACTATACCCTGGAAGGTGTTTTTCTCCGGGGTATTTTGCCCATGGGGTTCCAGGGAGTTTTGCTAATTTGGCAGCGATATCACCTCCTCGTTTTTTTTTAAAGGTTCCTTGGGTTCCTTGGGTTTAGAAACAAATCTAAATTTCCTTGTACTACACTGTACGCATTTACCAGAAAGCGCTGATCGGTTATTTTTAGTTGTAATCGTCGTCAAGTCATCTGTGCCAGTACGCGCCTTACACTTCACGCAATATAGATCCATAATTTATGTATAGAGATATGAATATAATTGATTTTTCAGCGACTAAAACAAGAGAACCAGTGAAGCATCATGCAGCGCTACCAAACTCTATCCGCGCAATTATAATCGGGCCATCTGGATCCGGTAAAACGCAATTGTTGCTCAATTTAATAATGAGATGGATGAAGTGGGATAAGTTGTATTTAATTGCCCCTAGCGTAGACGACCAACGATGCTATGAAGTGCTAAAAGATTTTAATGAAAACGCTTCAGAGATTGCCGGCGAGGATGTTATTGAATTTATAACCGATATTGACGAAGCACCATCAGTAGAAGACCTCGATGGAAGTATCAACAATTTAGTTGCATACGACGATGTCATGTTAGATAATCAAAAAAATCCTGCTAGAATATTTTCCCGAGACAGGCATAAAAACACGGACGTGATCTATGTCACTCAACGCTACACACAAATACCAAAAGTGATTAGAGATAACTGTAATATGCTTGCTGTATTCAACGGCGTTGATACACATACGCTACGAAATATTTGGCAGACATGGTGTTCTGATATGAACTTCAATCAATTTAGAAATTTCTTTAGTCATGCTCAGTCTGCCCCACACGGATTTGTAACAATAAATTTACATGACCCTCGAACACGATATCGTATCGAACTGGATCAAATATTCGGTTAACCCCAACTGAAAGTTCTAGTGAGTGACAACGACGTTGTAGTCCCTTTTCCCAAAAAATCGATGGAGGATTTCATTAATTTCATTGATTTCTTATATTTTTTTTTGGACCTAATCCATGAAACGATATCAGATTCACACACACATTGGGGCCTGATGTCATTGGTTTCATTGTTTTTAAGCGTGATTTCAGTGAAAACTTGTCTAAAAATGTTGTCCGATTCGCCCCTTCTGCTGCTTATTTGTAGGCCTTTTTGGTGGAGTTTTTGATTTTGGAGTATGGGCTACCATGCTCGCATATAGCTCCGAAGTCTGCGAATGTTGTTGCTGTTGTTGTAATGGTGGTCGTATTGGTGTTCTCCCCAGAACGTGGTCGGGTCTTGCCTGGGCAGTCATAACAATTGGCCTGGCCTCTTGGAGTTCTTCTCCTCCACTAACTGATGTTGTTTTATGTATTGGCTCAGTTGACTGCTGTAGTTTGTTCACTTGTTGAATCTGCGCTGGTGGGCTACTAGCTTGCTGGGTCTGCAAAAACGATTGCTCCCTCTGCCGCTGCACATGTTTACCACCGCGTCGATTCCTTGGCTTAATTCTAATTAATTCTTTTTCCCATATTAACAGGAGAGTTGTTCTGTTCGCCTGTGCACGAATGTTCCAGCCTGATGCGACGTTGAGGCCAAGGCCCCTAAGTGCATTCAATGTTTGGTCTGGTATAATATCCAACGCTAGCTCCATTATTGATGTCTTGCTATCTGCTCTTTTCGCTGCGAATAACCAGACTGGAGACTACCCCTGCTTTATATGGTTCAAGCGCGGACGTGATGGAAAACACCCCTCTACGGTTTAGGGTTTTGAAACGTTTGGATAGTTTGATATGAGGGATAGAAAGAAAAGTCAAAGAGCATTTATATGAATACAAACGTAAAACAAACGACAGACGCATTGGTTTCAAAACACAACATTTTTTATTCAAATAACAAAACAACTCACAAAACACAATTTTTTCAAATAACAAACATTTTTTCAAATAACAAACATTTTTTTCTTCCATAACACTAATACATTATCTTTGACATGGTTGACAACGTTGTGAATTAAATTGAGATTTCCACTGTTGAAAGTCATTGGGCCATTGATGTACACTACGTTTCCTAGCTAAAGACAACAGATAGCCATAATGGTCACAAAACCATCGATCTACTTTGTCATCGTTTCGAGATGAATGACGATCAAAATAAGTCACTAAATGTTCTAAAGAATATCCAAGACTGCGATGATGCAGATAATAGACACAATATTGTCCACACACCATAGAATCTGTGCTTTGTAATTTCACATTATTGAATCGTGTCGTCTGGGCATTTCTTCTCATAAAGTCAATGATATCATCTTCGAAAGGGGGTAATCCATACGAATCAAAATATTCCACACAACCCTCTTGAGGAAAGTAGACAGCTACCCAGTGAGTTCCTGGAAGATGACTGTCATCTGTGTTGATGACATAAGCTTGATTCTCTTGAGGTTTGCGATGAGGTAGTTCATCTTTAGCACACACGACAGGATTCCAAGAAGCAGTGTACGAACTACGGTTCAAAAGATAATAAAGTTCCCAGGTATCCATTTTTTTGTTTTGTAGCCTTGTTTCTTTTTTCTCCTTTCTTCACAGATGATGATAAGTCATCAATTCGATCCAGACTTTTTGCTTGAAACGGTCTGACAAGTAACTGATGGTTTGCTTCGTCTCTTTAATCTTGGCCAAGAGAGCTTCGATGCGATCAATTTCTCGAGCAAACAATGGAGGAGAAGAATGATTACGTAAGCCTTTATACCACTGAAGTAACACGGCTTCTTCTGAGATGAGACTCCAAGCTTCGTTCAGATAATTGTCCAATTTTTCTTCTTGATTCATCATCATACATTTATCGTGTTGAATTTGACTGGGATGATCAATTTGACATCCATAACAATTTTTTTTAATCATGTCTTTCATTGTATCCTCCAAGTGTTGTGCAAAACAAGCAACTAACTGTTGATCCTGTTCTGGCCACCTGGATTGCATGATCACTACTTCTTTTTTGTCTTGGGGATCTGCTTTTACTGTAACCTCCCATTCCATTCATTCTCCACTATTCAAAGAAGGACAAGGGTCTTCCATAATGTCTAATAGTCTAGAATGACTTCTCTCAAACTGTTGATTTCTATGGTATTATCGAATTCAGCATACAGAATGATATTCACCGTTTCGGTAAGAGGTGCTGCAAACTGAAGTTCCACATTTTATAGGATGGAAATGTCCCTCGTCGCTGCCTTGGTCTGGAGTGAAATCAAAAGCCCACAAAGTGTAACCTCTTGCATAGTCGTCGTAGGAAATACCGTGACTGGTGTTGGTTCCTAACTGTCCTGTGGCTTCGTACAGCGACAAGTACGACCTCAAGTAATTCTTCTGTTCGCCAAAGTCGGGTTCGAAGGGTCTGGTACACAAAGTTTTGCCATCGCGACTGACTTCGATTTTGGATACTCTGCAGTGCTTAAACTGGAAAGGATTTTCATCGTGGGCACCATTGAGGGCTGCATTGCTGACGATACCGATGAATAAACGTTTGGGTAACTGTCCTTCGAACAGATGATCTTCGATCTTAGATCGGAGTCCAGCGGCAATGGTGAAAGTTTTAACTTGCACGCATCGTATCGGATACTTGGCTGTCGTTCTGCTCAAAGTGTGACTGATATCATTTCCCACTTTAGGTAACACTTCCACGCGACGCACGTATAACCTGGCTTCTTGGATAATGGTTTTGAATTCGTTGGCATGGGCCATCAAATGGAAAGCAGTACTACTACGGTTCAGTCTCAAGCGAATATCTACTCCGTTCAGCAAATACTTCTCTTGAAACCACATGTCCAAATGCAAACGATCGAACAGTTCTAAACTACGTCCTTGCAAAATTTTCTTTCGACGGTCGTTAAAACCTATATTGTGAGGATCTGCAGAATTGTCACCCTCAGCTGATACGGACAAGGCTGTGAAGTTAAACTTATCTGCTGTATCAGGTTTCCATACCACGCAAGCATCTAGATGAGTGTTCTTGGCTTCTTTTCCGTACGTCAAGAGATTTTCGAGGTACGCTCGGTAAGGGTAAGTATCCATGCTACTGCTGATCAGTTGTTATTCATGTACAAATCCACATCGCTGAACAAGGAATGCATGAAATTGTTGACAGGAGCTACTCTATCATTGACTCCTGGATTGGTGTTGTCCGTTTTGGTTACTTTCACTTTCAAATAAAAATAACTGTTGTTGAGATCGATATAATCTTCGGGTTGTCCTTTGATTTCAAACTCGATGGGAGCTGAATCCCTCAAAGAGGAGACGGGATGAAATCCGACCCATTGGGCTTCTTGCATGGTCATCATCGTGGGTGGCATGGCAATGAGATCCAGTTCCGACTTGGAACAGGCACAAGATTCTTGGTGCATCATTTTCTTCTCTCAGTCTCTATGTGTTTTTTTTTTACTTTTAATAATCAAAAATGTCTAAGTCTCGAGCGGTTCTTTTTTTCTTCGTCTTTCTAACTTTAGAGGTACGGAGACTTTTGAAAGAGTGCCTTCGTCGACGCTTTCTACCTTGTCCTTGCTGTGTCCTCAGGGAAGCAGGAATGCCAGACTCGGTACCGTTCAGGGTATTTATAGGACTTTCTCGTCGACCCAAAATTTCTTTACCCGTTTGAACAAGACATTTTCGCCTGCTCTCAAAAAGCTTCTTTAGGGTTTTGTTTGTCAATGAGAACATTTTGAAGAAAATCTTTGCCGTGAGTCAATGCAGCATCTTTTAAGGCATGCAATCCTTGTGTCACCATCGGTTTTAAAACAGGGACCACAGAACGAAAGGCTGATTTAAACATATCTCCTAAACCCTGTCCTCGTTGTCGAGTGACTCCTTGGTACACAGGATACATCACTTTTTCAGTTGTTGGAGAATCGTTTTTGAAAATGGAGTTTCACTGTGACTTTCCCTTTGGTAAATGGAATATTTTGACCAAGTTCTCCTTTTATAGTAATGTTGACACTGTCGAAATACGACTTACTGACCGGTAAATAATGAGGATGTACAAATTCGCGGTGAACGTGATAGGTATTTCCACCTTCCTCGTCAGCGGTAGTGGTATCCACTTTGAAAGGAATGACACGTAGTAACGGTACAGAGGTGTGTCCTACCACGTTGTACTCCACATCGGAGTACACAAACATCAAGTTGAGTCCTTGGTTCATTTCTACAGGGAATCAAAAATATTTTGTAAAATCCAAGCTACTGCTTATGCCTGGTATTTCTTTTTTGTTCGGGAGCATCTTGAGGTCTCCACCTAAAATATCATACAATTCAGGGCAAAAGGTAATGGCTATTATTTTCTTCTCTGAAAATTTTGATCATAAGGCGACGAGCCACTTTAATGTACTCAATGATAATACTTTCTTTGATTTTTTCCAGGGGTTTACCAAACACAGTATAGAACCTGGTTGCAATCGTAGTCACTAAATGTTGACCACTAAAATAGTAGCCTGCAGGAATAGTAAACACGTGAGTGGACAGTTGTTTAGTTAAGGGCTCATTTGATTTATTGGTGTCAATGCCAGTGATGCCTCGTTAATCTAAGGCTTGTTGCAATTGCTTGTCATACACTTCAACTGTGAAAGTGTTTTGATTTTCGACGATGTTTTTGATTTGTGTCGGGTGTATTATTTCCACTAAAGCTGCTTCCCAATGATCATCTTGATCCAAATGCATGGCTTGAGGTAATTTAGACGTGTAACAACACAAGGTGTTGTTAGGAAACACCTCCATGGAACTGTCACTAGGTAACTTTAAGTAAAATTTGTTAATAGTGTTGTTCATATTTCCAATGTTCGTCTGTCCGAGGAGTCACTCGAGGTTAAAGGAGTGTCTAAAAGAGGATTGTGATTGGAAGGGTGACTGTCAGGAGAAGGACTAACGTTGGACGCAATATTGTTACTGTTGTTCCCGTTGTAAGAGTATTTCAGGGAAGGATTAGGAAGAAGATACCCGATGCAACTACTGAGTAAAATAGTCCACAATTGTTTGTCTCCTTGTTGCAAACTCAAATTAGCAATAGCTGCACCAATGACACAATATACCACAAAGATTTGACAGAAAAAAAACGATTTGCGTTTTAGGGACACGTTCTCCACACCACACCCACAAGGGTTGCTTTTGTAAATCTTGCAGAGATGAAGTGGGTGAAGGAGTAGTCACTGTGGTTGCTGAAGCTGTATTGAAGGGCATGATGGTCACTTCTTTTTATAGTCGATGACTTGCGAAGCGTCAATCCAAGAATCAAAACTAGGAGGATATCCTTTCCAACGTACTTTGACTTCTTTGACACGACGTTTTCCTACTTTACGGGTTCTTCGTTCGAGAATGCTTTCAATGTCGTACACGTCGTCTTCTTTTTTGGTGACACGTTGTAACTCAGGCAAGTAAAACGTTCCTTTTAATACTTCTCCGTTCATGTCTTCCAATTTATAGACGGTAGGATGACGATCACGCACTCGTCCAGTAACACGAAACAATTTGGTGGTCCAGTTGGGTAAGTAACCTTTGTCGAAAGTACGTTTGGTTTTACCAATGCGTACCCAATCTCCCGGGGTTAACACTCCTCTACCTTTCTTGGGGACAGCCCTTGTCCGGGACGTACCAAACAGGCGCTCAAAAACAGTCACTTCGTTGTCAGGTGTCACCTCTTGTGGGGCACGTCCAATGCTTCTATGGTAAGATTGATTGTAGGCTTGAACTAAGTGCGGTAAGACGTCGATGTACTTGAGAGTGTGTTGATGCGTAAAATATTTCCACATGCGTTCTTTCAAGGTACGTTGAAAACGTTCCACAATACTGGCTTTGGTTTCAGGATTTTCGGTGGTGAAAAAATGAATGTCACGTTTCTTTAATTCTCGTTGGAAAGCTTGGTTCAGAAATTCGGTGCCTTTGTCGGTTTGCCATCGAAGAGGGTGACGACCACTTTGTTTCAACACCAGTTGCAAAGCTCGTACTAACTCTCCGCTCGATTTGGATGTCAACGGTACGACCCAGGCAAATTTAGAAAAGACGTCGATGACACAAAACAAATATTTGTAGCCACGATTGTAAGTGGTTAAATGACAGACATCGGCTAAATCGGCTTGCCATTGATGATCGATGCCTTCCACTTGAGTGCGACTTCTGTGAAATTTTCGTCGAATGGGTTTGTGTAAAGTGTACGTCGCTTGTTCTTGTAACCATCGTTGTACTGCAGGTAAACGGAGCTTTTTCAGGCGAGTTTTGGCAGCACGATACAATTTCTGAATGCCTCCGTAACCTGCAGGGTGAGCTGGATCGTAGTAAATGCTGGCTAAGACCTTCTCCATGTTTGGTTAATAAGTGGCCCACTCTTCGAGGATATTGCTTTGGGTGGGACGAAATGGGGGTTTTTTGGAAGCGGTTTTACGTGTCCGATGTGCCACAGGAGTCGACGTCGAGGGTACTGGTGGTGGTGGTGGTGGTGGTGGAGGTAATGGGATAGCTTCTTTGGTCTTCTTTTCTTTTCTCACTTCTGGTTTCCTTTCTTTCTTTTTCACTTCTGTTGAAGGAGGAGTGGCCATCATCTTTATAACCCAAGTTTTGAGTTCTTCTCGTTGGGGAGTGGGAGAAGGGGTTAACAAGGAAGCGGCAATCTTACTCGGAATGAGCGTGGTAGTGGGTGTTTGAAAGAGATCATGGGGTTATTCTTCCTTGGGTAATGGTGGGGTAACGTCTGTTTTAACCACTGTAGAGGGTGAGGGTGACGGGTTATTCATTAGAGCCTTAAAATCGGACAAAGTGGGTTGAGCTGTTTGTTCCACAGCTTTCTGATGAAAGAGTTTCAGCCGTTTCAAGAGTTGACCGTACTTTTGTGATTTTTCGGTTTCGGATAAATCGTGGCGATGTATCAAGGATTGCAATTCGTGTTGTAATTGCGACATCTCAGCCAAATTAGGATTGGGTGGTAAATGTGGGGTTCGTTGTTCTTGCCAATGATCCTATTCCATCCATCGTTTGTAAGGAACCAAAGTCAGTTTTCGTCCTTCCATGGGCTTTCAAAGGTTATGTCTGAGATTGTGGTGCTCCATAGTGTCCTTTTATCTTCTACCCATCCCTTGAGTCATCCCTTGTATCAAACCTGGCAACACGCCGATTAGCACATTTTGCGCTAATCCTCCCAACAAAGGAAAAGGAGCAAGAATGACGACGAGGACGTGTACACGACAGGTCCTCCGTCTTGACACCAGTCGTGAAACAAATCGGTACGAAATCGCAAATAATCAGGGGTAGTGGGTTTTAAATCCACGAGTAAATAGGCGTGTGGCGTTTGAGTGGCATCATCGTATGCATGAGTCAGCCAAGGTGTTCCTAACTGTTTGGCTAAGACTTGCACTTGTGATTTATCTCGAGGACTTTTAAACAAGACCACGTCATGAGCATTGAGACTAATGGTACGATGGGCTTTACTTTGTTGAAATAAATTTTGTGTAATATAAGTGACACTGGCATTACGATGATGCCCTTTACGTGTAAACCACAGTTTAATTTCTTCTTCGTCTTCTCCTAACATGTCGTCAAAAATGACCCAATGAGTTTGACTAGGGTCAGACACGATCCCCTCGTCTTCTTTAGGAATACCTGCTACAAACACAATGAAATCACCTTGACTTTCTTGCAAAAGGCTTTATGCCGATTGCCACTCTTTGTAACACCACACGATGCTTTGAGGTTTACGATCGATCAAATGATGTTTATGTTCGATCAAACGTTTGACAAATTCGGTTTTGCCTGAACCGCTCGGTCCAGCAATTAACATGTTAAAAGGATGACGAAGATACAAGGCTTTCCAACTAGCCTGATCTAAGTGTTCGTCGATGACTTTGAATGTGGAGGAGGAAGGAGTAGTAGAAATAGCAGAGTGAGCCATAGTAGTGTAGTTGTATGACACTATTGACACAAAAACAGACAAGACAAGAGGTTTTTATACTTTTTTCAAGACACGTTTATTTCAATGCATGTTTAAATTCGAACAACACGAAAGACAAATATACATAAAAGCCAAATGGATAAATACAGGACTAAAATACATAGGGAAACGATCAAAATGGCAGATAAACAAGTCACTGTACAACATTGTTTGGGTAACGAAGGTGTCCTAGAGGTAGTGTGCAATGTTCTTATAGTCTCCTCTACATGGGGTACAGTCACATACGTATCCTCTCGAAAGGGTCTTTGTGGGGGAATGTCCATGACAGTTCTGTCTTGAACAGAGGGATTGTCCTGTGTGACAGATTCTTTTTCTTCTTCTTCTGGTACTGTTACTAACACAGGTTTAAAAGTGACTTTTTTCACTCGACGATGAGTTTTAGGAACATAACGTTTGGGCATAATGGGATGCTTCGCTTGTCCAAACCTCAAAATCCCAACTTTTCCAGTGACGTACATCTGTCCAATGAGGGTGTAAATCACAAGCTACACACACATCTTCATACACTGCTTCCGTACGTAAAAGTTGACGAATCTTTTTTTCTTGGAGAGGTCGAGACGTATCCAGATGAAAGCGTAAGGCTTTTAACAGAATAAGTCTCTCGTGGACATTTAAAGGAGTCACCATACTGTCTTATTTTTGATAGGTAGTGTTCATAAAGTGTCCACAAGGTATCGGCAGGTAAACGAAATCCCAGAAAGCAAGTCACTAAAACACACACTACACGTCGACCCCAATTCATAGGGCACAGTTCTTGCAATACGTGTTCATAATCTTTCACTGTGTGAATCTTCTCATTGATATCCTTCCACGGAATCTGTTGGATCACAATTGATAAAGGTTGTGGCATGGTCGTTCTCTTTTATACTTCTTTGGGTCAAAGACCATCAGTGTATATTCTGCACCGAATCAAATCTCCTCCAAAATCGAAAGTGATTAATATAACGTGTAATTTCGTCCCACTGCCGTTCAGGGTAACGGTTAAGAAGGATCAAAACATCTTCAGATGTAAACGTACTAAATTGGAAACAGAGCAAAAAAATACCCTTGATCCAGAGAAATCTAATACGTTGGTTAATTTTTGTCACTTTCCTCTTGTGAATTTCACGACACAAAAGTTCTACAGTCACCCATTGAGATTTTTCTTTAGCAAGACCTTGCCAAACGTCCTTGTGGATCTTCTCTTGCAATTCGTGTGGTAATCCTTGAATATAATGTTTTAGAGAGGGCTTATATACTGGTCTAGGTTTGTTACACGACATGGAGCAGTAGTGTCACTTCCAATCACTAGGTCCCACTAAAGGCAGGTATTGACAATTCGGAGACCATCGAGCATGTTCCAGGTAAGCGGAATCTTTATGTTCCCGCTCGTAAATGGATACACCACAACTGAAACACTTGACTTTATCCCCTTCGCCCAAGTAGAAAAATCCGGCTCTGGCTAATTCTTCAGGAGTTGGTCCAGGCAGATATTTTGGCCATTTATCTTTGAAGGTTTGGAATCGACTTTTAAAGTGACAGTATTCAGGTAAACTCGTCGGGAACGAATATTCGACTCTCCTCACTTCTGTTCGATGCAGATACGGTGAAATTCCTAGGAGTGCACGATAACGTGTTGCAACGCTTTCGCATCCCTCAGGTTTGACACGCACAGCATCACTTTCCAGGGTAGATATAGGGATAGTAGTCATAGCAAAGTTCCCACGATATCCTGCTGAATCACTAAGGTCACAGCGTCTGGCATCACTACAATCGTCGTAAGGTTTATCATCGCCCTCTGTAACGCAATTACAATGCATACCGCAAGGACACTTACAGTTTGCTTCCGGACAACGTCCGTTGCAATGCATAGGTCTTATCCATCCAGTACTTTTCACACTTGGGAAAGGTATATTTGTTTTACAATCCCCAAATTTGAATGATGTCTGTTTAAATGGATTCATCTTCTATTCGCTTGGTCGTTGTAGTGACAAATGAACTATTGGTCTTGGACAATGTCCCTTTTTATATGATGCCCAATTTCGACGTGACCGTACGGTAGAGTAAAGTGATTGGGAAGTCGTACACTCCTTTGGTAGACGATTTGATAGACTTTTTCCAAAGGTCGGCTAACGATTTGGTGTGTGGGTAAACGGACAATCTTGTGCGGTTCGTGGGTAGTCACTTTAAACGTTTCATCCTGTCCAGACTGTAAGGCCTCTTGAAGCACGTCAAAGTTCACCACTCGACTGGTGCGATAATTGAGAATCAATCCTTTCACTTTACATTCGGTGTGCATTTCTCCTTTGAGGTCTCGGTATTCGTAGCCGTAATTTTTAGGACCACCACTTGCAAAACAGAATCTTGTCGTCGGGATGTTCATCGGTCCAGGCTCCTAAACGATCTCCTTCGATGACAGGGTTACACTGGTTCGGTCGGTGAATGTAGATGCAACTGTCCGTGTCAAAATACAACACACGATCTCCTAACAGTTCTAACATTTCGTACAATTTTAAGCGAGCGTGGGATGTCACGTAAGCCGCAATGATGACTCCAAATTTGTCGGCTTCTATAAAGTCTAGTTCTTCTTCGTAAATGACTAAGATCAAGTCCTCACGAATGACGTCTACGTGTTTCATGACTTTGGTTTTGTCGTGAATCATCTGGAAGTAGCGAGACGGTTCGGACAAATACTCTGTCTTGGGTAAAGAGGGACGTTGTGCCATTTTACCCCACAAGCAATTAAGCATCACTTTGGCAAACGATCGCCTGCCTTCGTTTTTCTCGATGTGGTCTAAAGTGATGCCTTCCTGCTCCCGATATTTTTCTTTGAATATCTTTTGATCTTCGGGAGTGTGACACCAGGAAGGATAGCCACTAGCTTCTTGTTTTAGTTTTAAAAAGGCATCCACGTAGTCTGCAAAAATACCTTTCTGTGTCTCGTCGCCCTTGCGGTATTGTTGTGTCTTGGGAACGTGGTAAATTTCGTACACTTATAACAACTGGTATCCCAGGTCCAGAGCTTTAAACAATTCCAAGCTCACCCACGTTCCAGTCAAGGCGCGTTCTTCCTGGCTGTGCGGACAAGGTTGATCTTGGTTGCACATTTCGGCACATGTGCGACACAAAGGAAACATCAGTTTTCCTTGGCAATGGTGAGGTAAAACGGGATGGTACAAGTCTGTGGGCGGTAAGACTTTACACTTGATCAATCCTTCGTACTGTCGAATGTGGTCCAAGTCAATGTGTTCTGTCATTAATTCTGGATGTCCTACGGGAAAGTGACAATATTTGCACACGTAAGGATACAGCGAACACACGTCCAAGTATTTGATTTCTTCTCCTTTCTCTTCGTCCGCTTGGTACAGCAAACAGGTAGCATTCGTTCGTCCTCCGTACAAACTATCCCGGGGGTTCAGGGGGTCTACCCACTTGTAACTTTCTACGATGCGTTTAAACTCGGGATCGGTTTTCAAACGCAGATCGTACTCGTGTTCCCACATTTCCAATACCTGGTATCCTTGATGTTCTAACTTCAAACGTCGCTGACACGTGGTCTTGTACAAGTCTTCCATGGTTCGTTGTAAAAACTGATTTTTGGTGTTACGCTGAGGGTAGCATAGGAAACATCCGTGAAATAAACATCCGTTAAACTCGTACACGATCTGAGGGTTTTCTAAGTCCCATCCATCTACCAAATACGTTCCGATGGTCTTTTCACCTCCTCCGTTGCGAGTGTGTTGGATCCATTTGTCTTCCTTCTCACACAAGTAATGGAGCCAGCGTAGGGCTTTGACCGAGTATTGACGTTTGACAAAATTTGTCGTTTGAGGATTGATGACAGCTAGAGTATTTTCGGGCATGAAGCGTTTTCGGTACACTAAGGAACATGCTTTGGCAATGGTACAAGCTTCTTTCAAAGGATCGATCCCTCCGTACTCCATGAACAATTCTCGAAATTTTCCACAGCAGCGTCGTAAAATGTCCACGTCAGATCGACAGTACTTTAACATTTCTTCTTGAAAATCAAAGGGGTTCGAGGCGTGAGTCTGGTACCAAGCATGGAAAGCTTCTCGTTGTTCGGTGCGCATGTTATCGGGGTCGTAGTCGTCAGCCTCAGGCAAATGGGGTAGAACGGCATGTTGATTGGCTTCGATATTAAAAAAGTGTGGAAAATAACCTTTGGCCATTTCTGTCATTCCAAACGTTTTAGGCATGCGACTCAATGGCATGGCCAAGTAACACATCGAATCTTTAAATTGTACTTGTCCTACTTGCATAGAAATGATTTTGGCTCCGTTTAAAGTGACTTGAGGTCGTTCGGTACTTTGCTCCGCATAGTATCTAATCAGAAATTGCCCATCGTATCCCGAGAAATTGTGAGCCATGACCGTGGCATGGCGATGACAATCGCCGTAACGTTCGATGTCTTCTGGACTCCACGTTTCGTCGATGGGGTTTAGGATCCGTTGGGCAAAATCGGCTAGCGTGTGTAGCCCTCGAAAGATTTTTTCACGTCCTCCAGGAATCTTGCTACAGTGAGGGCAATGACTAAAGATAGGTTCTTGGATGCACTTCTCGCACACACGGTGAGCCACGCAAAAATTAGGAATGTGAATACCAGTTTCTTGCATGCATTCGAAATCAAAAAAGATAAAATTTCCTTTCTTCTGGGTATCTTCTGGTTGGGGTTGATATTTTTGAATGAAGCATTCGTGCTCCAAGTCCACGATTTGGTGACAAATGTGACATCGTTTCTTCCCTCGACAAACGTGAAACTTGGCATTACTGGTACGTATGCCTTGTCCACAAGTAGGGCACAATCTCAGAAGCTGACAAGTACTTTTCTGCTGTGAACCATGCATCTTCAAATGTTGTTGGTAACAGGTAAGACTGACAAAAGTGCGCTGACACACAGGGCAATGCACTCTTTCTTGTCCTTTGTCCAGACAAGGTTGTGAGGCCAAACATCCCTCACATTTTGATCCACAATGATTGTGTTGTTCTCGATTGTTATAACCATAATCACATTTTTCACAGTAGTAACTGTATCCCAGGAATGCAGTGATACTGGTGATGGTATCAAAATGACCATCGTGATGATAGACGTGAATGTATTTTCCGTCTTTGAAATCGTGGCCTCGAAACAAAAGAGGACCACGCACTTCTTGAGGGTGTACTTTCAAAGTGTAACGTGGAGCCAAGACGTCTTGCAATTTTTGCATTTCTGGAATACCGCAAGAGGTGTCTTTGGATATCCCCACTTGCTGTAACAGGAGTTCTGCTTCACTTCTTTGTTTGGCTCGGTCCGATTGTTGAATAGTTTTCCAAGCTCTTTTCCATTCTGCCGTGTCGTTTTTGTTGGCATACGTTCGTCCCACGACGATGGCACGGGCTAAACCCATCTGGTCTTGAGAATTATTAATTCGGATGAGGCTTAGTTTGGTGTTGCGAAGGTTGTCGACCAATAATACTTTTTTGCGTCCTGTCCTCTGGGGAAGAGACACGTGGGTCATGAACAGTGTGGCTTTTCCATCGGTGATGTGAAACTTGTCGTTGGATTGTTGCACATGTTGAATTTTGTCGATCACTTTGGAAGGTGTTAATTGTTATGGGTTAGTAAACTCGATCCAAATGGGAGACTTCAAATTATCGTGATGAATGGAAAGTCTCAAGCGATCGTCTTCTTTGGCTTGACATTGCTGTTCCAGTGCAGTTAACACAGAATCCCACACCTTGGTAATGAACCCTTCTGTATTCTCCAAAGGTACATTGGACTTGAAATCTTTAAACTTTACGGCATACGTGTAAGCCGTTGTTCTAAATTTTCGAGAGGAACGCTTTTCCGTCTCTCGAATGTGATAGTAATTTTCAGCGTTTACTAAGGGTGGTGCACTTTGCTTGGACGTCAATTGCTTAGGTGTGGATTCGGGCTCACTCATGTCATCTTCAAAATCACTGGCATGAATTTGAGCCAAGACTTCAGCTACCGTGCTAGGCGATACATTACGTTTCTGTCTCTTACTGTCTTTTCCTTTCTCCACAACATGATGCGGTCTTTTCATCTTGTCTGCAAAAAGTCAAATGACTACCTTTTAAAGACCATAACCCCTATATATTCATGTCCGATCCGTGTATATATAAAGGGTTAGTGTCTAACGGTTCAGTATTCATTTTATTCTCACATTGACCAGAACGATGGAAGAACCTACACAAGTGGAACTTCTCATCAGAGCTTTACGTGGGGTCATACGAAAGTTTTCTTCAGACCAGCTGACAGATTACTTTCCCTCCTTTCGAGATAAAAGTCAAGATACTTGCTATATCTGTAAGAAGAAAGAGCACTTTGCTACAGAATGTTCAGATCGTGACAAAAACAGAAAAGGTACCAATAGAGACAAAAGTCAAGATACCTGTTATTATTGTAAAGAGAAAGGACATTGGTCTCCAAACTGCCCTAAGAAACAACAGGAACAGGAGGAGAAGGAAAGGAATTCTGAACAGGAAGAGGAGGAAGAGGTACCCTCCCCCAAGGAAGAACCCCGACACGTTCACAAAGACAAGAAAAGAAGACGAAACGAAAGTGAAGAGGAAGAAGAAAAATCTGTGAAAGTAAAGAAAATGAAAAAACAGAAAGAGTGAAACAGAAGAAACCTATGAACATTTTAAAAATGGTATTGTGTTATGTTATGTTATGATATTGAATTGTAACGTTTGTACTAGAATAAACCAGAGAGAAAAAAACGTAAGTGTCTCTTGGTTTTGATTTGATAGAATAAGAACCTACACTCACACATTCATTCACTCACACGTACATCATGGGTTTTAAAAAATATATAAAAGGACTTTTGAGTTTTCATTGAATTAGGCAATTGAAATAGTATTTCTTTTCGAAATAATTGGAGTGGCCCTGAAAAGGACCGTTGGTGTTTTAATGTTTAAATTAAAACAAACTCAGAAACGGGACGAAATCCTCTTGAGCTGTCTTAAGCCTTTGCCACGGCCAAGGCCTACTTTGGGACTGGTGGTTCCTGTCAATGATTTAGTTGAAATCACTAACGGTGGTAAGGTAGACGTAGTCACAGAGAGATTGGGTTGTTTAGCTCGAGAAGGTCTTTTTCTCTTCGGTCGTGATAAAGAAGTCTGATACATTTGTTTCAGACTTCTTAACTCAGCTAAAATATCTAAAAGTACCGTCGTGACCGTTTGATTTTCACTATTTTCTTTCTGTCCTTGGTCTTCTTTCTTCTCTGTTGCTGCTACTGTTTCTTCCTGGTGTTTTCTTCTTGCTTCTTCTTCCTGCTGTTGAATAAGAAAAGCTTGTTCTTCTACTTTCTGTTGTTGTAAAAATTGCTCCAATGCTTCTTTTTGTCTTTGCTTAAAATCATCGACGTGTACATAAGAAGAAGCAGAAGGCAACGAAGGTTCCGGAATAAATTCTTGCGATGTTAAAAAATTCACAATATCCCAGTTAAAATCAACTTCTTCTGGATGTAGATTTGTCATGACTTTAGTAGTCACTGCTGTCCCATGACTTGCTGTCTCTACTCCTGTCTCACCCCAATTCATCGTCTTCTTAGTGTCCGCCATTATTGACAACTCTGTCGAATCGATTGACTGTGCACAGGCACTAGTACCTCTATATAGAAAAGGTGACGTCACAGACTGCTCTCTTCCGATTGGATGGCTGCGACTGACTTTTGTAACGCGTGTTTGGATTGGTCGATACACTCAATCCGTTTTGATCCGCTCTTCCCCTATAAATAACCGCAGTACACGGCATTCGCTTCACCTGTTTCTCATCACAAGATGTGGACTAACGTTGAATCTTCTACCCTTGTGTCTACCATGCTGTTTAGGACTGACATACCCATGTATGTCAGATCATCATGGAGTGTCATTCATATGACGGAGACAGCCTTTTGGAAGAGAAGGGTATACGTAGAAAGACAAGTTTGCTTAAAGAGAGTTCTCTTCTATGGACCCACAGTGAGGAGAAGTTTAAGGAAGAGAAGAAGATCTGTGAGATGTCCTCTATGTTAACAAAATACTGTTAACATTACACATAACGGCCCTTTTCAGGGCCACTCATAAGTCTCGAAAAGATATTAGCTTTCATTGCCACCATTTTTCCCCTTGTCGCTAGACAGTCCCCTATACAAATACAAATACAAATCATATTCCCCATGTTCAATTCCCCTTGACGCTAGATAGGCCCACTATGTTAAATTTCCCTTGACGCTAGATAGGCCTACTATGTTCAATTTCCCATGACGCTAGATAGGCCCACTATATTCAATTTCCCTTGACGCTAGATAGGCCCAGATAGTTCCCATGTTAAATTCCCCTTGACGCTAGATAGTATTTTGTTTAGACCAGAAGACTATCCAATATGTAAAGAGGTTACAATTTGGGTCGGAATTGTATCACATATTTCCCGCGCAAATATGCAGTTGTTGGATAAACTTCGGTCATTCTCGAGACCGGTTTATGTCCACATTCTTATGTGAACAGAATATTTTGTCTCTACTTATGTAAGTTAACATTTGAACAACGCTTTTAAATAGGTTGGATTCCATGCAACATGTATAAAAGTAAGTCATGCGGTTAGTTTTACTTGTTTGTCTTGAGGTTTAAACATTTTACATGGTATGGTATGTTACACATAACATAACAAGCCTGTGTAGAAGTAAATGTGCCATATCCCCACAGATGTATCTCCATTTTTATACATAATGGACAAAATAAGCAGAAATATGAGAGAACAATAATTTGGACTGGATTAAAACCTTGAAATTGAACTTACACCAAATAACGTACAAGAATATGGTTCGTCGTAACGGTATGTGTGCACTTTCCTTCCGATTTATCAACAGTGTTTATATAATCAATGATACAAAGTTGGATACTGTTGACTTTATATGATAGATTTCTCTGATACGTGGTACACATATTGTGATGTACTTAATGTTTTGTTGTTGCTGTTGTTTCTTAATATAATGTTTAAAAATTTATTATTATTAATAATGTATGAAAATATCCAAAATGCGTTCTCTCTCTCTCTCTCTCTCTCTCTCTCTCTCTCTCTCTCTCTCTCTCTCTCTCTCTCTCTCTCTCTCGCTTCTGTCATCCCACGACATGTCTGGACTTGATAATAAAAGTTAATTCAAATCTACATTATGATGAGAGAGACAGACAGATAAGCAAGTACACTGAACGACAGAGTTTTGTGAACGGTAATAATGTTATTAAAGCAAAATAATGACTTAGTTTAACTGTAAATATAGACTTCTTAGTTTGGTATTTCATTTAGTTTATATTGTACACTAATTTCCTTGAGTCAGTACGTGAATGGCTGAGCGTTCATGAGAATCGCGGAGCTAAATATGTGTTGTAGTGCTCTACTTTCTTCATTGAAACTGTCTTTCATGTTTAAAACATAAGTGCGTCTTATATTGATTTATTCAATGTGATTAAAATATCGAAGCTCAAAAATAGAACATAATCTATATCATTACGCAAAAGTCATTGTAATAGCATATAGACACACAGCACTAGGTTTTGTAACGGACACTTGGAATGGATGCGAGGAGTTCATTCAATCGGTCAATACACATATGCCTGTAGCCAATCTTAAACTCTGTTCAAAAGACAATAGGTGGATGTGTATGCGATACAAATAATATATGTACAGTATGTACGCTGTATCAGTGATATACCACTCGCTGTATAGAGTTTTCATTACACGAAGCAATTTTAAAATCTCGCGGTAGATCACTGATACAACCCGTTTTTGCTGCTTTTATTGCGACATTCCCGAGAAATAAATCCGGTAGTTTAATGTTTATTTGACTCAAAGTGGTATATCGAAATAAACAAAACATGTACTGATTTCTGGCACGTACAATAATCAAATTGGATCTCGCTTTCAGAGCGTGGCTGAATGAAATCGCAAGTAAACAACAAATGATTCAGTATATAAAAAAATCCGTTGAAAGCAGACTTATGTCAGATATCTAGTTAAATGAGGGGGTCATCATAGAAAATGAATTTATATTATTGTTTACTACGTGTTTGAAACTTACAGGTGAAAGAAACCTCCTTCATCTAACAAATTCTAGTCTCATCAAAACTCGGTGCAGAACTTAAGTAAAGGCTGGTGATCAAAGTCTTGTCCTAAGGAGATAAGTTATTTTTTGTTTACTTGTATGACCCAAATATATATAAATATTATTCCACCGTATGCTCTCTCTCTCTCTCTCTCTCTCTCTCTCTCTCTCTCTCTCTCTCTCTCTCTCTCTCTCTCTCTCTCTCTCTCTCTCTCTCTCTCTCTCTCTCTCTCTCTCATTATCTAGTGGTTTATTTTCCATCTGAGTAAAGGTTTTTCGATAAAACTAAGCTCAGTAATAATATTGTTTCATCAAATATTATTGTTAGTTAACCTGAGTTTTCTGCGATGATATATTCCGCGATGCCTGAGTATTGGATTTTATTGATGAAAGTTTAAGTTTTGAAATCCTACGAGACTCTAAATTGAATGTATGTCTTTGTTTTCAACTTCAAATTAAATATGGCGTTAAAAGAACAGCTTGGTCATATGTGATGTATTCATGCTCAGCGAACGAATGACATTATTTATCAGGTGATATATTTATGACGTTAGATTCTAAGACAGAAACCATCTTTATTTTGTCTTGTTTTTTTCGTCTTTCTTAAAGTATGTGCTTGGATGTGTCCTTTTAGCGACAATTGTTAGTCTTCGAGAGAAAGAGAACAAGAACTCTTAATCTCAGCACCAATATGTAACATAGCAAATCATATCTAGAAAACACTTTCAAAAATCACGCATTACATCATGTCTTGTTGAGGGTGCAAGGTAAAGAAACCCTTTTGTCTTTCCGCTCCTGATATAATAATCAACAACACTCACTCCCATTGTTGTGGGCCCCGAGTGGCCGAGTGGTCTAAAGTGCTCGCCGTTACGGATCACTGCCGTCTCACCTCTGTGTATTTTCGAGTCTCGGTCTAAGCCAATGTAGGTATGTGAGAAAACTTGCCGGTAGATTCTTGTAGGTCGATGGTTCTTTCCGGGGTTTTCCCGGGTTCTTCCTCCACCATTAATACCGGCCGCCATGCATAGCCTATATTTTGCTGAAAAATTGCTTTATACCTTAAAACAACAAAACACTCCCATTGTTGCTCATCAAATGATGTGTTCACCAGATAGATCGTTGCGTTCGTCGATGAAATAGACCACGTTAAAAGAGTAACATTTATACCTCTTGTATACGTAATATGTTCGTTGTCAAATCACTATGATCAGAATTATGAGGTATAGTTAACACCTTTGCTCCAAATTGTTTTATTACATGTGTTAAGTTATGCATCCATTCTAACAAAGTGTTTTATTACAGGTGTAAGTTATGCATCCATACTAACAAATTGTTTTATTACATGTGTTAAGTTATGCATCCATTCTAACAAATTGTTTTATTACATGTGTTAAGTTATGCATCCATTCTAACAAAGTGTTTTATTACATGTGTAAGTTATGCATCCATTCTAACAAATTGTTTTATTACATGTGTAAGTTATGCATCCATTCTAACAAATTGTTTTATTACATGTGTTAAGTTATGCATCTATTCTAACAAAGTGTTTTATTACATGTGTAAGTTATGCTTCCATTCCAACAAAGTGTTTTATTACATGTGTTAAGTTATGCATCCATTCTAACAAATTGTTTTATTACATGTGTAAGTTATGCATCCATTCTAACAAAGTGTTTTATTACATGTGTAAGTTATGCATCCATTCTAACAAAGTGTTTTATTACATGTGTAAGTTATGCATCCATTCTAACAAAGTGTTTTATTACATGTGTAAGTTATGCATCCATTCTAACAAAGTGTTTTATTACATGTGTAAGCTATGCATCCATTCTAACAAAGTGTTTTATTACATGTGTAAGCTATGCATCCATTCTAACAAAGTGTTTTATTACATGTGTAAGTTATGCATCCATTCTAACAAAGTCTTTTATTACATGTGTAAGTTATGCATCCATTCTAACAAACTCTTTTATTACATGTGTAAGTTATGCATCCATTCTAACAAAGTGTTTTATTACATGTGTAAGTTATGCATCCATTCTAACAAATTGTTTTATTACATGTGTAAGTTATGCATCCATTCTAACAAAGTGTTTTATTACATGTGTAAGTTATGCATCCATTCTAACAAAGTGTTTTATTACATGTGTAAGGTATGCATCCATTCTAACAAAGTGTTTTATTACATGTGTAAGTTATGCATCCATTCTAACAAAGTCTTTTATTACATGTGTAAGTTATGCATCCATTCTAACAGTCTTTTATTACATGTGTAAGTTTTGCATCCATTCTAACAAAGTCTTTTATTACATGTGTAAGTTATGCATCCATTCTAACAAAGTGTTTTATTACATGTATAAGTTATGCATCCATTCTAACAAATTGTTTTATTACATGTGTAAGTTATGCATCCATTCTAACAAAGTGTTTTATTACATGTGTTAAGTTATGCATCCATTCTAACAAATTGTTTTATTACATGTGTAAAATATGCATCCATTCTAACAAATTGTTTTATTACATGTGTAAGTTATGCATCCATTCTAACAAAGTGTTTAATTACATGTGTTAAGTTATGCATCCATTCTAACAGTCTTTTATTACATGTGAAAGTTATGCATCCATTCTAACAAAGTGTTTTATTACATGTGTAAGTTATGCATCCATTCTAACAGTCTTTTATTACATGTGTAAGCTATGCATCCATTCTAACAAAGTGTTTTATTACATGTGTTAAGTTATGCATCCATTCTAACAAAGTGTTTTATTACATGTGTTAAGTTATGCATCCATTCTAACAAAGTGTTTTATTACATGTGTTAAGTTATGCATCCATTCTAACAAAGTGTTTTATTACATGTGTAAGTTATGCATCCATTCTAACAAAGTGTTTTATTACATGTGTAAGTTATGAATCCATTCTAACAAAGTGTTTTATTACATGTGTAAGTTATGCATCCATTCTAACAAAGTGTTTTATTACATGTGTAAGTTATGCATCCATTCTAACAAAGTGTTTTATTACATGTGTAAGTTATGCATCCATTCTAACAAAGTCTTTTATTACATGTGTAAGTTATGCATCCATTCTAACAAAGTCTTTTATTACATGTTTAAGTTATGCATCCATTCTAACAAAGTCTTTTATTACATGTGTAAGTTATGCATCCATTCTAACAAAGTGTTTTATTACATGTGTAAGTTATGCATCCATTCTAACAAAGTGTTTTATTACATGTGTAAGTTATGCATCCATTCTAACAAATTGTTTTATTACATGTGTAAGTTATGCATCCATTCTAACAAAGTGTTTTATTACATGTGTAAGTTATGCATCCATTCTAACAAAGTGTTTTATTACATGTGTAAGTTATGCATCCATTCTAACAAAGTCTTTTATTACATGTGTAAGTTATGCATCCATTCTAACAAAGTCTTTTTTTACATGTGTAAGTTATGCATCCATTCTAACAAAGTGTTTTATTACATGTGTAAGTTATGCATCCATTCTAACAAAGTCTTTTATTACATGTGTAAGTTATGCATCCATTCTAACAAAGTCTTTTATTACATGTGTAAGTTATGCATCCATTCTAACAAAGTCTTTTATTACATGTGTAAGTTATGCATCCATTCTAACAAAGTCTTTTATTACATGTGTAAGTTATGCATCCATTCTAACAAAGTGTTTTATTACATGTGTAAGTTATGCATCCATTCTAACAAAGTGTTTTATTACATGTGTAAGTTATGCATCCATTCTAACAAAGTGTTTTATTACATGTGTAAGTTATGCATCCATTCTAACAAAGTCTTTTATTACATGTGTTAAGTAATGCATCCATTCTAACAAAGTCTTTTATTACATGTGTAAGTTATGCTTCCATTCTAACAAAGTGTTTTATTACATGTGTAAGTTATGCATCCATTCTAACAAAGTCTTTTATTACATGTGTAAGTTATGCATCCATTCTAACAAAGTGTTTTATTACATGTGTAAGTTATGCATCCATTCTAACAAAGTGTTTTATTACATGTGTAAGTTATGCATTCATTCTAACAAAGTGTTTTATTACATGTGTAAGTTATGCCTCCATTCTAACAAAGTGTTTTATTACATGTGTAAGTTATGCATCCATTCTAACAAAGTCTTTTATTACATGTGTAAGTTATGCATCCATTCTAACAAAGTCTTTTATTACATGTGTAAGTTATGCATCCATTCTAACAAAGTCTTTTATTACATGTGTAAGTTATGCATCCATTCTAACAAAGTCTTTTATTACATGTGTAAGTTATGCATCCATTCTAACAAAGTCTTTTATTACATGTGTAAGTTATGCATCCATTGTAACAAAGTGTTTTATTACATGTGTAAGTTATGCATCCATTTTAACAAAGTGTTTTATTACATGTGTAAGTTATGCATCCATTCTAACAAAGTGTTTTATTACATCTGTAAGTTATGCATCCATTCTAACAAAGTGTTTTATTACATGTGTAAGTTATGCATCCATTCTAACAAAGTGTTTTATTACATGTGTAAGTTATGCATCCATTCTAACAAAGTGTTTTATTACATGTGTAAGTTATGCATCCATTCTAACAAAGTGTTTTATTACATGTGTAAGTTATGCATCCATTCTAACAAATTGTTTTATTACATGTGTAAGTTATGCATCCATTCTAACAAAGTGTTTTATTACATGTGTAAGTTATGCATCCATTCTAACAAAGTGTTTTATTACATGTGTAAGTTATGCATCCATTCTAACAAAGTGTTTTATTACATGTGTAAGTTATGCATCCATTCTAACAAAGTCTTTTATTACATGTGTAAGTTATGCATCCATTCTAACAAAGTCTTTTATTACATGTGTAAGTTATGCATCCATTGTAACAAAGTGTTTTATTACATGTGTAAGTTATGCATCCATTCTAACAAAGTGTTTTATTACATGTGTAAGTTATGCATCCATTCTAACAAAGTGTTTTATTACATGTGTAAGTTATGCATCCATTCTAACAAAGTGTTTTATTACATGTGTAAGTTATGCATCCATTCTAACAAAGTGTTTTATTACATGTGTAAGTTATGCATCCATTCTAACAAAGTGTTTTATTACATGTGTAAGTTATGCATCCATTCTAACAAAGTCTTTTATTACATGTGTAAGTTATGCATCCATTCTAACAAAGTCTTTTATTACATGTGTAAGTTATGCATCCATTCTAACAAAGTCTTTTATTACATGTGTAAGTTATGCATCCATTCTAACAAAGTCTTTTATTACATGTGTAAGTTATGCATCCATTCTAACAAAGCGTTTTATTACATGTGTAAGTTATGCATCCATTCTAACAAAGTCTTTTATTACATGTGTAAGTTATGCATCCATTCTAACAAAGTGTTTTATTACATGTGTAAGTTATGCATCCATTATTACATGTGTTAAGTTATGCATCCATTCTAACAAAGTGTTTTATTACATGTGTAAGTTATGCATCCATTCTAACAAAGTGTTTTATTACATGTGTAAGTTATGCATTCATTCTAACAAAGTGTTTTATTACATGTGTAAGTTATGCATCCATTGTAACAAAGTGTTTTATTACATGTGTAAGTTATGCATCCATTCTAACAAAGTGTTTTATTACATGTGTAAGTTATGCATCCATTCTAACAAAGTGTTTTATTACATGTGTAAGTTATGCATCCATTCTAACAAAGTGTTTTATTACATGTGTAAGTTATGCATCCATTCTAACAAAGTGTTTTATTACATGTGTAAGTTATGCATCCATTCTAACAAAGTGTTTTATTACATGTGTAAGTTATGCATCCATTCTAACAAATTGTTTTATTACATGTGTAAGTTATGCATCCATTCTAACAAAGTGTTTTATTACATGTGTAAGTTATGCATCCATTCTAACAAAGTGTTTTATTACATGTGTAAGTTATGCATCCATTCTAACAAAGTGTTTTATTACATGTGTAAGTTATGCATCCATTGTAACAAAGTGTTTTATTACATGTGTAAGTTATGCATCCATTGTAACAAATTGTTTTATTACATGTGTAAGTTATGCATCCATTCTAACAAATTGTTTTATTACATGTGTAAGTTATGCATCCATTGTAACAAAGTGTTTTATTACATGTGTAAGTTATGCATCCATTCTAACAAAGTGTTTTATTACATGTGTAAGTTATGCATCCATTCTAACAAAGTGTTTTATTACATGTGTAAGTTATGCATCCATTGTAGATTTAAATCGAAATGTTTCTTTCTTTGTAGACTTAGGCGATCATAGAATCCGAATTATTCAAAATATTCTAAATTATAAAATTCAATATTATAAAATGTTCTTATTTATGCAAGTTTATTTTAAAGAACGCTAAGAAATTCTGAATCGAATGCGTAATTTTGTTGTCATCTACAGTGTTAAAAGAGTCATCAAGCTCGGTTTATTTGATTGCAAATTATTCATGTTCAGCTAACAACTTACATGTATTAAGTGACATATTTGACTTCAGACTTTAAGACAGAAACCAAACAATCTTTCCTTTACTTCTTTCTTTCATTTTTATTTGTATATATGGATATATAAATTGTGTGACATTCATTTTTGAAATCTTTTGGAAATATAACAGGAGAGATAACTCTTACTCTTCTTTTTGTCAGTACTAAGGTACTCGCTCGTGTAACTTCAGACAGAAATAATTATTAAAAGCATATTACAACTACCATTTGCTTTAAGGGCTCCAACTCTTTAGACTGTCGACATCCAATCTATCAAAAAACAACACTGACATACCTGATAGGGAAATAAAGCTGTGTATACTAGACAGGGTCTTTGCATACCTCACCCGTAATAAAACAGTCGCGTTTGTTCATCTTATATACGTAATATGTCCGTTGTGAATTCAACATGATCAGTATTATGTTCCTTATGGCCCATTTCACTCCAAAGTGTATTATTGCACGTGAAAACATGAACATTTGAAAGAAGACAAGCGTCTGACTCCAAAATTATACTTGATTCTTTACGGATCTTAATAAAGTACGTTACCCTGTGCTAAAAGAATGTACCCTCATTAGTCGAAATATAAATTTAGAAAAAGAATGACATCTGAGGAAAGAAAAATCGATAATGTATTAGTCACAATTTTAACATGCTTTTAATATTATACTTGTATTGCGTTTATTATTGTAGATCTGTAAATGTACCAGTAACATGGATTATAATCTTTCTAGAAATTTATATAGTCATGCTAAATAGACATCCCATGGATTTATAACAATACGTTTACATGATCCACGATCAAGATTTCGTATCCGACTTGATACATTGTTGAGATGAAACCGTAGCAGCGGAGAGGGTGTGACAACGAATATGCGTCTCGGTTGGTCAGATGCCTGAGTTGTTTTTTTTTTGACATTAATTGTATCGGTTTTGAAGGAGACATTGGTTTGACAAATATACACCTTTAATAAGTTGCAGGGCTCGCCCTCTCTGCTGCTGACGTGGTGACATTGCAAACAATAGAGTATCAACGTTGCAATCCGAGTATGATGCTTATGTAACCGTGTCTTTTGCAAATCTACGTAGAAATGTTTTTATAAAAATTTATGAGATCTGAGAAAATTTCTTTGGAAAACAATGAAATATTCATTTGAAAGTTCCTGAAATCAAACCGAACTTTAACGATATTAGACAAACAGAGAATAATATTCGTCTTTAAATATCTACTATCTTTGAAAGGCTAAATAATACTAAAATACCACCTGGAATAAATATCAACATCGTCTGTTCACTGCAACATGGATCCCTTCTATGGACTGCTCAAAATAATACTATTCAATTTAATCCATATAACCGAGGTATCTATAGATTGACTCGGATTTCATTGTTAATTTAATATATCATCGATGACGTCCACGGTTGTTAATAGTGTATCTACAATAATATAAACCGAATGAACTGAAACGTTTACAATAACTCCCAACAGTGGCAATAATTTAGCATCAGCGTCACTTACATGGTACGTTTACTTTTTATTGATTCAAATTATTAATATATGCACGTCCAAAACTATAGATATAATCAAGCACGTGAATGATAGACTAAACTAAATACCATCGTTGACTTGTACACGATACAAACAAAACAAAATATCACGGACATATAATTATCGTTGACATGATAGTGTATTCTGTGTCAGCCGTTGTTGCTGAAACCAGACTTATACTAACCTCAAACATGCCTTTGAGACGTCCATAGAAGAGATCTAGACTGCAAACTGTTCAACCTGGAACGACTAAAGGCAAAGAGCAAAGTGCGTGAAACGACCATCAGGGACATGTTCTTTACAGACGATGCTGCCCTAGCCACTCATACATAAGCTGAGTTACAGCACCTGATGGACCGCTTGCTAAAGCATGTGGTGAGTTTTGGCTGACCATCAGCTTAAATACAACAAACCTGGTGGCTCAGAACGCAGTTCCCCCACTCCAATCATCATCATAAAAAAACTCGGAACTTGAGGTAGTTCACGTACCTCGGCTTTACTATCACAAACAGCTTATCGCTCGATGCTCAGCTTAACAAGCGGATTGTAAAGTCATCAATAACTCTCTACGGGTTGTCGCAGATAGAGTGGAACAACAGCATGCTGAACCTAAACACTAAGATCTCCGTGTACCGTGCCTGCGTGCTAAGCACTCTCCAGTATGCCAGTGAAGCCTAAACTCTACGCCTCACAAGAGAAAAGACTCATCGCCTTTCACATGCAATGTCTCCGACGTATACTTGAGATCACTTGGAATGATCGAGTAACAAAAAAATAGGTGCTTGAACATGCCAGCATTCCCAGCATGGTCACACCCATCCGCCAACGTTGTATCAGATGGCTGGGCAATGCATGTCAGATGGATGACGGACGTATTCCCAAAGACCTTTATTCTGAACTTGCCCTTGTCACCGATGTAAACACCTGGGACGAACTTACTCTAGACTGGCCCAGCTGGCGGGCGACACGCTCTGAGCACTGGTTTGCAAGCTGGCGAGGACAAGCTACGCATGCTACCTGATGAAAAGCAATCTTGGAGGAAAAGAAGCAGCTCCAACACAAACCAGGCTCAACTTTCAGATACAGCAAGTGTAGCCAGGACTGCTACTCCCGCTACATAGCCACTACAGACGCTGAACAACCACCAACCGGGACATCTCTCATGGGCGCACTTCCATTGTCTCTCGAGACTAACGGATGCCAACACACACACACACACACACACACACACACACACACACACACTTAAAGCCACCCAGTGTCTTTATTAAATGATTCTCTAATTATGGCCACTCATGGTCTCTAAATTGTTCGAAGTAAAATGATTTCAAGAAAGGATAATATTGATTGGCCAATAGATGTAGTTATAAACTACATTGTTTACATTTTCTGCCTAAACATATATGAAATGAGTGACGTAAAATTTCCCGCCATATAAGATAACGCTCATTAACTATAGATAAAATATAACAGAGTATTATGCAATGGATATAAAATTTCTAAACCATTTGACATCTTATCTTGTTTTCGATCAATATTTGTCTGGATTTGATATTTTGTTCTGTAATTGAGTCGATTGTCTAAAATAATACTGATTTGCGTCTCGTTATCATTATGATTTCATTATTCCCGTAAGAAGCCCATTATTCCACCATACGATTCTGTGAAAGACAAATATGCGAGAGTCTACTTGCAGTCGCATTTAGTGACGGCAATCCTGCATAGAACATCCCCGATGCAAGTATGTACATTTTTTCTTGAGGTTTGTTTCTTTTTAAATTTATGTTGCAAATAGTTGTATAAATGGCGAACTATATCGGCCTCAATTTGTCCTTGGTGATATAAAACTAACGGACGATCATGTGCTACACAATTAAACAAGTGACACCACTTGTATTTGGATAAGGCCAATACACAAGAAACAGCTCTCATTTAACATTTGAATGGCAATTTTTGCAAATATCGAGATCTTGCGGTCAAATGTGTTAAGTAATTTATGCATTTCTCATTGTCCAATATCTGAACGAGCATTCGATACAAATGAAAGAAAAGGTTAATTTTTCTTTTACTATTTTGTATTTAATAAGGCCTGTGAAATGACAAAATATTCTGCCATATTTTACACAATATAACTTTTAAATTTCATGATAGTGAGTCTTCCCGCTCCATGAAATTACTAATTTATTTTAAACTTGTAGCAAGAATGTTTAAATAATTAGAATTGAATATGAGGCTTTCTCGACTTTAAAATAAGAATTGATCACAAGAAAATGCATCCATAAGATTCCCGAAGAAAAGATCTTACAATAAAACGCTGTAATTTTAAAGAGGTACTCAACTGCACTCTAACCTACACAACAACATATCAAGAACAGATATTAAATGCAAAATTCATATTTATAAAATGTGACCATATAAAATTGTTTCCATGGTAAGGCGTATGATCAGTTTAGCTCAGCTGGCAGAATGATTGATTCCATACAAAGGTCTTGAGTTCGATTTTCGCCAAGGATAGTTTTGTCTATTTCCTTTCCTCGTTAAACTGTAATAATCAAGTAGAGCTGTTTTACTGTTTTATATAGATAAATAAATTTAGTCTGGATTTTGAAAATATACGTATATAACATTTCTTTACCATCTGATAATACAGTGTGTGTAGCTTTAAAAATGAATTACATTGGATTCCGTGCACAGGTGGCATAGCTATAAATAACTATATACGAGTAAAAGATCAACCGGTCCCTCACTCACTTAGCTACCACCAACACCCATATTCTGTTTTGCAACTTTCTCTTATAAAATGAAGCCAGGGCACCATCTTTAATAAATTAGGTTTGTTACATAATGGTATTTTAAGGGCTGTTTTTATTTATTCAAGCTAAAGAGTACTTCATTCCTGGACTTCTGTTAACTTCATGCAAGAGAGGTTAACTAAAAATGAAATTAGCATCCCCGGATATAAATATACTAATGTGCCCAGTAATACTGGATTAATTTCCTTAGCTTCAACAGAACGAAAGAAAGGATGAAAAAAGAGGATGATGAATAATGATAATGGTGTACACGTTAAAATGATATTGATATCGATGATAATGTATCCCCTTTCTGCATAGTATATGGGTGGGGAAAGATGATCGAAGAAATTGTGCAAAGAAAAAAACAGCAGTTTAAAAAATGCGCAATATAAGAGAAGATAACAGTAATTTAGATAAGTGTTGTTCTTATCGTCTTCATTGGATATCGTTCTAAAGTCGACATGGATTGTAAAGTCCATGCGAAGATGGATCGGACACTGTTTGTGTTACCGTAGGGTCTTCGGTTGAAACAAAACCCAATTGGAGAAAAGTTTCCTTATCAAAATGAGCAGCCAAAGCTAGAGGCAATACATAAGCCAAATAGTTTTTAAACTTATTATAATTTGATATATTTAGAAATCATCATTGGATTGGCAAAGTACGCTAGAAATTCATAATTGATAATGCCGATTCCATTTTATCGCATATGCGATATGCGATGTGTCTGCTGACCAGTCCTAACGAGTAATCGCTAAGTAGTGCGTTCTCTTTACAGGTTACTATTATCGGCAAAAGTAGGAAACCGCCACCTACTTTTCAAGGTTAGCTGAATACAGATGGAATTGTATACATCCGCTTTCATGACTAATCCTAGCAACTACGAAAGGTAGACGCTTATTTGTAGTGACCTACTTTTCTTGCTAATATGGCTAGTATGTTACGTTTGACGTTTTGGGGTTATATATCGACTTCAGAGTGAGATATTGTAATTGCAAAATTTCGTTTTAGTTCATTCATGACACTGACCTTCATAATATTTTGTATCAATTAGCAGCGTGAAAGAACAAAACTATCTTTAATTTGGATCGGCTTTATGACTAGGATACACCGTAACATCTTTGATTCATTGATTATTTCACGATCTAAAAAATACCCACGTTATTATTGTCTGGCATTTGTCTGACAAAATTGTAATTTGTTTGAGTCATCATTTTGGTCTTCTACAGTGTCTGAATTATCGTTTTGTGGTGCTACAGAAGGTGAGTCATCGTTTGGGTTTTTAAAGAGGTAGAGAAATAGTTTTGGGATTCTGAAGAGGTTGAGTAATCGTTTTGAGATTCTAGAGACTGAATTGATTTTTTATTGGATTCAACAGATGTTGAGTTATCGTTCCGGGATTCAAGAAATGCTGAGCATTGGTTTAGGGATTCTACAGAGCAGGGTGATCGTTGTGAGGTTCTATAGAGAAAGAGAAATCGTTTTCGTCTTAAACAGGTTCTGAATTATCGCTTTGGTGTTTTACAGAAAGTGGATTATCACTTTGAGATTCGCGATTGGTTGAATTATCGTTTTGATATTCGATAGAGGATGAGTTATCGTTTTAGTCTTCTACAGTGTCTGAATTATCGTTTTCGGTGTTATACAGAGGTCGCGTTATCGTTTTGTTGTGTTACAGAAGGTGAGTTTTCGTTTGTGGTTTTAAAGAGGTAGATAAATAATAGTTTTGGAATTCTACAAAAGCAGAATTATTGTTGTGAGGTTTATTGTGTTGGGATTCTGAAGAGGATGTATAATCGTTTGAGATTCTTCAGACTGATATGTTTTTTGGGATTTCACAGATGTCGAGAAGTGGTTTAAGGATTTCACAAATGCTGAGTAATCATTTAGGAATCCAAACAAATGCTGAATAATTATTTTGGGATTCAAATAAATGCTGAATAATTATTTAGGAATTCAACAAATGCGGAGTAATCATTTAGGGAGTCAAACAAATGTTGAGTATTTGTTTTGGGATTTAACAAATACTGAGTAATTGTTTTTTGGATTTAAATAAATGCTGAGTAATTATTTTGGGATTCAAACAAATGATGAGTAATTGTTTTGGGATTTAACAAATGCTGAGTAATTTTCTATGGATTCAAATTAATGCTGAGTAATTGTTTTGGGATTCAATAAATGCTGAGTAATCATTTAGGGATTCAACAAATTATGAGTAATGGTTTAGGGATTTAACAAATGCTGAGTAATTATTTTGGGATTCAAACAAATGCTGAGTAATTGTTTAGGGATTTAACAAATACTGAGTAATTATTTCGGGATTCAAGCAAATGCTGAGTAAATGTTTTGGGATTTAACAAATGCTGAGTAATGTTTTGGGGGATTCTACAAATGCTGATCAATTATTTATGGATTAAACAAATGCTGAGTAATGATTTAGGAATTTAAGAAATGCTATGTAATTGTTTTCGGATTCAAAACAAATGCTGAGTAATCATTTAGGGATTCTAGCACATAATGAGTAATCATTTAGAAATTCAACAAATGATGAGTAATTGTTTTGGGATTCAAACAAATGCTGAGAAATTGTTTTAGGATTCAAACAAATGCTAAGTAACTGTTATGGGATTCAAAGAAATGCTAGGTAATTGTTTTGGGATTCAACAAATGCTGAGTAATTGTTTTGGGATTCAACAAATGCTGAGTAATTGTTTAGGGATTTAACAAATGCTCAGTAATTGTTTTGGGATTCTACAAATGCTAATCAATCATTTAGGGATTCAACAAATGCTGAGTAATGATTTAGGAATTTAAGAAATGCTATGTAATTGTTTTCGGATTCAACAAAATGCTGAGTAATCATTTAGGGATTCTAGCACATAATGAGTAATCATTTAAAAATTCAACAAATGATGAGTAATTGTTTTGGGATTCAAACAAATGCTGAGAAATTGTTTTGGGATTCAACAAATGTTGAGTAATCATTTAGAAATTCAAAGAAATGCTGAATAATTGTTTTGGGATTCAAACAATGCTGAGTAATTGTTTTGGGATTCAACAAATGCTGAGTAATTGTTTTTGGGATTCAACACATTCTGAGTAATCATTTAGGAATTGAAATAAATGCTGAGTAATTGTTTTGGGATTTAACAAATGCTGAGTAATTGTTATGGGATTCAAACAAATGCTGAGTAAATGTTATGGGATTCAAACAAATGCTGAGTAATCATTTAGGGATTTAACAAATGCTGAGTAATTGTTATGGGATTCAAACAAATGCTGAGTAATTGTTATGGGATTCAAACAAATGCTGAGTAATTGTTTTGGGATTTAACAAATGCTGAGTAATCATTTAGAAATTCAAAGAAATGCTGAATAGTTGTTTTGGGATTCAAACAATGCTGAGTAATTGTTTTGGGATTCAACAAATGCTGAGTAATTGTTTTTGGGATTCAACAAATTCTGAGTAATCATTTAGGAATTGAAATAAATGCTGAGTAATTGTTTTGGGATTTAACAAATGCTGAGTAATTGTTATGGGATTCAAACAAATGCTGAGTAATTGTTATGGGATTCAAACAAATGCTGAGTAATTGTTTTGGGATTTAACAAATGCTGAGTAATCATTTAGGGATTTAACAAATGCTATGTAATTGTTATGGGATTCAAACAAATGCTGAGTAATTGTTTTGGGATTCAACAAATGCTCAGTAATTGCTCAGTTAAGTTACACAGTGGAATAAACAAGAAGGAACTTTTCTTTGGCAGATTACGTTTATTTCACCATGGTAGCAAATGGGACGCAAATTTACGTTAGAAATGTGTCTCAAAACCATGATTTGACTGGCCTAAGGTAGCGTAGTTCGTTGTGTTAGGAGAAGCTGCATAGTTTTACGGCTTGAAATGTTGACTGTACGGAAAGCTGATGAAGAGAAACCATGCAATTGTACTGTTCATAGACGATTGGAAAAGTTATGAGATCCACTGTATTATATTGATTGGAGTAAAATTATTTACAGAATGGACAATTGGGGCTTTCTAATTTAGAAGTGAAGTTGTGTCGATGTCTTTAGAATTAGAGGAGACATGATTTCTAGCGGAATTGCGCCAGGGTTTGACACATCTCGGTCAAATCAAATACCTTTGGTTTGTAATAATATTGACAACAAGAGCTTTGCTAGGACATCAAATTTGTTCAGTATGTACTGATGGGTACAGTGTGTACCGATGTGTACAGATATGTGCAGTGTATACAGTGTGTACCGATGTGTACATATGTGCACATATCTGTGCAGTGTGTACAGTTAGTTTCTCTAAAGCAGCGAGAGAAATGAAAAGTATTGAAAAATATTATCAAACGCCTTATAAAACTACGAGGAGTAATCCAGAAGTCGTATCCAAAATAAATTTTTTTAATTTGCATTCCTCTTAAATATTCAATATTATCGATTCCAATCCTTGTTATTTTGATAAATACGCCACTATATTTTTACATCAATGTACCGTTTAGAAACATTCACATGCCATTGTTTTTGACCAACTGTATTTAGCATTTTAAATGAAGTGAGATTTATTAACGATATTTGTGAGCATAGAACTATTCCCTATTCCAAATAACTAATTACGCGTTTGATTATTTAAAGAAAACTTTCGAAAACGTACCACCCGTTAATGGACATAGATGGCGCGTATATCCATTGTTTCTGGACGGTAATCGTCCAGAATTTCAGAAATTGAGAATAATAAAGATGACAGAAGAGATAGGTCTACCTTTGCACGATACAAATATGAATCAATTATAATAACTAATCCATTTTGAGAGCAGAGGCTTGCAATATTAGTTGAAAAAGCCTGAAGTTTTCGAAAACTCTTCAATTGGAATATGCTTTCGGGCGTATGGCTTCTTGGTTTTGCTGCAGAATGACCAAATGGTTCGGTGAGAATACGAGGCTGTCTTTTAGATACCCCACCAGCTGTAACATCATGACTGTTTATCATGTGGATCGTGACGGAAGCTTTCCGATGTAGCTTCAAATTCCTAATAACAGCATAAGTGTATGTATGTGAGCAATAATGTAATGCGCCATCTTGTTGCCCAGTCGAAGGCTTATATACAGTAAGTAAGCTGACATTTAGAGACGGTTTACGTTGACAACTGTTGGACAGCCAATTAGAATCATTTCACACTACCCGAGATATAATATATTTCGTAGCTAGAGGTGCCTGCGTGCCTGACCAAGTTGTTGGTAACTTGCTGGTTCTACAGTATATATTTGGGGTATAGCTGTTGTCGCGGCACGGAAAATGTGGTCATCGTCTTTTCTTTTTAAAGATATCACTTGAGAAAATCCCGATTTGCTTGAATTAACTTGGAACCGGCTATTAAAATACGAGAATTTGTAACCCTGATAAGGTTTTAAAAGTAATGTCACGTGTGATCTGGACTCTATGTAGTTTTTGTTCCTTGTTTATATTTATTTCATTTTTGGGCGATGACTGACCCTGCTTTATCTGTAGTTCGATGGAGAGTGGCAGATCTATGGAATCAAAACAATTGAATAAAAGTCAGATTTGCAATTATTTGAAGTACCTTATGGAGTTGATGGCTGCTTCTAGAGGAGTAATGATTTGTGGTTCACAACCACAAGTATGTTGGTGATAACTTTGGGGTGAGTGCTTTACGGGGCGTGGTAAATGTATTAACTATAGGGAATGTGCTAATTTAGAAAATGACCTCAAATTCATACACTATAAAGATAGTTAACCCCAAAACTATCAGGCCTTGCAATAACTTAATAACATCATGCATTAACTAACAATGCAAATATTTGTCATATGGGGTTATATATTCTACACAAAACAGCACAAAGAATTCCAAATTGAAAGGGAAAAATACGGAAGCGAATTGACGAGGGAGCATTTATGATTAGAGTGAGAATCCAAAACAAGACACCTAAGATGTATACAGGGAATCATCGAGTGAGTACAGGGTCAAACAAGACACTCAAGAAGTATACAGGGACCAACCACAGAAGCAGAAGGATAATCGGTCACTAACAAGTGATCATGGGATTCTCAAAAAAAGTCCTTTTTAGGGCTATTGTCTTTCATTGCCTTAATAGGGTCTTCCACTTCGTTACGGAAACCCTCCTTGACAAGCTCTATCCAAAAAGCCTAACTTGATCATTTTCGGACCCACCGCTCAAAATTAACAATCTATTTCTCTCTGACAGTGGCTACCTTTCAAATGACGTTTAGTCATATCAGCAAAAGAAATTGTTAGGGACATATAATATGTACACTTTTGTACTAGAAGATTGGCATAGATAGGAACGTAATTTAATTCTTCAGCTCTACCATTTGATGAATTGCATCGGTGGCTTACACAATTTTGGCATAGGGAAATCCACTAGGAAAACTGGATTGAATTCGGAATAAGTGTACATAATTTCGATTGGTTCATAGGTTGAGTGCGTGATGGGTCAATTCCCAATCACCCAGGTCTAACATTCATTTATTTCAGCCCCTTTTTAGGGTTATGATATGACGACCAAATTAAATAGCGCACTCTGTGCGCATAAATGCCAGGAAGATGTGGCACCATTCCATCTTCCAGGATAAATTAAATCACTACCATATAAATAAATGGCAGTGCAAAATAGTGAACATATGACCCTAGTGGCTGGTTTCACTTTAAATCCAACTATTCATTCATTCTCCTATTATCGTCCTTATATTTCTGTATTTTTAAATTAGAAAACATTAAATTTCTTTCTTCTTTCCTTTCTGTCTATCGTTCCTAAATTTTGACTAATCTGTACATTTAGTTATCGACCAATTCTCCGATACAGATCTCATCTAGATGGGTACTTTCTTTGTTACATGTAGCCACCACGTTTCTATGTCGTCTAACAGAGACGTGACAATGAGTGCACCAAACCTCTCTCTCTCTCTCTCTCTCTCTCTCTCTCTCTCTCTCTCTCTCTCTCTCTCTCTCTCTCTCTCTCTCTCTCATATTTGACATGTTATAAATTCAGTCTGTCCACCATATGCAATGCTGTGTGTGTGTGTGTGTGTGTGTGTGTGTGTGTATGTGTGTGTTTGTGTTTTAAGAATTTAACCAACATTATTCAGACTACTGACTTCATCTTCACCTAGGCAGGGGACAGTAACACCTTTGAATAAATTTCGCTAATCCATAATGATAAATTTACTGTGCTATTACAGTTGAAATACGAATTACAATTTGCGAAGACCCTTCAGTAAATCTGTTTTGAGGACAGATGTAGAGTGTTTCAGGATATACTGCTAATGAAAAATTGCCTTAACATTAGGACATATTTCGACAGATTGTGAAGCATTATTATAAATAAAACTAGATTCACATTGTTTTTACATGGTTTTAATATGCCGTTAAAATCTGACTGTTCTATACAAATTGTAACACATCCGAAAGTAACGCGCCTTCTGATTGGTCGATTTGCTAAATTTACGGCAGTAAATGCCGCAAACATAAATAAGTTTTTACATTCATAAGACCTCGCGCAGTTTTCCAGGTGTGTACAATCTTCTTCCTCAAATTGTTAATTAATAAATTACAACATTCTGGTAACGAACATTACATTGTTCACTTACCATTCAGCAGGTACTAAGGGTCAGTCATAATAAAATCAGTTCTCTGGGAAATTTTGGTGATTTCCTCACTTTTGAGAAATTCTTTAACTCTTCAACAGTAAACTATTTGCAAAGTGTACAATATGGATTTTTTTAAAATCATTTTATATCTTTTATTTCTACCCTTGACAAAAATTATAATGTTATCATGATGTAAAATTATAATTTAATAGAATCTTTGATGAAATTGGATTTTTTAAGTTTACACACTGTCGCGATCGATCGATCGATCGATCGAGAGAGAGAGAGAGAGAGAGAGAGAGAGAGAGAGAGAGAGAGAGAGAGAGAGGGAGAGAAATTATTTATTCCGTACATAAATTTTAGAAAAGGTAATAATTGCATCACATAGGAATCATTATTTTAAGATAAAAGTATGAAATGGAATTGATCATTGTTAATCAACTCAGTGTTACACCTGTTTTCTTGATAAGAGAGGATAGCATATGTTATGATCAAAAGCAGACTTATTCCATTTGAAGAAAACGTATTGTTTGCGTGTGTCATTCACGTATTAACTTAATTCCCATCTCTCATTGTTGCTTCACACAAACTTGTATATTTTTCTGCACTAATCCTCTCTGATAGTCGCATCTTTCTCTCATCCAGATATGGTGTGTACATGACAAATTTAAAGGCCTTGAAATCAAATGTCAAGTATAGAGCAGAGACACCCGCAAAGCTTATTTACAGGTAGTTGTACGTTCCTATTTACAATTCATTCTAAGAGGTATAAATGAATTTTTTTTGTGTTTTTACCTCGTCATGCAATGTTATCTGTCCTATCAATGTTATCTCTCATATCAGTTATCAGTCCTGTCACTGTTATATCTATTATCAATTAGCTTTCCTATTAATGTTAATTGTCACATCAATATTATCTGTCCTATCAATGTTATCTCTCATATCAGTTATCAGTCCTGTCACTGTTATATCTATTATCAATTAGCTGTCCTATTAATGTTAATTGTCACATCAATATTATCTGTCCTATCAATGTTATCTCTCATATCAGTTATCAGTCCTGTCACTGTTATATCTATTATCAATTAGCTGTCCTATTAATGTTAATTATCACATCAATATTATCTCTAATGTCCATGTTGGATTGGTTGCATGCTCACAGTCATCGCCGATAAATCTGACTTTTTTTAATCACCTGCACGGTATTAAGGCATTTTGTAAATGCCAGAAGAATCGGTTTGTAGGTAAAGTGAATATTATGGATTCTGATTCCATATCACGATCCCACAAGAAGTTCCATAAATGTAAAAATAAATGTTTGATTCTTTAACTAAAAAGTTGTCGGCGATTTGCAAACAGACATATGATAAATTTGTTCTTCTTTACTGTTAATATTTGTCATGTTCCATCAACTGTTTTGATCCTTTATTAAGATCAATTTATTTTAAGGAGTTTTTCTTGCTTTTTTTCTGGTGCGTGTGTGCGCGCGAGCGAGCGAGCGTGTGAAGTCGTTTCGAAAGCATGTGGTTTTGTTCTCGGCGTTATATCTATTCAGTAGAATAGGTCCAACACAGTGCACAATTTTCTTTCTACTTCACTCGTAAGGGATCTGGACTTGTTTTTCATTTGTCAATGATATGTACTTGTCTTTCATTCGTCTGATCTGGACTTGTATTTCGTTTGTCAGTGATCTAGACTTGTCATTTTGAAGATTTCTAAGTGATCTTTAGCATTGCATGCATTACATGCTGATGTTTTGACAGCTGGATGAATATTTACACCTACTAACTATTCATTTTCTAATTCCCATTTACAAATCCTCATTTAGTAATCATCATCTACTAATCTAACATTTACTAATTCCCATTTACAAATCCTCACTTAATAATCCTCCTGTACTAATCTCCATTTACTAATTCCCATTTACAAATACTCATTTAATAATCATCATGTACTAATCTCCATTTACTAATTCCCATTTACTAATCCTCGTTTAATAATCCTCATGTACTAATCTCCATTTACTAATTCCTATTTACAAATCCTCATTTAAAAATCGTCATCTACTAATCTCCATTCACTAATTCCCATTTACAAATCCTCATTTAGTAATCATCATCTACTAATCTAACATCTACTAGTTCCCATTCACAAATCCTCACTTAATAATCCTCATGTACTAATCTCGATTTACTAATTCCTATTTACCAATCCTCGTTTAATAATCCTCATCTACTAATCTCCATTTACTAATTCTCATTTACAAATCCTCATTTAATAATCCTCATGTACTAATCTCCATTTACTAATTCCTATTTACAAATCCTCATTTAATAATCCTCATCTACTAATCTCCATTTACTAATTAACATTTACAATCCTCATTTAATAATCCTCATGTACTAATCTCCATTTACTAATTCACATTTACAAATCCTCATTTAATAATCCTCATCTACTAATCTCCATTTACTAATTCCCATTTACAAATCCTCATTTAGTAATCATCATCTACTAATCTAACATTTACTAATTCCTATTTACAAATCCTCACTTAATAATCCTCATGTACTAATCTCGATTTACTAATTCCCATTTACCAATCCTCATTTAATAATCATAATGTACTAATCTCCATTTACTAATTCACATTTACCAATCCTCGTTTAATAATCCTCATCTACTAATCTCCATTTACTAATTCCCATTTACAAATCCTCATTTAATAATCATAATGTACTAATCTCCATTTACTAATTCCCATTTACTAATCCTCGTTTAATAATCCTCGTGTACTAATCTCCATTTACTAATTCCTATTTACAAATCCTCATTTAGTAATCATCATCTTCTAATTTAACATTTACTAGTTCCCATTTACAAATCCTCACTTAATAATCCTCCTGTACTAATCTCGATTTACTAATTCCCATTTACAAATCCTCGTTTAATAATCCTCATCTACTAATCTCCATTTACTAATTCCCATTTACAAATACTCATTTAATAATCATCATGTACTAATCTCCATTTACTAATTCCCATTTACTAATCCTCGTTTAATAATCCTCATGTACTAATCTCCATTTACTAATTCCTATTTACAAATCCTCATTTAAAAATCGTCATCTACTAATCTCCATTCACTAATTCCCATTTACAAATCCTCATTTAGTAATCATCATCTACTAATCTAACATTTACTAGTTCCTATTTACAAATCCTCACTTAATAATCCTCATGTACTAATCTCGATTTACTAATTCCCATTTACCAATCCTCGTTTAATAATCCTCATCTACTAATCTCCATTTACTAATTCTCATTTACAAATCCTCATTTAATAATCCTCATGTACTAATCTCCATTTACTAATTTCTATTTACAAATCCTCATTTAATAATCCTCATCTACTAATCTCCATTTACTAATTCACATTTACAATCCTCATTTAATAATCCTCATGTACTAATCTCCATTTACTAATTCCTATTTACAAATCCTCATTTAATAATCCTCATCTACTAATCTCCATTTACTAATTCCCATTTACAAATCCTCATTTAGTAATCATCATCTACTAATCTAACATTTACTAATTCCCATTTACAAATCCTCACTTAATAATCCTCATGTACTAATCTCGATTTACTAATTCCCATTTACCAATCCTCGTTTAATAATCCTCATCTACTAATCTCCATTTACTAATTCCCATTTACAAATACTCATTTAATAATCATAATGTACTAATCTCCATTTACTAATTCCCATTTACTAATCCTCGTTTAATAATCCTCGTGTACTAATCTCCATTTACTAATTCCTATTTACAAATCCTCATTTAGTAATCATCATCTTCTAATTTAACATTTACTAGTTCCCATTTACAAATCCTCACTTAATAATCCTCATGTACTAATCTCGATTTACTAATTCCCATTTACCAATCCTCGTTTAATAATCCTCATGTACTAATCTTCATTTACTAATTCCCATTTACTAATCCCAATTTACCAATAATCATATACTAACCACCATTTACAAATCCTCATTTACAAATCCACATTAACTAATCCACATTAACTAATCCACATTAACTAATCCTCATTTACAAATCCACATTAACTAATCCACATTAACTAATACACATTAACTAATCCACATTAACTAATCCTCATTTCCTAGCCCCAATGTAGTCATTACCATTTATTAATCCTTTTAATTTTTGTAGATGTCCATTTGATAAATTTGTTCTAGCATTTTCTCCTTATAATTAAAATTGTGTCTCTTCGAAACTTATTCGATTATACGAATCCTTTGTCGCTTGTTTGAGACTAAACAGAAACGTCGGAGGAAAGTCTTACAAGAAAAATGTGTTTTTTCACTTGTCGGCAAGTTAGTGTTTTCGTTAGACAGGGTTGTGAAAGCGCCTATTTCGTAGCTACCTTTACTACATTGTAAAAGCGTTTGTAAAAGATACAAATCTACCATTGAAAACAAAACAACTGCTAGAGATAAGCAATACGTTAATTAGAATCATTCCGACTTAGTCTACTTTGATTATGAAAACCGAGACAACTGACTCAGTTTTATCTCGCACATATAAATGACGTATTATTTTTTCTTCAGTCTTTCGTTGTTAATTCTTCTTGCTCGATAAATTTCTCTATATCTTGCTTTCTTGTATTATAAAATAATGTTATGTTTTGGTTTTAACTTCGATGAAGAATCTTAAAAACTTCGAGGATAAATCTCTCCCTGTATGACTATAAAATTGTGGTTTGCCAGTCAAATTCACATTTAAGTTCTTGTATAATGACTATGGTTTGACCAACCATTATGATTTTATATATCATTTTTTCAGAGCTTTAAGTAGAATTTCAAGTTTACGTAGATAGGTATGTCGTATGTAGAAATTAATATATTGACTATATGGTAGTTTATCCTTAATGTTAAATATGTTATCCTACTGTTATGTTTGTTACTATTATTATTATTATTATTATTATTATTATTATTATTATTATTATTTTATAAGGCTTACATACAATGCGTGCCATTTCGCTTTGAATACATTCTCTATTATATATGTACCTTATTTATTTAAGTCCTTCTTGCTTATGTTTACTTCTTAAGACATTAGACTTTAAAGAAATATTCTCTTTGAAAGATATTCTTATACTGTAATCATTTTGCTGAATTCCATCGAACATTCTTCATCTTCATTTCTTGAGGCTTTATTTTTTACAGGTTAATACATTTCAGTATCCAGTTATGTACTTCAGTATCAATTCATATACTTTAGGCTCTATTTCTTGGTCTCATGTGCAACGTTTGAAAACATTTACATCGTTTTATTTTCATATATCATAATATTTACATGCTGTTTATCGTGGTACGCTGATAAAGGATTGAAAGGAAAGGTAAACGTATTTTTGAAAGTGTATATGAATCTATTTTCTTTTATTCTTGCTAAAGTCTGGGCATAACTGAGCTGCCACGGATCGTTTTAGATAGTTAGAACTTAAAGGTAAATTAGAATAAATACTAAGGTACTATGTAGAGACTCTTTTCGATAAGAGTAAAACATAAATCACACACAAAACGTTATACATTTGATTGCCGTTCGAAGACCAAACTTTTCGATTACAGTAAATGCATAAATCACACACAAATCCTTTTTGACAACGCAAGCACGTGTTTTTCACCGGAAAACGGCTGTAAATGAAAATTTCAAAGGTGTGGACCCAAGTTTCAAGTATCATATATCGATGCTTGTAAATCTGATATTTTAGATGCTTTTCAAATTTTAGACATGCTGCAAACATATACAAGGAAGTACTTAAGTGCCCTGTCTTGCTCCACTCATTTTTAGCTTTAGCACTTTTCTAACCTTTTTTTCATGCTTCAAGTCATCTATCTATCTATCTATCTATCTATCTATCTATCTATCTATCTATCTGTCTGTCTGTCTGTCTGTCTGTCTGTCTGTCTGTCTATCTATCTATCTATCTATCTATCTATCTATCTATCTATCTATCTATCTATCTATCTATCGTCTGCCTATGTCTATTTGTCTTTGTCCGTCCGTCCATCCATCTGTATGTATGTATGTATCTATGTATGTGTGTATGTATGTATGTATGTATGTATGTATGTGTGTGTGTGTGTGTGTGTGTGTGTGTGTGTGTGTGTGTGTGTGTAAATAATTGTCTTCTATATATATGGCAAAGTTTTAAACATCATAAATAGATTGTTCCGTTATTTGCTTGAAGCCCCGACTATCCTGAGTTCCTGCTAGCACCATGATTGCACAGGTGTACAGACTCATTTGTTTAATTGAGAATAATCTAACTTCAGATAACAATAATCATAATTCAATATTTTCTTCTGACTTATCAAAGCTCAGACTTACTTAATATAATCTATGAAACCATGCCAGCCTATGGTTACACAAGTTCGTGTAATCACCCGGGTCAAGCAATAGCGTACGAATCCGCAATAGGGCAGAGCTATTTAAATAACGATGTGATATTTGTTAGGATTTTGACATTGTTTAATGTTCTATTTTCTATACCCCCTGCTCATCAACAATAAATTTCAGTTTCCCATACCGTAACATGCTCGTGTATAAGTCGGATCAAACTGAAAACTAGATCCCGATCTACGAATCTGTAGTGTATTAGATTTGATCAATGAAAATAAACAACATGAACGCTATCTATGGACGCAATATCAGGGACTATTTAGTGCGGTTTTGCCTGGCTTATCTGCGAATGTAAACGGTATTCAGTAAGCAAACTAAATATGAGCAGTGCACGTGTTTCTCAAATTTATCTCTAAATTAAATTAGGATTTACAGATTACTGCATTCGTATGGAAAAAAAAGAACGAGTTTTTGCATGGAAACTTTGCACGATTCTGGGAGTGCAGTACATCCATCCTACATAATGAGTTCATATTTCCCCATACAAATGCATTATCCGTTGTATTGTATGCTTATTTTCTTATTCTACCTAAGGCTTAATTATATAAACAAAAATACTACAAAAAACAAAGTAACTGAATGTATGCCGTATTTTAAGCAAATTACACAACCGCAAATCCGCAAATTAGGGGCCCCGAGTCGCCGAGTGGTCTAAAGCGCTGTCCGTTACGGACCACTGCCATCTCACCTCTATCTGCGTGTGTTCGAGTCTAAGATTCAGCAAATGTAGTTAAGTGAGAAAGCTTGCCAGTAGCTTCTCGTGGGTCGGTGGTTCTTCCGGGGGTTGTCGGGTTCTTCCTCCACCATTGATACAGGCCGCCATCTATAGCCTATATTGTGCTGAAAAATGGCGTTAAACCATAAAAAACAAAACAAAACAACCGCAGATCACTTTAAAACAGCAACAGTATAATGCGCACTTAACTCCGCCCATATACGTTTGAACTTGGTCGCTCGCTATACACAACTTTAGAATGAAAATGGCTTTTTTGTCTACTTGAAATTGAAATTTGGAGATATATTGTGAATGAATGCGCATTGCAACAACTTTTCCATTTGATCTGGAAGGAATAGATTTTGGTATTTCGTGATTATGGACTGGATTTATATGTGCCAATTTTACATGAAATACATCAGATTAAAGCATCGAGGGAGAAGCGTGTTGACATCTGCAAGCGTGTTTCTGTTCTGTCATTGAATGTTTGATATCATAATGTGGGAAACATATGAAGTCTTTCAAATACAATTATCAAAAAAGCGCTACGGAACATGAAGTTTGTGTAATTTTAAGTGCAGTACGGAGGGTGTAATTGCACTCGGGATATAGTCGAAATTACAGCAGTGTCGAAATGTGTAATCAAGATTGAGAGCCCATGACATGGCTCATGTAATTCGGATTTGCAGAACTAAGAAAGTACATTTTGAGAAAATTCAGGATGTAAAACTGTAAGTATACATTTTGCCATTTTTATTATCAGCATTGGAAGACAGTTTATGCCTTGTCATTGACATGTTATTTGTAGGTACCCAGCAATTTATGAAATCTGTCGTCTATCGCCCGCCTGAATCTGAAACATTGTACATAAAAAGTTAACGCGGAATGTAGCAAAGCATCTGATATGTAACAGTAAACGAAACATCTGCTTTAGTTCATACAGAAACAAGTTTAATCAACCAAAACATAACACTCCTATTAAGTGAGTGTATATGATTTATTTACAAATTAAAATTGTTGACGTCTGCGTCCATTGTTTGTTTACAATAGAATGTTGTTCTTTATGAGTGCAATATGAAGAGCAGTCGAGTTCAACATCGTAAACTAATGAACGATTGTGACAATTAAAGTTAATGAAGAAACAATGAGCCTATAATTAAGTTGGGTATTGTTTATGCTTCCATGTAGTTCGATAAATCCCAAACATGTGTTAATACTGATGGAAGATATATGGATGTAATGCCACCTGTTCATTAAAATGTGCAATTTTAATGCATGCAAATCTGTCGTCTATAGAAATTTTCAGCCGACGGTAGCTCCATAGTCGTGAGAAATACCGGTAAGTGTAAACAGTGTATGGAGCCAATACTGGCTGCATATTTTTGCATGTTTTCATGGATAGATAATATCATCCTAAACATAAATATCATCACGAGAGATGGGCTGATTTAATGGCCTATCCTCCATACAGCAATATCGCATTTATTGTTTTTTAATTTTTTATAAAAATCCCACTAAGACACTCATCAGTCCCAGTGTTCCATGATATGTATGTTGGCAAAGTGTCTGAACACAACAAAAATCATAATTGTAGAACCATTCATGTAATAGCACGATAATCATTCAAGGGAAAATGATTGCATCGTTCAGAGTGTATAGGTCGTTACCTGATCCACGAAATCTAAAGATCTTGACATTAAAAAAAAAAAAACTAGCGAAATTAAGCACCATCAAAAAGAAAAGACTCATAACATCAGACACAAATAGGAGCCCCGAGAGACCGTTACGGATCACTGCCATTTCACCTGTCTGAATGGGTTCGAATCTCGGATTCGGCCAATGTGGGTATGTGAGAAAGCTTGCCAGTAGCTTCTCGTGGGTCGGTGGTTCTTTCCGGGGTTTTACGAGTTCTTCCTCCTTAATGTTCTTCCTCCACCATTAATATTGGCTGCCATGTATAGCCTATCGCGTGCTGAAAATTCGCGTTAAACACCGCAACAAGACAATAATCAGACACAAATAACTGAAACATATGTTACGTTTGTCATTAACTGAATTTGTCATCAAATATATATCAAGGAAACGAATGTTTCAGTCAACTTTTAAAGTTTAAAACAGAAAATATATCAAAAATGAATTTATGGATTAGACTGAAAAAATTCTCATAACACCAAAAAACCGGAGAGAAGGACCAGGAATAAATATCATAACAAATGAAAAACCAGACTGAAAGGCAAGAAATAAATTATCATAACAATGCAAAACCCGACTGAAAGGCAAGGAATGTTTATTTTATATTTGGTTGTTATCAATCGAAAGGTGGTTAGCTTGCAAAATGGGGGAAATGGAGTTGGGGTATGTAATCGAAATTTAGATTTAATCTAAACTGACTTTTAAACGTGAAAGCTTAGTATTCAAGACAGTTATTTTTATATTCAAAGGAGACCTCGTCCACATCATAGAAAATGTGACATTGAAATAGATAATTTACTAGACAACTAAGTCCATACCTTCTTCCGTCATTTAACAAATATTCTGCCCTAATAATGCTTGTTCACAAGCTCTGATATACCGAGTTACCAAAGGTTTGTGAAAATGTAATACCAAAATATTTAAATGGAACAATGTAATATAGGATTCGGGTAGAAAGCGAATATCATTATCTTTTCGAAACATTTGTAAACTTCAACGCTGATTTTTATATTTTAAGACATGTCAAGAATTAGCTTAGTTCAGATGTAGCTTTGAAAGATGACATTCATACATGTATCATCATTCTATTCGTATGATTATAATCGGACCATCTAGAAGCGGCAAGACGCAGTTGTTACTTAATTTAATAACGAGATGGATGAAATGGGATAAGTTGTATTTAGAAGCCCCTAGTGTAGACGATCAGCGATGTTACGAGGTGTTAAAGGATTTTAACGAGAAAGCAAAATGGAAATTGATGAGGATATTACTGAATTTACAACCAATATTGAGGAAGCACCGAGTATTGATGATATTGATGGAAGTTTTAACAATTTAGTCGTGTATGATCATGTCATGTTAGACAATCAAAAGAATCCCGCTAGTATTTTTTCCAGAGGTAGGCATAAAAATACCGATGTGATATATGTCACTGAACGATACACTCAAATACCAAAAGTGATCAGAGATAACTGCAATATTCTTGCTGTATTTAATGGAGTAGACACACATACGCTACGAAATATTCACCAGACTTGGTGCAGTGGAGATATAGATTATAATCTCTTTAGGAATTTCGTTAGTCACGCTCAGTCGATTCCACATGGATTTGTAACGATAAATTTGCACGACCCGAGATCAAGATATCGTATCGGACTTGATCAAATATTCGGTTCAAACAATTCGTCTCTGCAGCGACACCAGTGCCGGGTCTGTAGCGTGCGAAACCGAAACAATTTCTCTTTCTTTTTGTCTGCGAAATAGTTTAGGTTGAAATCCTTTAGGATTTAACTGAAATAGTTTCGACTTGCTTGAAATAGTTTCGGTTTGTCTGAAATAGTTTCGGTCTGTCCACCATCTTTACTGCTGTTAGTTATATATATATATATATATATATATATATATATATATATATATATATATATATATATATATATATATATTGATACAATGTTCAAAACATTTATGGTGATAGGTAATAATCAAATGACCAGTCAGGAACATCCGATTAAATAATTTTATTAAAAGTTCATTCAAAATTATTTCTATTGGATGGGTTCAAAATTTGTGGTGATTAGTAATAATCAAATCACCAATCAGAAACATCCGACTAGACATTTTTTATTAAAAGTTCATTCAAAATTATTTCTATAGGATGGCTTCAAAATTGTGATTTTTCTCAAAAACAATAAAAAAGTTCGTTGACTTGTACCAGCCAATGGCAACACCGTAAATAAAATATAAAAATAATCTGTTTACACCTTGTTTTATTTCCTTTTGGTAGCTACTAATGCATATTCGTGTTCGACAAACGATGTTTGCGCTGATATACAAAAGTAAGTACAAATTTGTTTGCCTCTTTTTTAAACATTTTTTGGCCGCTAAAGTAAATGGATTTTGTATAAGCGATATTGTAATTTGTTTTGCTAGAATACATAAACTGATGTTTTTGGCTGACTTAGCCATATATTATGTTATATATATATATAATGTTCAAAATATTTGTGGTGATATGTAATAATCAAATCATCAATCAGAAACGTCCGACTAAATATTTTTATTAAAAGTTCATTCAAAATTATTTCTATTGGATGGGTTCAAAATTGTGATTTTCTCAAAAACAATAAACAAGTTCGTTGACTTGTACCAGCCAATGGCAACACCGTAAATAAAACTCATCAACAATGTTTCTATATCTGCACAACCATGACAGTAATAGTGTAAGGATATGCCTTGCATTGATGGATACAAGGCAGACGCACGCTAGTTTAGCGCACTATCAAATATTTCACTACCAGCCGTCACAAATTATCGAGTGTCACAATGACGGCTAGGAAACTGTCACGAGAATCCACGGGGGCGTGCTTATCTTATTTTTGCTAATGCTAGGCAGTTTTCTTTACATCTATCTTTAACAGGAGGGTGGAGTATGGGTAAGGTCTAGTAGTTTAAAAGGCTGGTTGGTTCTAGCGAGACGTGCTAAAGAATATTGTCTACTTTGAGCAGCAAGTAAGAATCATTGTCATGGTAGAGGGGTCTAGAAGTAAAATTAGAAGTATCGGGAAAGAACTATTTGCTAGACAATATATTTCTAGAGAGCGTTTCTATTTTGTGCAATATTCATTGCATTTTTTCAACCATTTTTGTATTATAAGTTAAGCGATTCGTTGAGATAATCGATCCAGTTGCGTACATTGGCTCACTTTCAATCCAAATAAACATATGGAACAGTAACAGATACATTAGAAATGTATATAGGAATACTAGTATTTCTTCCTAACAGATAACTCAAATGTGTTAGTATGTCAACTAGTATGACACAAGAACCCTAGAAATTAATTTAAGTAATTTTATTTTATTTCCTAAGGAAGTGAAGAGTTCAATATCTTTAGTGTTTCTGTAATTCCGTGCCAAGATAAATGGAGGACATAGGAAATACATCCCTATACAATATTTCTGAGCTGGTAACAGCAGTGCACACTTTGGAAGCCAATTTGGACCAGTTCCTTTTGATCATAATGGGATTGTGCCTTGTTTGTAAGTATTATTATTATTATTATTATTATCATTATTATTATATATGTTACTATTATTATTATTATTATTATTATTATTATTATTATTATCTAAGAGCTTGATGATTAAATTATTTTATATATCAATATTAATACAATGAAGCACATGACTGCATGATATGTATAGTCTAACTAATTGAATTGTTAGTGTACTTTAAATTTATTTTTAAAAAGGTTAACACATTTGTAATAAGTATAGAAGTAAGAATCCCGTGGAGCTTGACAGAAACCATTGTATTGATCGGCGAATGATATAAATCTTGCAGACTAGGTATGAGTGTTACCTCAGGCATGATGCTTTTCAAAAGGTTTTGAGGCCTAATTCTGATTTCGAGGGTAAAATCTTTCTATGAAACAGCGATGCATAACAATAATGAATTTGTAAACATTCCTAAAGAAAGCAATTAGAATCGAAGAACTGATGCAGATTTCAAGAGAAAAAAGAACATTACAACTTTTCTCACATCAAGACAGACGGTGAAAGGCAGTTTTCGGTGACGACGATTTTATTTGATTATAGTTGTAACATTATTGAAACCGAATGGACATTTGGACTGAGTGACAACACAACAAATTTCGAGTGAAGGGAAGTTTATGAAATGGGAAAAAAAAAATGTTCACGATAATACATAGGCAAAAAGCTAATAAGCTCTCACACTACCATACTGAAAATGTTGTAAAATGTAAACAGATTCATGTTAAAAATACATGAATATAGTTCATACATCCACAATATATAATAAAAAAAGGTGTACGATTCGGACAATCATATGACACAAAAGAATAAGTATGCTACAGAGAAAATACGTATGGCTCACGCAAGCATTTGACAAAAAGGAAAATAAGACTGGTTCACACAGCAATATGATACAATGAAAAGTAATCACGGTTTACATAATCATATGATGCAAAGAATGATAATATTGGTCCACACAACCATGTGTAATTAAACACACCACAGTATTTAATGCCCTTATTCAGGATTCGCTTTCACATTGCTATTCCTTTGCTTTCTCTAGAATCCAGAATTCCTTCGCTATCACAGTGCAGGTAATGTCCTCACCATCTTTTGTTCTTCCAGCCTATCCATTCATTGATTGATTGATTGATTGATTGATTGATTGATTGATTGATTGATTGATTCATTCATTCATTCATTCATTCATTCATTCATTCATTCATTCATTCATTCATTCATTCATTCATTCATTCATTTATTCATTCATTCATTCATCCAGCCAGCCAGTCATGGATATGTCTGCAGAAAGACGTAAGTGTATTGTTACTCGTTGACAAGATCCAAGCGATCACTATGTCGCATTGGACAAGATGTCTCCTTTAAATACAGAGACAACAATGCACATAACTAGGGGTAAAGTATCCGTGCACATCTTGCTATATGGGCATCTTGCCGCAAGCGACTTACGGCGAGATGAATGTATTTGTCAGTCTCCAAAAGAATCAAGGCAAATATGAATTATTGATAACGCTTTATGCTCTAAACCAGACAATTACCCAAAATGTTTTAAGGAATTATCAAATTATTTTCTTGGTCCATGTCATAAATACACGACCTTTGAAATAATGTGGAAGAGACTGTCAAGGTAATGGTACAGTACACATCATTTTGAGTTGTGTACGAGATATAGCTTGGCCAAAGATACGAATGTGAGCAGCTAAAAAAAGTAAACTCTTTTGGGTAAGACTGTATGCAATACGCAAAATAAAATAACGATATTGTAGTCGATTCATGTTTGACCTTGAAATGGTTTTCTTTTCCCACAAACATTAACATATGAATTTTAAAAAAACAACAAGAATAGTTGAAAACCTGACATCATAATCAGTACCTAAATATCTAGAGTTCGTGCGACGACTGTCATTCAGCTAGTACAATATCGACTCATTGTAGAGATCAACAGACAATCGCATAGGTGAACGAGTGCGATTCTAAAGTTAGCATACGCGTTCGTGACCCTACACTCAGCACTGTCATTTCGGTCCAAGCTCTAGCCGACGCAGTTCATATGGCTTAGTCATCTTGTACATGAAGATGTTAATAAGATTCTAGAGAAATTAGGCGTGAGGGACCTGACGATATCATATACATTATCGCACCCGTCATTTCAGAGTTACTTTCACGCATTGGGTCAGTCTGAACTTAAATTTTATAAGTGGTAGGTTTGAAGCATCAGCTTTTACAATGCGAGAGTCTCACGGTTATATGTTATTCGAGTTTGCCCCTAATGACGCTTCGGATTGTCTGATTTCGATTACTGCACACAGTCGTGTATGAACAAGCCCAGGTTGACAAACCATTGTTTCATTCTCGTAGATCATGATGGATGCATGATAAACTGCGCGTTGTGACATTGTCAATGCAATAATACATTAGAGATTCAATCGAGTAAAGATTTACTACGACAATTAATGCAGCGACTTTCAAAGATTACTACACTACCACCAACAACGACAAGTCCAGCGCTTTCGGGTAAAATCCCCAGTGAAGCTGATCAACCGTTTATGTCTGGTTCACTAATTGCAAATCAAGTAATGAAGAGCTGCCATGAAACTATAATATATTCACCACGTTGAATTCAAAGATGTATCCGATCAGTTGATCGCCACGTTCCAGCAAAATTATGATTATTATTCGTACTAGGCTGGGAATCCAAACAAGAGAAAGCCAGTAGAATGTCTGTTTCACAACTGATCCGTCTGAAGCATTCTTGGAAGTCCGAGGAAAGATTGTATAGGACGAAAAAGGCGCGGAATATGGTACCAATGATAATGTCGGAGTTGTCAACAACGTTCTCATGGCGTGTTTCCAAAACTCGGCTACTCTCATAGACGGAAAGCAAATCGATGCAATTCTTGAGAATGCCTACGTTTCTACAACAAATCTTCGACTTGACCTTTGTATAGAGGATTATGCTTGTTCTACTGATGGATGTATGAAGTTTATTAATGACATACAGTAGAGCGAGGATCACGAAGAGTACGTACGTGAAGAATATCATAATCGGAAAGATAACAATGTTGGACATATAGAAAACATCCTCATCAACGTCAATCTTAATTTTAACGGCTTTACATAATCTCTGACAGCCTATTACACGTAGAAGGGTCCCCCAAAAATAAGGCAATCACATATATTTGGATATGGTAGACATTTTCAGAAGGATATTTGTTGGGTTAATTTGGAGGATAACCACATCGTTTGAATAATGTTGTCAACAATGGAGGAATAGTTGTATCTATATTTAAACTTTTGATTCCATCGAAAGGTATATCAGTGGTCACAAACTCACATTTACCTTTATTTATGATGTCAGGTGGAACATCCATAATTTCATTTCTCGCGATGACCATAGGATGGGACCAACTTGAAGCTTGAGGAGAATTCCCATGACACTTAGGCTCTCAACAATTTATTATTGCACCATGTCACACGCCTACATCATTCAAAGTGTGAGCATTCTAGCAACGCTCTGGAAATTTCAATGATATTTGCAAAGCGATGTAACTATGGTTTAGCTAACGTTAAAACTTCATCAAGAACCCAACGAAATTATTTTCCTGAAATTGATAAATCCCTTGAATATGCAATCGACGGCTGCAGATTTCTCAGCAGGAATTGCGTACGTGGTACCAGATTTATTACTGTAACTCCAAGCATCTGAATCATATGAAACAGCTCTGGTGGACATTTATTTCAAAGCAGTGATAGGTATCAGTGATATTGAGTAAAAATACACTGTTGTAATTCTCTCTGACAATATTATGTTGCTGTATGTGTTGATTTGGCGAATGCGGTTTATTGACACATCCGTATAATATTTATAATTGAACATGTAACGTCTTAAATAAAAGTTATTATCAAGTAAATGTGTTAAGTTGAGCCGAGATCAACTCGAATTGATCTCAATCTCGATGAACCCCTACCAAAAGTATCTGGAGATTATCTCTAGGACAACGATACTGAAAAAAACTCCGGCGTAACAGCCCAAACTGTGAAACGTCAAAGCCACGGAAAAAAATTATAATTTGTCAGGGACGGAGGTGACGCCATTAAATATGGCGCTGACATATTTCTATTATTTGCAGCCATTCCATCGTTCTTGTCTACTGCTGATCTTACGGTTGCGAATGTGGCTGCGTTAGGACCCGTAGGAACTGCAACCCAGAAGCGGTCCCAAGAAATCAAAGTGAGGTGGAATCTCTCGAAAATGGGAAAGGTTTTCGTTTACTCAGATGTTATCAAGCGAAAGTAATCTACTATTTTTAGCATTGCCGTTAAAGGCAACATTTTGTCAATTGATCAATATTAATTTGTCAGCGATGAAAATTCATTGCCAGATTTATAGAGGATAAACTTTGAGCTAAATGCTCTCCAGTCATTACTCTACGCCCTTTGACAATTACGGACGTTCAACAATGAGACATTAAAGTGACTTCGACCAGCTATGCAACCAAGAAGGATTTGACAGATTGTAACAGGCGAATTGTTGCTTAGGTTGACACGGGAGAACATGTGATTTTGAAGTTCGAACTGGCAGACTTAACGGATCTAACCAGGACGTACGATGTATGATTTCCAGACTGCGAGGTGCCGCTACCATTAATGTGATCAGGATGAATGAAGTTGGAGGAATTAAATACTCAGGTGTTTCGGTTGCGTTTATCAAACGTTATGTCGGTAATTTTGAGGCAAAACGTGGATAAAGAGATTGCAGACGTGCCCGCACCACCCTTTTATACACTGAAATATAATTAGTTTAAGGGACAAATACAAATCAACATTTGGAACCACCGTAATGTACCTAAGCCAACACTAGACCAACTTGGATTATATCATTAACACGTATAAACATTTGGTTTCTTGCTACACTGCAAAATGTATAGAAACCCTCAGTGGTTGGTTCTACAACTGAGCAGCGCTGAATGCACCCTATTTACCTTTCCTATTTTGTTGCACCAGTATCGACTCAGCTAAAATGAAAAGGATAACAACAATTATTAAACACCGATGTACATGTCATTATACCAATTTTGTATCGAAGCTGATAACGATCATTTCAGCCATAATCAATAGCATCATCAGTATTGTTCTATGTTACCGTGGTGCTAGATCCATCTAGCGTATAATCTCTGGAAATTTCAATATACCCGTAGTAGATATATATATATATATATATATATATATATATATATATATATATATATATATATATATATATATATATATATATATATATATATATATATATATATATATATATATTAATGCAAGAAGATAAAACCATAAATTTTGCAGCAAACTTTGATGAAATATATCGGCTGCATGGTCCATTTCATCTGATCCAGATTATATCAGATATGAAATTTACTATAATATTAAAAAATGTCTCCTTAATGGTAAATGTGACTATGAACGGAAAACATTTGTTCGTAGTAGGGTACTTTTTACTTCTGAATCAATTGCACAAGACAGATATTCACTAGTACGGTAAGCAATTGCTTTCTCCTAGAATTAAATCCCTAGCGATAGAGTCATCAACATGCCAGCAAAGGAAACATGTTTTTACAAACATATATCTTGATTATTTAAAAGGTTGATGGCATCCTGTACAGAAGGAGCACAGGAACTGGTACAGAAAAGATCCTTACTTGCTCGCTATAGCAACTATTTAAATTACCATATAAGATTTACACATTCTAGCAAAAATAATAATTTGCATGAGCCACACAGTTACTGTTTGCCAAAGTATAAAAACAAATTCCATACGTGATCATGATGTTACACATATGCAGTCTGATGCTACAGTGTTAGACATTACTATAAGGTGCCAAACAGCAGCGAAATCATGTTAGTTACTTATTCCTTATTCCCGATTAAATAAGGAATAAGTAACCAGTTTCTTATTGCCGATTGAATAAGTAACCAGTTACTTATTCCCGATTCAACCAATTTTACATACATCTTGATACTTATTCCTTATTCACATCCAGTGAACTATGTATTCTGTATTCGCAATTCAGTTTGTAATTGTTTACCATTTAGTTATTACCGATGAAAGCTCTTCTGGGCTTGCATTCGTTGTTATTCTAACTCAGCTGCAGAAATAGGAGCGTTCGTTTGGTTACAGCCGTATTAAGCTAGGCCTAATAAAGAAAGATCATGGACTATGTTTAGGAAGAGATTATGATGTTGATAGTTATACATGTTTAGTAATTTGAGATATAATTAGTTAGTTGTGTTAGGTGTTTGGGTCGTGTCTTGTGTTGCATCGCGTGAAGTAATACTATTCGGATTCGCAAAGTTTACTAAGGACTGAAGGAAACGTGAAAACACAACAAAAAAACAACATACAAGTGTGACATTGGAGATTTCTCTTGTTTGGTCATAATTTGTTTAGAGGAGAATTATTTGAAGTATTTTCGAGTTAAGGAGGCCTTTACTGACATCGACTGCTCTCTTGAAGTCCTTGCAACTGGGGAAAAAGTTTCGATCAAATATATCAACACTTTGAATTAAACCCGTCCCAACAAAAATTTTCATTTCAGCGTCTCGTGGTTAGTTTATATTCAGGGAGTTCCACCAGAAGCGAAAGTTATCAAAAACAATAATTCGTCAGGCCGAAATCTAGAAATTCTGGCTATATAAAAGGGTGGGGTGCAGTACAGCACATGCCTCAAGAAGATTATATCTTATATATACAGGTGGTCCATTACGTCCCCTCTGTATACAGTCTTGACATGATGTCTCCATGGATATTTTATCTCAAGGAAATAGGTTCCACCAACTAAAGAAGTCCTGACGAATTTCGTGGAAACAAAACAAAAAAAAAAAAAAAAAAAAAAAAGAGTCAAAAAAGGGGCGCCTCAGAGGTACCGGGTATGAAAAACACGCCAATGTTACTAAACAGTATCAATAGTTTGTACTTATGTGAACCTTACTTAGAGAATTTTGATTTCATCGCCTCTTACACTGTGTCGAACTAAGACCCATTGCTAACAATAGAGAAAGTTTAAAGAAAATTCGTCTAGCCGATTTCGAGAAACTTCTGACTAAAGAAAGGACCTTGAGCAGATATTATGCCGTAAGATTGTAAGCAACAAAAAGGGTGGAAAGACCAAGTTTTTCAAACAAACTAAGGCCTCTACAGCAAAAAGAGTGAATAGATCAAATTTTCATATAAAATAAAGCCTCTATGAACATACCAAAACTGCTTGAGAGGTCTTAGTTTGTTTGAAAAACTTGGTCTGTCTACGTCTCTTGCTTAGCGAAAGAAGGGTGGGCAGATCAAATTTTCAAGGGTGGACAGACCGAAACTATTTTTAAGACGAAAATCCTTTAGGATTTCACATACAGACTAATTTGTAAAGTCTCATTCCTTAAGTCAATCAAGTTATTGGACTGGTCAGTGAGTTTAAAATTAATTTTCGTTAATGAATCATTATGACATCGCATATACATTGAATTTGTTGGCTCTTCAATTATTAAAATAAAGAGACCTGGCGACGAACTGTGGAGAGAGACCTTAAGACCAGAGGCCTCACCCTTCAGACCGCCCCAGCAATAGCTGCCGACAGACCGAAATGGTGCGCCCTTGCTGTTGCCTCAAGCACCAGACGGCGCAGAGAGGACTGATTGTAGTTTATTCTGACTGTTTGTGGACATTATTTTGTGATGATGCTAAGAATTCCTGTAATTGTTGTCGCCGATGACAATATACCAGTTCCAGCAATTACACTTGAAACCGAATACACGATAATATCGACGCTGGTAATTCACCTGCGGTATTTTTTTAATCTTCCCGGTATATTCGTCAATAAGTGTTTTTAGTTTAGTTTGAAAATCACGAACTTGATCATATCGATATTGTTGGACATTCAATATAATATTTATTTAAATCAATTACAAATTCGACATAAACCGTAAATGACGCTGATGCTAAATTACCACTGCCTTCGGAACGAAGGGAGGTTATCGTAAATGTTGCACTGGATCCCTTATCTATTATTACACTTGGAATATTCAAACCAGTAGAAGCACATTATACTAAGCTCGCAGCGTTGTTGGTTTACCATCTGTTTCTTTTTATACTCGTCGTGCAGCGTTGTTAGTTTACCATCTGTGGTTTTATGCTCACCATATATCGTCGTTATTTTATCATCTACATATTTTTTGTCACAGCATCAGTATCCAGTGTTTGATCACCATGTGTGGTTATTTTATTCGAGTTCATGTCGAGCGGACCTGTCATTGAGTCACCGAATGTTTTTTACTTGATTGTTAATACTATCTTACATAGTTGGTAAAAGAACTCATGGTTTAATCTTACCAGTGGAATCAAACACCGTCAGGGAATTTTCAGATACTCCATTAATTTTAACAAGAATATCATTCAGGGAAACATTAATCGTTTTCAATTTCCCTTGTTCGTCTTGAAATACGACTATTTAATTTGGATCTACACTTGCGAGGTTTAACATATCGGATATTTTATCTTCGATTACTTTTTACTTCTTTGGTTGCAAATATTTCCGCGGTGGGTTTTTTCCAAGCTTGAGAGAGATCTTCCACAAATATCTACCATTATATTTTAAGATCTCTCTTAAAAGCGATTACTCGTATATTCGTGTACGGTTTTATGAGGTGGTTTAGTTAATGATGATATAGCGCTAAGTACATTTAATACTTCTAGGCCGCATATTGGTGAGTCGGTCATTTTCTGTGTTGGTAGCGTAGAGTATCAGCGAGGAATTTTTAATTGATGTATATAACGCATAAATTCTTTAGGTGGCGCTAACCCATAGGAATCAAATAAACAATTACACGCGGATCAATCGCGTATGCAACCCAGTGAGTTCCAGGTCCGGTGCTGTTATCGAGATTAATGATACCGGTTTCAGTGCTGTTTGGTTGTTGTGGTAATTTATCTAGCATAAAAACACCTCTAAAGTTTCTTATTGCGTATTTTTAGCAGCATCGAGTAAATCACACTTTGACATTGGAACCATCGGTATTGGACTTAGTAAACTGTCCCTGGTAGTCTCAGACCTTTTCCGCTGTGCCATGAATACGGAATTCCTGGTAGTCTTAGACCCAATTTGTGAACGGATCGTCCCTTTTTTATATCCCTTTCCAGTCACTTTCTTTAGTGCTATCGCTGCCGCGGTACCAACAGCCCCGAGAGCGGGGGCGGTGGCTGAAATTAGCGCTGGTATCGCAGCGAAAGTGGAAATATACCACCCGATTTTATCATGTCTTTGATCGGGGATGCAGAGAGAGTGACCTCAACATCATTTTTTATCTTTGCTTGCATCATTGAAATGCTTAATTTGACGAGCTGTCAGTGATAGTTTATTTTGACCACCAGACATCTGAATGTGTTTTAACGATATTTTAATTCCACATTTTTTAGCTGATTCCGATTGCAATTTTTTTAATCTGACCAGCAGTCAGAGTAACATTAAATATGACTATATGACATTTTATTTAATACGAGATTGATCTAATTGTCTACATGTTTTCCACTGGCGCATCAACTACCCTCATTCGTCCAGCAGCACCCTTAAGTAGCATTGATTTGTCACTGAGTATGACAGCAACTGCTCTGTAATTAGGGATAAGTGGAGCTGGAACAACTGGAAGAGTTACACGAGCTCGGAAATGTATGTCAACGACGGGCTGTCTGGATAAATTAAGATGTTCCAACGAAAAGTAATAAATCGGATATAGTTTTCTAAAATCTAATTGTTATATTTGCAGACCAGTATCTACATTATTATCACGTTCCATAAATTTCAATAAACGATGATACGCGCGTGTTATATGGTTTTGTCTGTAATTAAGTAAAATATCTTCGGATGGTTCTTGTTGGCCGTTTATCCTCAACGAGACTTCAAGAAAGACCGAGTTGATCAAATATCATATGACTACGTGTTTGTACATTTAATCGTGTCTTATCCTGTAACGCAACAAATATATGCCGCGGCGCAGAAAATTCCTGTTTTGATGCCATGTGCCATGTAAATATACCATTAACAGAAGACTCTATAATATCCGTTGTTGTCGTTAGCCATGATAGCAATGATTTACCGCCTGTATCCATAAATGATAGTAAGTTTTCCTCTGCGGTGATTGATGGAGTCATTACTGGCATTCAGAGTGAGAATTTTGTTATATTTACTTTACCATCAGCAAATGGAGATGAAACAGGGCCTGCTTCTCGCCAGATTGAATCATTATCATCACCTTTTCGCACTAGGACTACTGTATGTTTCTCTCCAAAGATAACGTTCCTAACATTTCTGCAAAGTACGAAAATATGAGATAGTGGAATCGCGCATGAAAATAATCTACGCTGTCCTTGGAACATTGATAAACGTGTTGCAAACCATAGGTTGTAATTAGAATTAGTATCTATTAGAATTAGTATCTACTAGGACATCAAAATCAGCTGCTGGTCTCACATATCCGGCTGGTGCTGGATCAACTGCAGTATCTCGTGTTGCCTTTACTCTAGTATACTGAATGTGTTCAGCGTGATCAGTAATATCCTTATCGAACATTATAGACGGACCTGCTGATCTTGTACAATCCTCAGAATATCTTGCTACCCCCACTATTGTTTTGGCAACATCAACATCATGCTCTATAGATTCAATCTCTCTACCATCAGTCATATATCTAGCGCTACTAAATAATGCCATGATACCATTATTGGCAAAGCCAACTAGGACATTTGCGTCATATGGTGTATCAGTGGCAACATTTGTTATAAGTTCTCCTTCTACTTCAATAAATGCTTCGGCGGATAGAAAGTATTTGCTTGTATCTTGAACCTGAAGTTCGATTCTTGATCGACTATTTGGTTGTGTTGCGTTATAGGAATAAAATTGATAATCGCGTACAGAATCAACTTTGAGAACTGGGACATCTAAGTCAAATACTGTATCAGGTGACGATTTGAACATTTTATTATATATTTCTCGATCTAAATCGCGATCTCGGTCCACTTCCCGCTATCATATTGGCAGTAATATCCCCCTGAGCATCAATCCGCAATGCTATGTTTTGATCTACCGCGTTGTTTATTATTTTGCTTATACTCGCAGGCATAATCTCCGTAGATGGTAGTTGTCCCGGTGATTTTATCACCGGTGGTGTTTTTTTAGTCGTCCAATTAATGTTAGTAGTTTGTTTTTCTTTGCCTGCGGAAAATGGTTGATCGGTAACATCACCAACAGCGCTAATACCCTTATCACGAATAACATCAATTGCTTTCATTGATAATTGTTTTGCGATTGGTGCTATTTATGGAGCCATCCTTGCAAATAACCCTTGAATAACATTACCGAGACCATCTCCATTATACACCTTATCAACAGGTAATCGTGAATTTGCTACGTAGGTGTTGGTTGGTTTATAGTGGTTGTAGTGTATGATCATTTTATTTAAATGCTATTTATATAATGTGGTGACATTAGTCAATATGGTAATCACTGACGGTAACACCGTCCGCTAGTTCATCGATAAATTCTCGATATACACCAATATCCATGATACCACCATCAAATAGTCGTCTGCAGATATCAGCGGCTTCATTATTTTTTTCCGGTGAGTTATTTCCAGCTCCTTTCCTCCCAATGAGAATTTCCGATTGTGCTATGTCTCCGAGAATACTATTAGGACAACGAACAAGACCACTACCCAAAGCGGAGCTTGGGGTTACACTCTGAGAAAATCCACCTGCGAATTTTTCACCAGTTGCACCTTGCTCATCATCATCTTCGTCTCGATCAGATGCCATATAATATTGTTCAGGTTCTTCTTTTTCCTCTCGATCAGATGGGATATAATATTGTTGAGGTTCTTCTTGTTTTATTTTTTTGTCTCTGTGTTTTTCTCCGTGTTTGTCTCCGTGTTGGTGTTTGACGTTTCTTCTCTTATCTTTCTTCGATTTGTCTTTGTCGTTCTTCTTCTTGTCGTACATCACAATCAGTAATCCCATCTTGATATCTTTTATATCCAAATTTTTTGTATTTATACGACCAATCTCCTTGTTCCATTTATATAACCAATCAGTCCATTATTTGCGCTTTTCTCTAGCTGAAGTTACCGGTTTAAATAATTATGCAGTATCAGTTGCAAAATCAGGTCGAAATTCTTGTCGCATTTGTAATTTTTGTCTGACAGCATCCCTTACGGAATAAATCTCTTTATTGCTTGTAATCGCTCGCGAGCAAGTCTAGTTGTTAATGCTTCCCTTACCATTATAAATAAACTTTTATACGATTTAATTGTAGCAGTTAAACACAACCCCAATTTCACTTCCGTGTCAGTGATTAACACTAGTAATTAAAAAAAATAACAGTTCGCGTTACTAGTGTTATAGAATTTCAAACCCATACAAATCGTTCCATGTGAGTAATCCCATAACTATAATGAAACTAAATTTATCACATGTCTCATTTCAAACTTCATGTTTCAAAAGCATGTTCATGTGTTATGTTTTCAAAACATGTAGTGTTTCATTTATAAAGCACGCAGTGTTTTCAAGTGCATTATTAAGTTTAATGATTTCCTTTATCATTTTAATCCTGGAATTTATTGTACGCCTGACCTGGTATTGTTGGCCGAGTTCAGCTCTAACTTTTTCGACTGCGGTAAAAAACGGAATGAATTTATTTAGATCGCTATTATTAACTAATGATTCATTTACATCTAATACAATAAAATGGGGTCAATTTTGACCCGTTATTACATAAGACGTACCAATCTCTGTCGCTCTAAGGTGCCTTCGCATCTTATTACGCCTAGAGATATACATGTAAGGTATATAAGACGGTACAATCTTTGTCGCTCTAAGATGCCTTCGCATCTTATTACGCCTAGAGATATACATGTAAGGTATATATGACAGCACAATCTCTGTCTCTCTAAGGTGCCTTCGCATCTTATTACGCCTAGAGATATACGTGAAAGACCTCATGTGAACTCCTAAAATGCCCTCACATGTTAGAAGTCCAGAGGTCACATGTATATAAGACAACACTACCCCATGTGGGCCCCTGAAGTGCCTTCGCATGTGAGAAGGCCCAGGGGAAACACGAAACACAGTCTCCGTGTGAGGATCTAACCCACCAAATAACGGTCTAGAACCTCCAGAGGGCGTGCTTGTTGTATGACGTTACAACATATATGTATATAGAGACATCACAATTTCTGTCGCTGTAAGGTGCCTTCGCATCTTATTACGCATAGAGATATACATATATTTCTATATATACAAAGGACGGCACTGATGACATATCGGAACTCCTAGCCTGTCAACATCAGTCTAGCGAGCCCAATATGAATGACGACAGCCTATCAGATTACCTAGCCTGTCAACAACAGTCTAGCGAATTCCAATAAGGCGTGGTTTGTATTTATATACATATTTACATATATACAAAGGACAATACAATACACAAAGGGGCTATAATCTACTTTCAACTAAACCACTCGACCCCCACAAAATCAACCCGAGTGAATGCAAAAACACATTCACACCGCGTGACGGTGTGACGTAGAGTGGTTTTCAGTTGAACTTCGAAGCCCCAATAAGAGAACCGGTTGTATACAATATAGAATGACTAATACATGAAAATCAATAACAGTAGTGTGTGATTTTTACTCTCGTGTAACTTAATTATGATTATTGACAGCACATTAACAAATCAACATACCTGAAAACGGTATCCAAAAAAAGAATACCATATTTATAAATACTCATTTGTTTGACTTTTTTTCTGACAAAATAGATCAGATAAAGAATACGTGATTATTCCCATGAACAACAAAAGAGTTATCTCTGTTTCAGGACCATATACACATGCCTACACGAGTTATTCCTCTTGGCGTTATATACACAGTACAAAAGGGAATATAGATGTATGTAAATTGAATTTTGTTTTTAAATCGTTTTAAAAGCTCAGAATTTTGCATTCGTTCTGCAACGCGTCGAACCGAAGGTTGGCAAATATCAAAATACTTTCTGGCTGCATTCATTTGTTGAAATATTATTTCTTCGTTATTTTCTATATTAAGAATTCTGACAGATTTTGCAATTTTCGGGTATTTTCGAGTACAACCTCGTTGGGTATTTTCACTCTGAGTAATAGCCTGTAGGTTTTCCAATTTGTTATTTGTAAAATCCGAATCAATATGATCAATTGCAAGAACATATTTGATAAATCCATCGAAACATTCGAACGCAAATCTGTGACAATACTGATTTGTCCCTCCAGCATTAAATCTAAGTAATCCATGATTGTCAACAAACCCCAATGGCTTTTTTTCAATCTGCTGTGTCTGACCACACCATCAGGAGACGCTTCATAATCGATGATCACGGGTTGTGGTTGAAATTATTGGTTCATTTATATACATATATATTATTTGTCTAACTAATTATTTGGTTTAATTATTACTTATTGAAAATCTAGTAATATAGCCTTGAGTTTTTTTTTTTTTAATTTTGTCAGGGTCAGAGTAAGGGTCAGAGTTTTTAACTCACTTATCATAATAACGCTTAAGCTCCCTGTATCGCTTACCACCACATTTGAGACACAGCTGCGATTTTCCTCGCACACCCACCCCACATCGTATGCAGGGTAGCGGACCGAAGCTTCCACGACGCACACTCTGTGAATGATACCCACATAATTCATTTCTGCATGATTTGTTACAAACAGTTACTGATCCTATCATAAACCACTTACAGTGATTCATTATATATAAATTCTTTATTTAAATACTTGTTTTAATTATAATATGGAGGAGTTCTAGAGATTATCCAAAATAAAACCCTGGAAAAATGCTAAATTCAATCACGATAGAGTATCCATAGATGTACCAAATAAGGGTCTAATAAGTGATGAAAGCATGATAAATAAAATCCATGAGGGATTTGATGAATTTAAACGCGATGGTGCATCTCACTGTTGGTCAACATTTCGAATCGATGGTAGTGTTAATGCTACCATGAACGACCAAAGAGCAGCAGTGATAATCTCGCATCTTGACCATAGAAAGTATTTTTTTTTAGAGTGAAATTCATTATCCGTTCTGAAACAGGAAATTGGATTATACGCGACAAATTTGATCCTGTATTGAAAGATAAAGGAGTTGCCATTGTGAGTCAGGATTCCAAACCAGGAACAATGACTAGGATTGTCAAACCGTATTACCAGAAATATTATCCCGTGACCGCGGTTGTTTATGGGATCTATCCGTTAAATGGCAAACGAAGTATTGAGAAATTAAAAACCATGAAACAGTCACCGCTGACTTTGTCAGGGACAAGGATAAATTGTGAAGCCGAACGAATAATATGGCATTTTACAAATGCGTTGAGTCGATCCCCCCAAAGGCGTTCCTTTTTTGGCTGTTTCGTTTCCACGAAATTCGTCTGGACTTCTTTCGTAGGTGGACCCTATTTCCTAGAGATAAAATATCATTCATGTTAAGAGTATACAGAGGGGACGCTATGGACCACATATATATATATATATATATATATATATATATATATATATATATATATATATATATATATATATATATATATATATATATATATATGTATATAATCTAACAGCATGTGATCTGCTCGAGTCCTTTCTTTAGTTGCAGATTTTTCGAAATCGGCTCTACGAATTTTCTTAAAACTTTCTCTACTATTAGAAATGGGTCTTTGTTCGAAACAGTGTAAGAGGCGTTGAAATCAAAATTCTCTAAGTAAGGTTCCCATGAGTACAAACTATTGATACCGTTTAGTAACATTGGCATGGTTTTTTCTTTGCCATCATCAGATTTCTTTTCCGCTTGCCTTTTATGTCATTGAAAATACACTGTTATCCCCTTTCTCACTGGAACCTATTTTAATCCGCTACCCTGGGCCAGTCAATTTTCTCTTTTACCGGCGTATTACTCTGATATAACTACGCCTATTTTCCACTATGGACACATAAACGGTATCAACCAAATCCCTTCTTATTGATTCCATTGTGTAATTTACTGGTTTTCTACTATAAATACGGCCATCTCAGGCACACCTCTATTATACGCCAGTAGATTTTAATATGGACTATGTTACCCCAGAGACAGTCATTCGGATAGGACCTAAATTCAGAAACTAGCGAACCATGGCATGATTCAATCTTACCAACACTCGACTCCGGGACTTTTGCCCCTAGTAACTGGTGAATTATTTCGGGCTAGGAATATTTTCATGGCGCAGAATCCCAATAATCAAACAAGTCTAAGAATTGCTCAAAACGGGGCGCTATCCAATGCGCAGAATCCAAATTTATTATATTATATTAATCTACAGATTCCAAAAAATCGGCTGCACGAATTTATTGTTAACGTTCCCTACATTTGGGAGAAATACCTAACTGCATATTGTCCGAGAGGCGTTTAAATCGATATATTCTAGTTAGAGGTTCAATAATTACAATCTTTTTAATTGATCCAAATTGTGGATCTTTTATCATACCCGGTCCCCAAAGATTGCCTCTTTTATGGCTGATTCCTCTCGATGACATTCATCAGGACTTCTTTACTGGCTCGACAATATTCCTTAGAGATAAAATGTCTGTAAACGTCACTTGTCAAAACTCTTTAAAGAGAAGTATTGGCCCACCTGTATAAGTAAGATATTAGTGTCGTTGCCGTATGTGCTGTATCACCCCACCCATCCCCCTTAATGTAGCCCCAATGTTTGGCAATCGGTTAAACAAATTCATTAAATAAATTTGGCTTATGTTGGAACAGATTCATGAATATAAAATATCCAGTAGAACTTGCAATCGAAATCGTTGAGGTACGGGTTTAATTCACACTAAGTATTATTTGATTTGACTCACACTGAGAATGTTTCATACACCTACCAGTATGCTTGTTTACCCAGTTCCACGGACTTCAAGACAACAGTCGATGTCATCTGAAGGCTTTTTAAACCCGAAGACTTATCTAAGCACATTATGAACACATAAGAGAAATCTACAATTTCACACTCGTATGGTTTTTGCGACGAAGGACTTTTTATCTTCATTAAGTAAGTTATTACCAATTAATTATGGAACTGTGAATAAAGAATAAAAACCAACTGGAAGTGAATAAGGAATAAGTTACCAAATGCATGTTGAAAAAGATGAATCGGGAATAAGTAACTGGTTACTTATTCCTTATTCAATCGGTAACTGGTTACTTATTCCTTATTCAATCGGGAATAAGTAATAAGGAATAAGTAACCAACTTGATGTCAATCCAAACAACATACATCGCATCGATAGGGTTACAATTGTTAAGACTACGTTAAAATCCCACATGCACATGTACTGGAACTGCTTTGTTACTAACACTAGAAAACAAGTGGGCAGATTAAATGGCAATTATCAATGATTAATACAGACATGATAATTAATTTGTCCCATTTGGGTTTACTTGCGGATGTACATATTTTTTTTCATATGTTATTATTACTGCTCATGTGTATTACACTGGAAAATATAAATGTCTCTGTCGGTCCTGACTAATTTAATAATTCTCCAGGGAGATAGCTACTTCCTGTTACCTAAACAGGGATATAGTCATATCCGCCTCACTTCTTTCAATGAGACAGAATATTATTGTGTTACCGTTAGCAATAATTATGTCTTATGTCATTCTTATTTACTGGTTATGTTTCATTCTATTTGTATCAAGCATCGAAACTTATTCCTCGGACTGACAGCGTGTGCCACAGCAAGAACGTTTTAGTATACTGCAATATTCACAATCTGCAACCTAAAATTGAATTGATTTATGCAGATGATACACAGTTTGACATAATGTCCTTTAATGAAACTTGGCCATATGAATCCGCATTGAAAAATAACTGGAAAAAAATAAATTTGGAGAATATGAGAATAGTAATAGTTGCCACTTGGAGTACGGTTGGGGTATTATGTTAAGAGGAGACGTGGAGGATAGCCTGAAGCATGAAAACTATCAGCAAAAGTGAATTAATTGGTTTAAGATGTATCATGGTTTTGCTCCAAATCACTTACAATTAATTAAATACTTCATTTAATCCATTGTTCTTAAGAATGATGTTTACAACAAGTAATCATCGAAAACTATTCGTCCTCGTTAGCAACGATTCACACTTTATACAAAATTAGTTCTGTGGAACACATTCCAGACTGAAATAGCTAGTTACCCAATTATGTAAAATTTTAAAACTTATCTTAATCGTTACCTATTCATGTACAATTTTAAAACTTACCTGAATTGGAACAAAATTAAAAAGTGTAAGTATTATTTTCTTGGTGATTAAGTTCAGCATATGACATTGAAAAAAAAATGCAGTAGATTAAATAATGATTTATTCATGAATCATGTTGCTAATAATATGTGATGCACCTTCGGACACGTCGAAACAATCGTGCACCTTCGGAGAAGTCGAAACAATCGCGCATGTTCGGGACAAGTCGAAACAATTGCGCACCTTCGGACAAGTCGAAACAATTGCCCACCTTCGGACAAGTTGAAACAATTGCACACGCTTCGAAAAAGTCGAAACAATTGTGCACTTTCTATTGGAATGTCTAAAATATACAACTCCGATAAATTGCGTCACTTGCAATGAGAACATTTTTAGCTTGCAATCCAATGTATTCTGAGAAAACTAATATTTATGACAGCACGAACTTTCATTAAATTATCAAAATGGTTTCCAAATTGATGCACGAGTCACAACCAAATACAAATGATAAAATCATACAGGAGAGAAAATGTTTAATTTGTACTCTACGGAGATTCGAACCTAGGTCCGCTGGTAAACGACACCCGTCTCTTTTTCTGCATATACGAGCCCATATTCCCTCACCATTAAGCATACATCAACAAAACATAATTATACTCAATCGCTGTTATATGCAATCGTGTGTAGCAGACAAACTCGCATATGCTCAGCTAAGAAAGCATTGAAGCGTATTGTATGAAAAACTATAAACGAATTTAAGAAAAATCACTTGAAGCACATATGCTTGAACGATTCATCCTTAAAAAAATTAAAAAATATTCATCATTGTATTGAACCCACCATTTTGTGGCAAATATCAAGGTCAAGCAAAGATCTTAACATTTCAAATGTTAAGCCGAGTTTATGGTCACTGCATACGGTATGGTGTTTGATAATAGTCAACCTAGCAATACTTTGGATTTCTTTGACTCTATGGTCTTAACGTAAGTAACAAAGAGAGCGTAAACCTACAAGTTTCTGAAAAATTCAACACGTATTTTATTTCCCTAGAGTTCAAAGCGTGGCTTTAAAATGATGTTACATTATTGACATTTGCATCCGATCTAGGCCTAAACGTTTTATCACAAGTCCAAATGTATGAAGTTTCGACTGAATTACAGTGGTATTCCAAACAAGTTCCAAATAAGTTCCAATAATAAATGGCTACCTTTAGGAAACGATGAAAAATGAATGCATTTACCTAAATTATCCAGCTTAGTTGCCCCACAGGGGAGGGGCCCCGAGTGGCCGAGTGGCCGAGTGGTCTAAAGCGCTCTCCGTTACGGATCACTGCCATCTCACCTCTGTGTGGGTTCGAGTCTAAGATTCGGCTAATGTAGTCATGTGAGAAAGCTTGCCAGTAGCTTCTCTTGGGTCGGTGGTTTTTTCTGGGGGTTTTCTCGGGTTCTTCCTCCACCAATAATACAGGTCGCCATGTATAGCCTATTCTGTGCTGAAAAATGGCGTTAAACCCTACAACAACAACAGCAACAACAACTATCACTCAGGTAACTTTATTTTACAGCATTGACTGCGTCGTTATGTAACTAATATTTATATAGGTTCTGAACCTTGAACATTGCTTTGTGTACGTTATATATAATGTTGAAGTGGGGGAATATGCGAATAACCCATTTATCTGCAGATAACACCATCAAGATTTCATACATATACTGGAAAATCTTAACCTTAAAACGTTTGCTTATTTCCTGTCTAATTCATTTCGTTATTCGATTCACTGGAGTGGACTAGGTAATCCCACTTAAACAGTAGACACGACTATATCACCTTTTTCCGTAATGGCAGGAACAATTTTTATCAGGTGACGCGTGTATGGCACAAACTATCACAATATTGACAGATGGAAACACAGAACATTCATTCTTCTGTATGTACGATATTGCAATTTATATATGTGTTTTTACGTCATTTCCTTGTCATTCATGTGTTTGGTCTGGACCACTTTTCTTTGTTATTATTAAGCAATTAAAGAAGGAAATGAAAACGGACTCGAATGATTGGTTCGTTCCAGAATTACGTCAAACATAAACGCAACTGTCATGTGTTTGGACAATGTAACTCAATTTTGAGTTTAAGATTACATCTAGTGTATTCGGTACAGTATATTTTACCGGATAATCATATTTTTAATCTGCACATTTTCTTATAAAACAAACATGACAATTAAGACTTTAAATTTTGTCTACTATATTCTTCTTTTAATTAAGAACTGACTTAATAAAGCAGAGCATTCATATATATCGGTACACACCTATACACCTAACTATCTACCAACCTACTTACATACATACTTACCTACCTACGTACATACATACATACATACGTACGTACGTACGTACGTGCGTGCGTGCGTGCATGCATGCATGCATGCATACATACATACATACATACATACATACATACATACATACATACATACATACATACATACATACATACATACATACATACATACATACATACATACTCTGTGTTAATGTCTGTTTGGAAGATGAATCTTGAAACAAAAGTTTACTGTTTCAAAGAGAGATTGTGGAATCAGGATTTAAACTTTAATCTTCCGCAAGTGTCCACTTTGATGAAACACACGCTATCTGGATATTCGGAAAATGTTTGCCTCATAAAATACGGTGCTTCTTAAAGATTTCGTGTTTAAAAGTGTGTTGAGTTTTCTTCTGAGGATGTGTCCCATTGGGGATTAGTTGCAGACAGTCACGCATATGCATCTAGTATGGCAGCACTAAATGATGAACGCAATATTATATTTGAGATTAGAGTAGATTCACGCTGACGTTAAGACGATGACACAATTTCACATCCTGTTGGGTACGAGAGTGGGAATGAATGTATGACGAACAAATTTCAAATGTTTGGCGCTAGAAGGATTAGACCGGCTTTATACGTTAGATTAGGCAAATTTACATATTCGTTTCTGACCATCATACCTACTATTTATAACTGTTGCCTCTAGGTGTTACGAGGGAGATGGAACGCGATAATCTATTTAAAAGGTGCGAGTCAAATAAAAATAATTCCAAGTCCCTCAAGCTGCTTAGGATGCTTTTATTGATCCTTGTTCCTTTTATATTACCTTTCCTGTTAATGTCCTTGCTCATGTGATTACATATTTGTTCCTCAAATTATTCAATTTCTAGGATATGTTTCACCTATAACAGTATATTTGCATATTTTCGCATTTATCTACCTACATACATACACACATGCATTCACATATTTAATTATATCTACATCTATACAGATATACCTACTTACCTATCTACATGCATACAGACATACACACAATACATACATACATACATACATACATACATACATACATACATACATACATACATACATACATACATACGTATGTTACGTATATTTGATTTAAGTAATTTATTTTTGTTTTAATTGTTTGTTTCTCAGATTCAAATTTGACATTTTAAGTTTAAGATTCATTAATTAGGAGATATTTGTTATAGAACGTGGGATGACCTATACTCTACGAATAAACACCAGATGTTGACCTCATTTCTGACCTGTCTTCAGAGTTGTAAACATGCTTTTAAAATGATTGGTTGATTCCAAGGACATTATGGAGCTTTGTTATAAACATCTTTCTATTTTTAGTTCTTGAGAGTAAAAATAACTGATTCTCATCTGGGTCATACGGTGTGTACGAGATTTTTTGAACGTAAATTTGTTCTAAAGATTCTAGAAGATCATGTGACCCCTTCCTTTTTGCGTAAAAACAGGTTTACAAGTGATGTTTCAGAGCGAGCTATTTAGTAGAAGTTGGGCCGTTAGAATATTAAGTTGTATTGTTTCGAGTTATTTTGAATTACTGGAAATTATTTCAATTCATTTGGATCAAGAAGATTTATTTTGTTATTTATTTGGAAAATAATTGTGCTCATTGAATTTTATAAGACCAGAACTGACTTCATCACGTGACATCGTCTTCCATCTTGGATGCTTCACCAAGATTCAAACTGGGAATAATTAGGACATTTTATTACCACGACTTTTGCAATTTCACTAGTGGATTATATTTTGAGTTATTTTTGGATTAATTTTGGGAATTGTTTCTTAAAACCGTAAGATTATTTTTCTTTTCTGGAAAATACTTGTGCTCAACAAATTGTTTATTAAGTTTTTACAAGCTTCTTATTTTCACTCTTTCTATGTTTTTGTTTATTCGAGCCTAAGCACGTAACATAGAAATTGGGAGCTCGTCCGGGATTGGGATCAATTGGAATTTGGCTAGAATTCTTTTCAGAAAACGTTTGTTTTAAATTTGAATTCCCTTAGTTTTTTAAATGCCTTTTAAATCTTCAGTGAGATTGACAGCCTTGTATTAAAATATCATCTAAAGTAGAAATATTTCTTTCTAATCCTACTCAGGAGCAATTAGATCCTTTCAAAAAGGATGAGCTGATTCAACTTGCCAGAAAATATGATCTTTCTGAAGTCAATGCTTCTTTAACGAAACAAGATATCAAAAAGATTTTGGTCCAGTATTTGGTAGAAAAGAATGTTTTGGAAAAAAGTGCTTTGATTTCGGTCAGTAAGTCTGCATCAGACTGACATTAAAATAAAGAAATTATAATTAAAATTCAAGATGGAATTCGACTTGAAGAATCTGGAATTTCAAGAAAGGGAGAAAGAAAGACAATTACAATATGAAAAAGAGTGGGGAGAGATAGAGAGAGAGAGAGTGAGAGAGAGAGAGAGAGAGAGAGAGAGAGAGAGAGAGAGAGAGAGAGAGAGAGAGAGGAAAGGGAGAAAGAAAACAATTACAATATGAAAAAGAGGAGAGACAGAGACAGGAAAGGGATAAAGAAAAACAATTACAATATGACAAAGAGGAGAGAACGAGACAGGAAAGGGAGAAAGAAAAAAACAATTACAATATGACAAAGAGGAGAAAGAAAGACAATCTGAATTTCAAAAAAAGCCGATGAACATTCGGTTACAAGAAATACAAATTGATAAAGAGAGAGAGAAGGAAGAAAGGGAATATCAATGTAAAATGAAAGAAATAGAACTGGCAAGTGAAAAACACCTTCATACTTCAAATCCAAATTTAAGTTTTGATTTAGCGAGGAATATTAGATTAGTGCCCCCTTTAAGAGAAAAAGAAGTAGACAAATACTTCATTCGTTTTGAAAAAGTTGCAGAAAATTTAAAGTGGCCAAGGGAGCTATGGACTCAATTATTGCAATGTGTACTCACTGGTAAGACTAGTGAGATTTACACTTCACTGTCTGTTTACCAAAGTGGTGACTATGATGTGGTTAAAGAATGCATTTTAAGGGGTTATGAGTTAGTCCCTGAAGCTTATCGGCAAAAATTCAGAAATTACAGAAAAGAAGCTGGACAAACTCATATCCAATTTGCTAGAGAAAAAGAGCAGTTGTTTGATAGGTGGTGCTTAGCCAAGAAAGTCAAACAATATTATCAAAATCTCAAGCAAATTATATTAATTGAAGAGTTCAAAAACGTTAAGTCTTATCTTGATGAGCATAAGATTGAAACCTTGGAGAATGCTGCTCGACCTGCTGACGAATATTCTTTGACACATAAAATTAATTTTGTTAACAAGACTTCTACTCAACAGTCTTCTGGCAGAAAAGTATAAATGCTTAATACCAGACCTTTTAAAACTCAAACTAGCACAACTTTCAAAAATCAAACTTCAGAGAAGCTTGATTCTAGATCCTTGTCTTTTCCGACGTGTACCTATTGCAACAAAAAATGACACGTTATTTCTGATTGCTACAAATTGAAAAAAGGCATCAGAATCAAGACAGACCTGTTCCAAATGCTCTTATTTCTAAGAGGTTGAGGTCACGGTCATGTATTGAAAGCAATACATTTGTTGGGTCTAATAAATCCCAGTCTGATTTTATTATGGAGAATTATGAACCATTCATATCGAAGGGTTCTATATCACTCTTGGGTGATTCAGCCAATCCCACCCCTATTAAAATTTTAAGGGACACAGGAGCTTCTCAGAGTCTTTAATTGTCAGGTACTTTGCCTTTTTCTGAGAAGTCTTCTTCCAATGAAAGTGTTCTTATTCAGGGAGTAGAGTGCGGCTTTGTTAATGTTCCTCTCCATTGTGTAAATTTGTCATCAGACTTAGTATCAGGACCTGTGACAGTCGGAACAGTCTCGGATTTACCCGTTGAGGGCATTCATTTATTGCTAGGCAACGACTTACCTGGAGACAAGGTTGTGGTTGATCCACTTGTAACTGACAAGCCTAATTTGGATCAGAAAGTTGATCCAATTGAAAACGAATTCACTGATATATTTCAAGCTTGTGCAGTTACCAGAGCTATGGCAAAGAAAGCACTTGAGAATGATGTTGATGAAGACAGTATTCCTTTAGCTCACACGTTTATAGGTCAGGCTTTTGATGAGGTCACGTTTACTCCTTGTTTGGACCAATTATAAGGTATTGATCATAGTGATCCTCTTTTTACAACTCATTCTCTTTATTCTAATCAGGGTGATAAACGACAGCCACTTGTCGTCAAATAGGAGAAAGATCCTGAGATCTCCTGTTTGTTTCAAAGGGCCGTAAGTAAGACTGAAGCCACTGAAGTACTTGTCTGTTATTTATTTAAAAATGGAATTCTTATGTAAAAATGGAGACCTTCCGAGGTACCTGCTGGTGATGAGTGGTCGTTGAACTATCAAATAGTAGTTCCAAAACCTTACAGACAGGAAATACTTAATCTGACCCATGGAACTCCTTTGGCTGGTCATTTAGGGATTAATAAAACTTATCACAAGATCTTGACTCACTTCTATTGACCAAAAATCGAACGTGATGTTGCCGAATACTGTAGATCTTATCAAATGGTAGGAAAGCCCAATAAGAAGATACCTAAGGCTCATCTACAACCTATTCCTGCCTTTGACGAACCATTTAGTAGAATTATGGTAGACTGTGTAGGTCCTTTACCCAAGACCAAGTCAGGTAACCAATACCTGTTGGCCATTATGTGTGCGTCAACAAGGTTTCCAGAGGCAATTCCGTTGAGGAATATAAAATCTAAAACAATAGTAAAAGCTTTGATAAAGTTTTTTTTTTACTCAGTATGGCCTTCCCAAATCTGTTCAGTCTGATCAAGGTTCAAACTTCATGTCTGGAATTTTCCAACAAGTTATGTATAAATTGGGCATTCAGCAATTCAAATCTTCTGCCTGTCACCCTGAGAGCCAAGGGGCATTAGAAAGATTCCATCAGACTTTGAAAAATATGATCCGATCATATTGTTTTGATACGAATAAAGATTGGGATGAAGGCATTCATTTACTATTGTTTGCTGTTAGACAATCAATTCAAGAATCTTTAGGCATCAGTCCCTTTGAACCGATTTTGGACACACTGTGCGTGGATCATTGAAGTTATTGAAAGAGATGGCCTGTACTCTACGAATAAACACACGTTGCCTCATCTCTGACCTGGCTTCAGAGTTGTAAACAAGCTTTTAAAATGATTGGTTGATTCCAAGGACATTATGGAGCTTTGTTATAAACATCTTTCTATTTTTAGTTCTTGAGAGCAAATATAACTGATTCTCATCTGGGTCATACGGTGTGTACGAGAATTTTTGAACGTAAGTATGTTTTAATGATTCTAGAAGATCATGTGACCCCTTCCTTGTTTACGTAAAAACAAGTATATAAATGATGTTTTAGAGCGAACTATTTTAGTAGAAGTTGGGCTGTTAGAATATTAAGTTGTATTGTTTTGAGTTATTTTAAATTACTGATAATTATTTCAATTCGTTTGGATCAAGAGGATTTATTTTGTTATTTATCTGGAAAATAATTGTGCTCATTGAATTTCATAAGACCAGAACTGACTTCATCGTTTTCCATCTTGGATGCTTCACCAAGATTCGAACTGGGAATTATTAGGACATTTTATTACCAGGACTTGTGCAATTTCACTAGTCGATTATATTTTTAGTTATTTTTTGATTTTTTGGGAATTGATTCTTCAAACCGTAAGTTTATTTTTCTTTTCTGGAAAATATTTGTGCTCATTAAATTGTTTATTAAGTTTTTACAAGCTTATTATTTTCACTCTTTCCATTTTTCTGTTTATTCGAGCCTAAGCACGTAGAGAGATGTCTATTTATGACAGTCACTAAATAAAAGGTTGTCTTATAAAGTCTTTAACCATTACCCACAAAAATGCATCACTTCGTCATGAAAAGTGTCAACTTAAGACTTTATTTTTTGTTTGACCTTTGCTGGTGCACTGGTCACACAGTTAACACTGGTGCACACTTTTAAAAGTCGTCTCCTTCAGAGACAAAATATACTATTTATATAGGACTTTATCGTGCTGACATCAAATATGACAATTAACACCATCAATTGTTAACTGTTTCAAAGATAGTTAAGTTTTATACTTTACGTTTATGTTTATTGTGTAGATAGTATAATTTTAATCATAAATTGGAAACCTAGGTCTTTTCATGTATTTATGGTCACTTTGCACGACTTATTTCCTCTGTCCTGTTTATGTAACACTTAAAAAAAACAGCAAACGGGTTATATAAACAAAATATGTTTTAAAACAAAAGAAAACATTCTATTAGGTCATTGACTAATATCATGCAGTCATGAAATGGAGCATCTCTTGTCAAGAAATAACCTGCAAGCGAAAACTTACACTATTCGATATCGAATGCCATTGTGTGTGGGGGTCTTGTAGCTGCATTTTACTCACGTTTCCTTAGCAATCAAATGACTTTCAGGAGCTGCTATGAATAGCAATGAACCTGCTACGAAACAATCCTCTTCGTCAGAACTATCTTATTCAGACGACATGGATATTCAGTTGAAATTTTAATTCGTTTCCAATTATAATAAAATAGTTATTAAATACGTTTTCTTTCAGTTATGCAATCTGGATTCGCACTTCTGGAGGCAGGTTCAATCAGAAGCAAAAACGTCACCAACATTTTAATCAAGAACGTTTGCGATTCATGTAAGTACATGTTTAGAGTGAATCAAGGAATTGGTATTAAAATTGATTTTTTTTGCATTTAGTAGCATTAAAATGCCGGTTTGGATCTTTTACTCCCATGACCCAAAGTCACTCCAATTATTTGGCAAGGAAGAAATGCGTAACCTGTTGATTTTTAATCATCCACTAAAGTAGTCAAAACGTATACACGTTCTTTAGGCTGATTGTTACGAAGAAATTAGGAAGAAGAAACTAGCAGTGCTAAATTGTTCAATACTTGCCAGGTTATTTAAAGCTTGCTGTGTGATTACATTATCTACAACAGATGCAGATTGTATCAAAACGGGCGATCTTTCGTGTCTTAAATTTTGTGTGTGTGTGAGAGAGAGAGAGAGAGAGAGAGAGAGAGAGAGAGAGAGAGAGAGATAGAGAAACTACTTCGATTTAATTTGCAACATGTCAGAACAGTTCTTGCTAAGATAAAAAAATAACTTAATATTTCGAGTAAAAGAGCCGAAAATATCCGACTGACATTTAATTACTTCTTTTGCCTATCATTACACGAGGCATCAATATTAATGGCTTATTTGTAATATTAGGTCTGAAAGAAATGGGTCAAGTACATGTTTCCAACGACTTCGTAACGCTAATTACGTCGTTATCATTTAGACTCCCAACATAAAATAACAGACATGATAACTAACCCAATGAATTATCAGACGCAAGATGGCTGGTTCGAAGCTAAGTTTAGGACAAATATTCTTGGATTTATAATTAGGGAAACAACTGAAATCTCGTTGGAGACTGTGAAAAAAAAAGAGTTAATGTGATAATTAGAGATCGATTTCAAGAATAGGTACGTGGGAATAATCGTTCTATTGTATTTGAAGTTGATTTGAACTGTGCACATTAGTTGGCTGCGAAACCTTACATGTTTACTATTATCATTGTGACAGACTTTCAAAGAACCGATTCAGAAGCACAGCTTAATGGAGATAGTTCCATGCATGTTTAATAATTACTGTGGTATATAGTGGGAAAAAAATCAGATTGATTCTGATATTATTTTTCTGGGAGTTACCTGAGGTATCTAAAACGGTATTATACTAATACGCGACTTGGATATAAAGTTAAACACAGAGAAACATCGATCGAAGTATCGTCTGAGTGCCTCATAACGATTTCACAAAGAAGTTCAAAGATAAAGAGATCACATTTGATAAATGAATTAACGTGGCACTAAACTATGACAAACATACAAAGAAAAGAAAAGAAAATGTAATGATGATAAAGTCAAAGAAATGTAATGTTTCTGACTACATTGCCCACTGCCTCTGAAATTGTAATGATTTTAGAGTATGTTCTAGTTGTAATGGTGATGACCAAGAGTAGGCCACTCGAACGTATGTTTTGGAGAATATTATATTGGAATAAAATATGAACAGCTATATAAAATTAATATACTTCTAGGTAGAACAGAAGTAACGCGAGAAATTAAGAATGGTTGTTGCTGATTACAGCCCAAATATATGAAATTTACAAGATGTTTGACACTATTACGCATGTATGGCAGTTTTACAAACATTCTGTTGTTATTGTACTATGTGATGGGTCATTCAAGGGTATTGACCCGGTCTTCATTCTGAAATGTATTTTATCTAGCGATACAAATAAATGTACGCTGAAAGGATACTTAAATAGGCACGTTTAATTATTTGACAATGACTAATTTACAATTCAGTGTTTGAGAGTTGGTGAACTCCATTGTTTTTTTTTTAGCAGAACATACTATTAGAGGCTTATGACGAGATACAATGTGAGTGGAGGAATCCATGGAATCTGCTTACCCATTGTCGGCATTGTATGGGCCACTTTTTATGCTCCGAGAAGCACAAATCATAGCTGAGATAAATAAATCCTCCAGCCCGTTTAGAATTATAGCATTTGATGCTTCAAACGTGAGTATGCGACTTTGTGCAATACTCATTGTTGGACAACATGAGTTTATTTGGGCAGAAATGAAATTCAGACACGTTCTCCATTATGTATGGGTTTATTTGTTACGGATGATTGCAACATTGCGTTGGTTTATTGACAGGACCATCTAGTAGTATTTCACACCAAGATCAACGAAAACCTCTCTCTCTATATCACATCATCATTAAAAAGCTAAGGCTGCTCTGGGGTTAAAGGAGATATTTTTCTGGATATGTATTTGGTTATGCTGCTTTAAAACCCTAAAAGGACCCCCCACCCGCAAATAAAGAAAGCAAACGAACCAAAAATGGAGAGAAAAAGGTAAAAGACCAACAATCCCTCAAAATAGACAAACGAGGATAATACAATAGACACAAAAGACACGCTTCTCCAAAACCACCTAGTACATCTTCAAATTCACAGCGATTTAAAGAAAAGAAAGTTTTCTTGAATTATTTAGCAGCGTTTGAGTATCTCAGCGTTCCATTAGAAAGATCGTTAAGACACGAAAGCGTCTAGGAAAACGAAAACACGTTGCTGACAAAGTACCATGCAAAGCTTCTTACGTAATAGTTTGATGTTACGGGCGAACTGAACCACCAGTGTATTATCGCGTCCATCGGTCCAGCTTGATTCGACAGCAGCTCTATTTGTCAGCAGTCCTGACTATGACTGATAACATTCGTCAGTTGTCTGCAACCATTCATTGCTGGATCTGTGAAAGTAACTTTGGTAAAGGGCATATTAGCTAGGAATCTAACATCGGGGAACTATGTAATCGCGTATAGATAGTTTGTAGCCAACACAGACCTGCCCCTTAAAACGCTGTGTACCAAATCGATTACATGACAATTCGGTTTTGGGGATGTGACTGGTTTTGATAAACTTCAACAGAACGCGATTCTTGATCGCATTTGTTATAGTATCCAGTTATGGATGGGATCAAGTAGCGCCATAAATAACTAATCAGCCATGGCAATTTTACTACGCTATTGTGTTATTAAATCAAGAACAAAGATGGACCGTACATTTTACTGATATAAAACAAATCGCAGCTAAGCAACAACTGCGACATGAAATCATCAAGAGAACCGCGTTCATCGTAAAATACAAACGAGCGTGATTGGTAATCGATCATATTTCTTGGCATGCCGCGCCTACAGCTGTTGGTCTCGGTGTGATGCAGCCAAAACACCTATTACATCGACAACAATTTAAACTGTTGTTGGAGCTTTATCAATAATAACTGTTGTTTCTGTTCGTGCTAAAATTAATTTCGAAATGATTGTATTCACGATTGCGCAGTTATTTAGAGTTGCTTGCATCAGCACGATGTCCGAATACAATTACTAAAATGTATTTTTGTTGAACTGGAGAATAATATGATTTTAAATTAGCATGACCAAATTTGAGACTTCTGGTTGAAATGGCAAATCAACCAACAACTGAGAGTTCAGATAACACAAGTCACAAGACATTATGCCGTTGCGGATTTACAGACAATACAAGTCGAGCAATGATAAGTATATATAGTAATTTATAGTAATTGTCACCCAACCAGATATTTCGATAACTCGAAATATTCACATATTTTTTCGATATTAATAGAAGCTGTTCTGACACTGTGCTGATTCAATCAAAATAACTTATCTACCACTGTATTTAAACGCGCTCAAACCCGACCGTAAATGATATAATCTTAATTAGTTGTGGATGATGTAATTACAAAGTAATCTTAATATGTCATGACAAATATTGATTAATTCGGCACTGTTGGCTATCTCGAAGTCGTATACATCCTAAATAACGTGTATAGGTTCTGCCTAATTCTTGTGGATTAATAATCCAAAGCGATGTACATTTGTTGCGTGCTTGCCAAATAGTGGAGAGTGTTTTCTTCAGAAAAAGGTATACCGTTTAATGTAGTAGGTAAAATCTATGCGATGCCGTTTGGTGAGAAAGAATATCAAATAGCAAACGACAGGCCATTTAAGTACAGTCACAGCAATTTAATGGTTCGAATGTTGAGCAAATCATACTATGTTAAGAACTTGAAGCCTGCTTTCCGTTTTGAATTTGTTACAATGAATTTCTTGATGGAGCCGATTTAATGATTACATGAATTTATAATAGAATTTCTACATCGTTGTAACATTTTAAGATCGTCTGAGAGACAGAGACCAACAGTCAGAGATAGAGAGAATGACAGAAAAGAGGAAAAATGGAATGCCTAAATATGAACTTAGGAGCTAAGAAAATACATACGTTCAGATATATTTCCTAAACGACGAAAAATAGCTACAAATTCGACATTCGCTATGGTATCAATGAAAGTGACATTCGTTAGATGTATAAACAGAACTGAATTAATTTTATGTTTCGTGATAACATCTAGATTAGCTTGACAGCGATTGGCTGAAAAGTGTTGGTGAGCCATGCCCGATGAATTATTCTCTCCGGACTGAAAACTAGAATATGAGTGTACGTTTTGATATTATACATTCCTCTTCCTTTACACTTTTCAATATCCATAACCTTACATTATACATTTAATTCAAAGAGAATTGAGATTAATCAATTAAATTTCACTGGATTTAAAAGTATTGCCACACGGACGTAAGACCCGGAACAAAAGAGCTAGGATCTAGTTGTATAATGCGGACGTATCGATCGAGCATCTGTTTTGATCGCCAGATTAGCTTATTAAGATACAATGGGTAATATATTTCAATTTTTCGTTATGAACTAAAATAATAACATAATTTATTACGCACACATTTAATCTTACATGGTTGGCATGGCATTCCATTCGTACATGTCATCTGTATATCCGCCCTGACCTAGTACCGTTTCGCTAACGTTCGCTCATTTACACTTGCAAGTATAAATCGATATATGGGGGTTGAACATCACGAAATCACGATACGGGTTAGATGGTATTGCTTAACGGTTACATTTTTCAAATGGAATGATATGGACAGCATAACAACGTTATGCAACACTATCTTTTCCAAATAAGTGAAACTACATAGTATTAAAAAAAGAATATTAAAAGGAAAATGTTTCATTTTTTGTAAACTTTATATTTACAGTTATCTGCGGTGTATCCTACTGGCTTTTTGGCTTTGCATTCGCATATGGAGATGGAAATCAATTCATTGGCCATACGTACTTCGCGATCACTGACCTTCCTGCCAATCGCTACGGATACTTTTTCTTTCAGTTCACCTTTACTGCAACTGCCGCTACTATTGTCTCGGGAGCGATGTCCGAGCGGTGTGAATTTATGGCCTATTTTATTTTCAGCTTAATCATGACTGGTAAGAGACTTAAACAAAACCACGTTAAATCGATTAAGTTTTTTTCCTGACAAATGTTGTTCTTAAGAGGTTAACACCATTTTCAGCACATGCTAGGCTATAGATGGCGGTCACTGTAAGGTCTGGGTGATGAACCTGCAAAGTCTCGTTAATAATCATATACCAGTTGGAAGCTACTGGTAATCCATGTGACATTTCCACGTTTACCGAAAGTGAGACTGTAACTAAAATGTAAATTTGAAGACAGGATACACACATAAGGTATTGTGATAACAAAAGACGCTGATTACTCTACAAAGCCAGCGTATGCAAAACGTATATGACTGTCAGTTTCCTAGCTGAATAGTCTTGGTTTTAGACATCGTTGTCTAATTGCTCGTTTCGTACTATGGGTTTTTGTTTTTAATAGGCATGTGAGGTTCTTGAATATATAATGGCTAGTAAAATCGGGATCACTTGCTTAATTAGAAGAAGAAATCGTCTAAATTATATTGATTTGCAAATGTTACGACAATTAATTCAGACAGAATCCGGTTTTGATTTCTGATTGTTGCAATTGATATGACGGAAGAGTTAAAACTAATCCTGTTTTGAGTATCTTAATGTACGTATAATACCACTCGAACACTATTGAGGATAACTACTTTTCTTTTGAATTGATATAAGGAAATATTTCACACGTTATTGGAAACATTGAATTGTAAGACGTGGTGATGTCTAAAGTGACAATGCATCATATTTCAACCTAACGAGTGAAATATTGTTTGTTATACCTACTAGAACTTAATAGATGTTCTATTTATTATATATTTTAAGGCAAAAACCTTTGATTTGCATGGATTTCTCCCTGTACTATGTCAATGCGATTAACGGCTGCATGTGCACATCGATACAAAGAAGGTTACAAGAGTGACATTTTGGGGAAAATTTAGATTGTACACATATTACTTTAGATTGTGAATATTATCAATTTAAATAATGTTTTCATTCGATAAAGAAGATACCTTATTTTCATTAACATATTTCTTACGCGGATTAATACATTCAACATTGCTTTGGTTTGGGTACTATAATAACATGACAGAACAGTCGACAGACACAAGAGCTTGACTTGATTAAATAACACATTTTATTTAATAATATGAAAATTGGTTTAAATTTAAAAAAAACTGATTTCAGACACGACTTTGTATGTTGTCAAGTTTGCAGTCTATTTCGGTAACTAAACTAAGGCTACACTCGAATTTCTTTGTTACTAAAGTTTGGTTAACATTCGATTCTTTTCGTACCTGATTTCCCAGTCGGTTCCAGAGACAATTATGGTTATAATGACAGTTTCATAACTACTTAAACAATATTATTTATATATTTAATCGCTTGCTGTCTTAAAAATATTTTTCATTTGTCCTTGAGTGGAATTGGTATACGATGAAGAGAGAGAGAGAGAGAGAGAGAGAGAGAGAGAGAGAGTAAACTTAAAGAGGACAAAATGTGAAATAACGTGTCCGAATAACATACACATCTGAAGTTTTCTTCCACTGATATATTTCAATATCTCATAATAATATAATAAAATGTCGATCTCGTTGACATTACAAGATTACAAAGGTGGCAACATGTCTACGAATATTCTCTGACCATCAGTTTTCAAATACATTCAGGGATTATTATATTTCCTTTTTAATCATTCGTATTGAAAATCCTGTAAATTCTTTGCTTTGTCTCTGTTTAAATGTTACCTTTGCTTTGCCTGTTTCTAATATTTGTTTTTTAAATAGGGTTCTTACTCACATATATTTACTCTTGTTTGAGTTATTGGCGTTTAATTTTCATCTTCCTGCAAAACAATACATTAGTGTCATGTACTTTAAATTGTGGATTCGGTAAAAAGTCTAATATTTTCTACAGAAAACCGAGTTTCGGTTGGTTTGTTGGTTGATAGCAACCATGAAAGCCACACATAAAGTGTGCAATCGCAGGTGCTAAATTGGCTTTTTACACATTTCATTTTAGATCTTATTTTGAAAGCTGGGCCGGACTGTATTTAATCACCTAAACATAGAATGTTTCATTTGCATTTGTATATACTCATATACTCGTGAACGATAGATACAGGTGTTAAGCAAGCTAATAACGTCCAAAACGTCGATACAAAACTTATTTCAGTCAAACCTGAGTGATGCATTTCCTTCACGTCTTATCTTCAGGGTTTATTTACCCACTGGTGACTCACTGGACTTGGTGGCATAACGGATTTCTCGTCAGAGGAGTAGATTATGGAGGCGATATAGGACAAATTGGATACCAGGTTAGTTATATGACTAGCTCCAGGTGCAGGAGGGGGAATTGATTTGAAGGCAAGGAGAATTTGAATTATAGCGACATTGTATCTTTGAATCCAAAGCTTTTGAGTTTAGTAATTATTCCTGATGGAATTCAATCTTCAATCATTTATGTTACCATATTACGTGAGTGCAGTACGCTCTGTTGCATGTTCTTTCTTGGGTCGGGTGGGGTTGTTTATTTATGATTTATATTCCGCTTGATGTCATTACATTTATTCGTTCGATATGAGTTAAAATGAGCAAAGTAAAATTGATATAGTGTAAGTAATTAAACTTTAGATTTTGTACATATTAATAGTGATAACTGTACCAACATCACAGAATTCAAACTATACGGATATAGTTCACTAATTCAAATTATAGTACGCTCTGAGAATGAGTGTATAATGACATTGTATCGGTTTGCATTTTACCTGTTTTGACCCCAATGGGTCCAGCCGATTTCATTTTGTCCATTATTACCCTGTGGGTACATGAAATTTGTCCGCTAAGTTTATTTTGTCGGTTTGCATCTTCCCTAGTGGGTAGAACAAGTTCAGACTTAGTATTACGATTCTAGTGTCTTAAAAGAAGTAATTGAAAATGTGAGAACCAACAAACTTCGTAAAATTCAACAAAAACATTATTTCCCTAGAATACAAAATGAAAATGTAAACATAACTGACAGTATTGTGAAAGCAGATCCCAGTTAAATTAGGATTCCCAATATATAAAGTTCCAGATAAAATGTACTGGTGTGTCAAATAATTCCAATACAAGTTCTTTATGTACCTGTAGTGACATGCAGTCTATATTGTTCTAAAGAACCAATGGCCTGACTTGTAATTATTTTCCAACAGACTTTTGAAGAATCGCAATACTGCAATGCAAGAACTCCTAATCAAAGAAGGAGCTGAGCTAATATAAACCTCAAAGTGTTCCCAAGACAATACCAAAGACAAACATTCCTGCAAGATTGTAGAATCATTTATCCAGTGCTTGATTATTGTTTTCTTTAAGGAAGATCCATGCCATTTGTATCCAATCGAATCAATACTCCATCCACTCTTACATCTCTTGCATCATTATATACCAAATATTAAATATAATTTCTTAAACATTCTTTTTTGTTAGGATTCATTCTGTTTAAGATTGTCCTTTACGTCTTGATTGTATAATTTTAACATCAAGAACCGAATGAATGACCATATCCCAAAATCTTCAAAGAGAACAACATCCGCAGCTTTTATCAATGCCAGGCTTTTATGAATGCCACCTCGCATATACAGATACGCCTAATTTTGACAAACTTTTTACATGGGTATACATGAGCATAGTTTAACTGCAATGTATGAAACAAGCTAATCAAAACTTAATTTTGTCACCCTGATAAGACCTATTTTAAAGAATTAGAATATTATCTGGGATCCAGCATAAAATAGATGAAATAGAAACAATACAAGTCGTGGCAAGTATATTTTTTTTGGGGGGAACAGAAACTACATCATATGCTAGAATCTAGAGGAGACGAAATGTGATTAAGTTTCAGCAAAGCGCTACAAACAAAGAATGATAACGTTTAAAAAGATATATCAATGTATTGATTCAGGATACATGCAGGCATTATATTGTCCCGGATGAATACTACATACAATTGCTTGAAAAAACAACCATCCAAACATCCTTCACCATGACATACTATACCAAAGTTCATATTTACCAAAGTCTGTCGTAGAGTGCAATCCTTTCCCTCTGGAAGTTCAGATCAACCCTTTCTTTCACTCCTTTTTATGTATATAAATCAAGGAAAAGGAACTGTTTATTACTATCAAGGAGAAAGAATAATTATACTCACAAGACTTTAGTTGGTTTTGGAACATTAAACGACAAGCTTGTTAACAACAAAAACATTTCTCACCTTGGAACAGTATTCATGCGGAGTACCAAAATCAGTAAAGGATTTTCTCTTATACTGTACAAAATATGTTACTCTCTGAAACCGAACAATATGAATATTGCCTCATATCAGAGCTACAATGCTGTTATTAACGGGTAATCGAATACAGTCTGCTATACCACCCACGCTTAAGTTGTAAGTCCTTTACCTACCCTCTCCTACTACATACGAGCAATCTGCCTTAGTTTTTGCTTTTCGACTTCTTCCATTCTCATCCTTTGTTGATTGTCAAGTATACTTTAACACGTAAATACTTATCACAAACAGCCTGATACAATTATAATATTGTATTTACAATTCGTTACTTTAATACTTTATTAATGCATTTCACTATTTTTAATACTATGCAATAATTTTGCACATCAGTCAAATTATAAAAACAAATATTGTTAATAAGGAGAGAACATAAAATATATGTTTATGCCTGCTACGGAATCCTTCATATCTCTTGCTCAATTTGATGTACATGCTACAATGACAATTTTGGTAAATACTTATTGTTTAAGCCAACATCCGACAGATTGTATTCATTCGTGTAGAAACGTCATGAAAAAGTGCTGATATTTACACAAAAGTTGTTTTAATTTACGATTTTCGAGTGGTTGATGATGTAGAAAGGTCTGGTCCAGATTGTTTCATATTTATGTATTCCGATGCTTGACTAAATCTGAGCCACTGCAGTTAAATCGGATTCCATCTTATACTTCGATATAAACCAGTTACAACTAGATCGATTGAATTAATTTCTGGTATATCTCTACCAAAATGTTTCTTTATCAAATATACATGATACACTTGTTTCTATTTCAGGCAACCATACCCGTTTGTGTTAATGATATAATTGAATTCTTGTTCTTTAAATTGCATTACGATCATAAAATTAAGCCCGACAAGGATTCTAAAGTATGGAAAATTGAGCCGGACCTCTATCTAAAATCGGAAACTTCCTTTACTTAGCATTTCTATCATACCTTAATTTCATGGTTGGCTGAGAAGAGTTTAAGATAACTGTTTGCAACTTTACAAACTTCTAACACCTTTTGTTTAAATCAGGGACATCATCGCTACCATGTTTTCTGTCGAATTTTCAGCTTTTTCCAAAATGTGCAGAACATTTATCAGCATTTTTTTAAAAACGGGATGCTAAACTAGTATTTCTGGTAACCGCAAAACTTGAACTTGTTTGTTAAAGATAAGTGTGGTCTCCTCTTGCCACTTCTATCTCTGTAAATCTAAATTCCATTTCACTTTTATTCACTCCGTATTTGCAATTATCTTTCTTCTTTCTTTCTTTGCCCTCCACACCACACCCTCCTCGCTCCCCTTTCTGACTTTGTATTTTGTCTCTTGTCTCTGCATTAGCATAATTTCCTTCTGACGTTGAAGCTTTCCTAACCCTTAGTTTCATCTGGTGTTTAAACTTGAAACTCAAATTATGTTTATCCAAAACAAGTCTTTTCCACCAATTAACAGACCAAAATAATTTTTTTCTTTACTTCGTTAAAGAAGTGATTGCTTCAGAAAGACTGTAAGATGCTGCAAGGTCAAAAAACGTGCATATTCCAAGGACTGTAAACCTTACCTGGTAGGATTGTAATCTAATTTGATCAATTATATTACTTTGTGAATAATTGTTGGTTTCACTAAAGATTTCATAAATACTTCAAATTAAAATCGTTAACAATGTTTTTGCAAAGTGCATTTAAATTTCAAACGCAATTTTGATGTTTCACAAACACTCGACTAAGAGTCTGAATCCCAAACGAGTGCCCACGACACATATTATGATTTGACTCCAGGTGTTAAACTATTAACAACATCATGGTAAATGTTATTTGTTTGTGTTAGAGCATCTAAAAACAGTTGATATTGCATATAATAAATGTTTTATTTCGTGTTTTTCTTATTGCTGTGGATGTGAAAAGTTCTGGTTCAGATTGTTTAATATTTTCGAATTCTGAAGATTGGTTAATCCAACGTCTCTACAATATAATTCATTTCAATCTTTTAAATCCTTACTGCGCAAGACATGCACAACTTCATTTACTGAATGATTAAATGGTGTAACAGAATTGTTACCGAGTGGATGGTGGATTAAATGAACAACACAAACACAATATGTGAAAGATAATGTAAATTTATTAAATAAATTATTAATGAAAAATAATGATGTATCAACACAATAACTCATGCATTCAACCCACAATCACATTCCACAACCATTCACAATTCAAAAATAAATTGAATATTAATACAAAATAAACACAGATCCAAGGAATCTCTTGGACTATACACAGATCCAAGGAACCTTTACAAAAGTTATATTAACGCAAGTATAAATTTCGATAACAAATACAAACATCAAATTATACTATCGCACGTATGGATTGCAACAACTAGCACAAACATATACATGCATTTAATCAAGTTGCTAACTTTTATTGAGATTCATGTAATCCCTTGAAATACTACTGTGATTCGAAGTAACTATGTGTAAATATAACAATGTATTCAATTGTAACTACAATTGCAACACACACATGTGTCTCGACCCTGTATAACCGTACGATTCACCAACTATTGAATCGCCGCCCAGCTTCTCCGAATACCTAGGGTTGACTCAATACTTTTATCGGTAACTTGCCCTTCACGGATCCACCACAGTTATACGTACAGACAGCATACAGCATCTACTCGAACCATCGGTCCCAAATACCTAGATGCTACCCCGGACGTTTACACCTCTAGACAGCTCCGACACTCGGACATTAAGACTTCTAGATTTCCGGATATTTACACATCACGACAGATGTAGACGGACAGACAGTCCGACAGACAGACAGTTAGATACCTCAATTTGATCGCACAATTAAACAGCACAATCACGGCACAATCAATCACATTCAGCTACAATTCAGAGACATTCAGAGACGTTCAGAGACGTTCGGAGACGTTCAGCTACAATTCAGAGATGTTCCGCTACAAATCAGAGACGTTCCGCTACAAATCAGAGACATTAAGAGACGTTCCGCTACAAATCAGCTACAATAAAGAAACCCAACTAATAATAGTTGTTTCTAAAACAATCTAAAACTTAGATTACGCTATTGCATTTAAAGTCTAATAGTGACTAGTAATTCCAAATATTCCACGTTTTAAATCTGCATTGTAATGAAGGCATCATTACATGAAATGATAAACTGAATAAAATTCACAATAAAACGAAATATAAATTTAACACTCACTCCTTTGGCTGGAGAAAGAATGACGAGCTATCTCTCCTGTGATAAGATACTTCTGGATTCGTAATATTATCAGAATTATTCTGCCTTATATATCCTCAAATAGGTGAGCAGAATTCACGGCAAAATTCCCGTGCACCCCGTGATTCTAATGTTCCCGACTTCAAGTGATTCGTAGTCAGGCACATGCAAATTGTTACACGTCGCTTACCTTGAAAAAAAACACTTATTCACCCCAGGTAACGCATGTACGACGAAACCAAAAAAAATGGTGAAATTAGTTTGTAATTCAAGAAGAAATAAATTCATTTTTCGCCTAATTCTGTGACAAACGGGATATCTCTATGGATATACTCTTGTATCATATCAACATAGTAAAGTTGTTCCCGTGAGTTGGAATGCTATACTTTAAGTCACGTGCTCTCTTTTCAATTGTACAAGTCACATAGTACTTAGCCTGAAGAGGATCTTGAGGTATCTTCCGCGCGGGTTCAAGAATCGGCTTGGCCAACTTGGGTAAGTAAGAAAGCTTTTGTCACTACCTTTCCGTTGACCGGTTGTTCTTCTCGTAGTTCATCTGGATTCTTTCCCCACATATAAACTCTTTCATGCAATGAAAAATGGAGTTAAACCCACCAAAACAAACAAACATACTGACTCCCAATTAAAGATTAAATCATGTTATCATGAACGAAATTTTAATATACATCTGTCTTTCATATTTGTCCAAAAATCATATTATACAACCGTGTCTCAAAGGTGTTAAACTGCGAAAATAAATTGCTTTATTTTATAAATATTATAAATACTTTATTGTTGCAAAAATTATTAATCAGTATAATAGCAGCATAGTAATTTCATACATTTACCAGGATTTTTCCGGAAGTGGAGTGGTGCACACGGTAGGCGGCATGGCTGCGTTTGTTGGGGCGGCAATACTTGGACCACGAATTGGCAGATTTGACCCTCAGACTGGAAAAGCAGTCCTTCTCAGAGGGCATTCCATTCCGGTAAGTTCTCAATGGATTCAATTTTATCTAGTCCGGCAAGTTGTCTCAACTGTCGTCATTTGAGAATTTTAGGAGTTCTCAAAACTATTAAACGATGTTTTTGCAATGTGTTATAAAAAGGCCAAAACATAGACAAAAAATAAAAATATTCACATTTATGGATGATTGATAATTCATCGGTATCAACTTTACATTATTAGTCGGTTTAATTTACATGATTAAATCACACTTATTCACTCCGTTATATGCATACACACATAAATGTACACGTTGTTAATAACAAATGTGTCATTACTTTTACAGCTATCAACTCTAGGTGGTTTTATTTTGTTTTTTGGGTTCCTAACGTTTAATGGTGCTTCCCAGCTTTCCCTAAGCAAGGCGGGTGACGGAGAAGCCATTAGTCTCGCCATCGTCAACACCATGATCACAGCAACCTTTGCCTCCTTTACTGCGACCTTCATCTACCGTAGTCCAAGATTTGGATCAGGAGCCTGGTGTATTACTGTCGCCAGTAATGGCGCAATCACCGGAATGGTAAGATTCAACACTCAGTTTATCTTCATGTTTATTTATTTATTTTGGCATTATGTCTGTTTTTGTCAGTACAATCACCAATAACCCATATCTCTTTCGAACTTATACACCTCGGTCTCCCTTAACAAATCATTCAATTTTATAATTTCATATATATATATATATATATATATATATATATATATATATATATATATATATATATATACAACCATTTACCTTATGTTCACTTTACTTATCGATAACTCTCTAACTCTCTTTCTGTCTCTCTCTTTGTCTCTCTCTCTGTCTCTTCATCTCTGTCTGTTTCTGTCTCTCTCTCCCAGCTGTAGTCTCCTACCATCTCCGTTCGAGAATACCCTATCTGTTTTAATAGGCCTATATGCATGTATGTGAGTGATGGGCACCAGAGCATATTATGAAATCAGGTATTTGCGTTTTGATTGACTAAACAAAGGTATAATCAACACACATTTAATAATAATTGTTTTCCGTACAGGTTGCATCTTGTGCCGGATGTAACGTTTTCTATCCGTGGGGTTCATGCATATTGGGTATCGTAGCAGGTATCACCTATCACGTCTGGTGCTGGATTGTGCGTACAGTCCATGTAGATGACCCAGCCGATGCCGTGGCTAGTAAGAATACTTATTCACACACACACACACACACACACACACACACACACACACACACTATATCAAAGGTCATTATTAGAAGTGTTGATATTATTAACTTTCTGTTACCGAAGGCTATTAAGAGTCATTGGTCTTAAAATAATGAACAGAAAAGAGTGACAAATAACAAGGTTTGTAAAAATCAACTGATATTTTTTTCCTAGAATACAAAGTGAAAGTAAAATCGGAACTTACGATATTGAGAATTCAATTCCAAAATATTCATAGAATTATAGACACAATTGTTTATAATAAAATACCGGAATTAACCTTAGTAGAAATCCAAATTATATCCAACGCAGAACGTGTTCTTGTGTATATGGCTGCTTGTAATGTGATGTACCAACACTCTCATTTTTAAAGACAGTAATATAATTATAGGTTTGAATTCACTATAAATCCCAGTGAAGGTATTTGCCCAAGAATATTTTTTGTTTGTATTAAGCATTTTATTTTCCGGGAAATTGAACACTGAAGTAAATAATTCGATGAAATAAATTCCATTCATGATCAGCTTTTGGAAACGCCAATAATATACAAGTGATTCTGCTAGGTTTTATATTACAAATGAATACTCTATCCAGTAAGAAGACTATATAGTCTTCTACCGGACCTCATACAACAGGTAATATATTGTAAATAAAAATTACCTAATTTAAAATAACCTTGTAGAACATTATTAATATTTACAAAACAAAATATTAATTATAATTAGAAAGTCTGCATCTAAAATTGTAATAATAAAACCTGGAATATGTCAAATACGTCAGATACATTGTAGAGGAACTCAAAAAATCTAGACCCAAATCCAAATAAACATATTTACTTTATTATTAACGATCCTGATTGTAATACACACATATAATATTTTAATTACATATTTGTTATTTACAGAATAATAATAATCAATAATTCAAGTCAGTTATAAAAAACTTGATATTGGACAAGTTTAAATCCAATATACTGTGTTATATTACAAACGCATATACATAAATAAAAGAAAACATAAAGCCTAAACTAACAAATAATAAAAGCAAATTAAATATATATCTCAAATATATAAACACACACACCCATTTAATAAGCATTATTGTCATTGTTTCCTTAATCCGGTATAATATATAAATCCGTAAGATGAATTGCTTTAAAACATGACTTCATTTCAAAATCTTGCTAATATAAAGATAATATCTGAATACGTTCTGTTATACGGGTATGTTTCAATTTATTCTATAAAAAAGACCATTGCCTTAAAACATCAGTTTCAACACATGTTTAATTTTTTTTACATATTCATTGAATAATTTATTTTGTTTTAAGTACAATATTTATTTGTGCTTTTTGTTGTAGAAGTGCAAAATATCGTCATGAAAATTGGGGCCACTGAGAACTTGTTTGAGCTGCACTTACTGTCCCAAACTCTTGCTTTTTCGTTTTATTCAGGGATTAGCAATCATATTAACAATATTAGATTAATAATAATTAGGTCACTTCGAGTTTTAATCTTCTACAAAAAAGATTTCTTGGCAAAGCAGGCAACTGATACAATTTTCTTTTTTTTGGAATTTTTGGTTAATACGTATACAAAGTACCATCATCAAGATATATTTCTTAAACGTTTGAGAAACGCTGTACAACTTTAACTACATAATTGATTGATTTCGAAAAGAATGTCAGTTTTCACACTGTTTGATTTATTACAATTTCAGTGAATTTCGGCGGAGGAACATTGGGCGTTATTGCAGTCGGATTTTTAGACAGGAATAAAGGCATCCTACTTCAATGGAATCGGCAATCAGCATTGGTGTGTTTATTTATTTGATTTACTCGTCATAATGTTTACATAGAAAGGTAAGGGATTAAGGCAAATTAATTGTGTGTACCTAGCTGAAGGTTCTATGTAAATAATATACTAGCAAAGAAGGATTTCTGAAAAAAGACCTTCAATGTATCAGTAGCCATTTAATCCTGACCATCCGAAGTGTTATGTTTCGTTTATATAAGCAAAGATTAAAACTAAATATTGATGTTTAACTAATGCACAAAAGCTTTTATACGGAAGTAAATCACGGACACAAACATGGATATGATAGCGTAAACAAATAACATAATTTGGGGAAATCGCCAAGACAAGACAACATTGTATTATCCAATGTTCAAACGGATGTTTGTCTTTCTTGAGGGTAAGTCTATTAATTACCCTGATGGAATAATTGACGTTTCAATGCTTGTTGATTTCAGTTTCTGGCTTGGCAACTGGCTGGCGTGACCCTCATTATGTGCTGGACTGCCTTTTGGAGTGCTATTTCGTTCGGAATCATGAGATGGATAAAGATCCTGAGGGTACCTGAGGATATTGAACTCAAAGGTGAGGCTTCAATGAAGAATTCAATATTGCCTAGAAAAAAAACACGAAATTGCACACATTTTTGGTTGAGAAAATCGAACATGAATCAACTTTTTTTTTGGAATCCTTTTGTGAGCGAAAGTAGTTTGAGATCAGACAAAAGGTTCCAAAAATATCACAGGCATTGGTTCAAACTATGACACAAACATTGAAATAACTGTTTAAATGATCAACTTGGTTTGTTCTGGACATGGCAAATATCACTTTCATTCGTTTGCAAGTATGACAGTTTCATTTGTGACTCGGTAAACTCACCCACAGTATACACGTTATCATCATTACCTTCAAATATACAAATATAAATTCGTGATTTGCCTTCAAAAAGATCTCATGTTTCTTATATCTTTTGTTTATCGTCAAGAAATTCGATCTTAATGTAATTTTAAAAAAATTGTTTGCAATTCTATTGACAAGAAGAGTAATTTTCTATGACGAGAATGTTTGCTGAAATTCGCGCAATTAATAAATGTTCGTTTACTCTTTAAAGAACTCTCTTGATCATTAGTTCATATAACAGTGGATTTGTAATTGTGTTTTTTTGTTTCCCAGTGTCAGACAAATAATGTAGAAATCATATTATTTGGCGACATACAAGAATGAACGCGTCTCTTCTTGATTGGGACGCATTGGCCTTAAAGCTAAAACCCATGACATTATTCAAGTTTACACAATTGTCAAATACTTCAGCTTAACATGTCCTCAACGACGTGATTTTAGACATTTGCGATTGACTTTTTTGACCTTTTTTAGGCTTAGACATCCCAAGACATAAAGAGCCTGGCTACCCAGTTGAAGCATACGGACACGGCCATGTTGAGAAGATTATTCAGATTCTAGAGAGTACACCAATGGAGGTCTTTCAGGGTAATTCAGAACTATAAGGATATGCCATGGTTAAGCTAGATGCTCCATTTTGGTCAGCTAAGTAAATCTAACGACATATTTGATCCAGTAACAGTTTCTCGATTTTATATCAAGCTCTGCGCGCAATCAAATTTTTCAACGCGAGAGAACCTCACTTTGAATTGTTTGGCGTCATCCTATAAACAGTGACGTCAAAAAAATTGAATATTGTATTACTGTATTCATATTTTGTATTCACGTTTACGTGATTGGTGAGTTACATAGACATCGACAACAGATTTATCCATTGATATGGTGAGGATTCATCACGTTCTGATGATGACGATGTACATTGAAGCCACATACAATATCGAGTAAGCCGTTTAATAGTAATGTACATGGGACAGATAAAGTTACTCCTACATTCTGAAATAGAATCATTGTTGATGTTAGCTAACACGAACGGCATTAACAAGGAATGCTGTACGAAGCTACTATTAAATTTTGTTCAATTCATTGATCAAATCCTGTTTGATAGTAACACTAAACCCGTTTCTACGTAAGCACATCCTTCTATTTTACACCAAAATAAAGTACAAATGTTCGAACACATTAGGAATGAGCAGAAAGCTATGGTTTTGGCCAACAACACTTCAAAAACATAGGTTACCGGCTAACAGCCGGTTGTTGCGTTCAAATGTCTTTCCCATAAACCTCAGGAATTATCTTGCTCAATGAAATAGTTCATCAACTGACAGTATACTAGAGCCTGAAGTTTGTTATTCACAAGAAAATACACAAATGAGTAAATGTGGCAGGTATATAGTGCGTGTGCGTTCACAATATATATATATATATATATATATATATATATATATATATATATATTGTTATATATATATATTGTTCTTGTTGCTTAGACTCGAATAAGCAGCAACATAGAAAGAAGTGATAATTACAAGCTTGTAAAATTTAACGATCAATTTATTGAGTACAAATATTTTCATAAGAGAAAATAAATAAACTTACGGTTTTAGAGAATCAAGTCCAAAAATAATCCAATATAGAATTTACACAAATAATCCACTGATGGAATTGCAAGAGTCCTGATAAATAAATGTCCTAATAGTTTCCGGTTCAAATCTTGACGATGTAATCCAATATGGACGACGATGTCACGTGATTTAGTCAGTTCTTGTTCTATAATAATCCAAATGAAAATCTATGAGCGCATGTTCTTTTCCAGATAAATAAAATAATTCTTCTTGCTCCAAACGATTTGACACAACTTCAAGTACACGGTAATTAAAAATAACGCAAAAGAAGACACAACTTAACATTATAAAAGCCCAACATCTACTGAACTGTTCTCTCCCAAACAATAATTTAAATACTTGTTTTTACGTAAAGAAGGGATCACGTGATTTTCTCTAAGGACATAGAACAAACGTACGATCATTTAAACACGTACGCACGGAAAGATCCAGATAAGAATCAGTCACTTCTCTCCCCCACCCCCACCCCGAACTAAAAATAAGAAAATGTCCTTGAAAAACAACCAATCATTTGTAAGTCCTGTTTATTACTCTGAAGCAAGGTCAGAAAATGAGGCTAACAAGCAAGGTCAACACCTGTGTTTACAGAAAAAGTAAAGGTCATAGAGATTTTCTAGAATAATCTCCCAATTAATGAATTTTAAACCCAAAATGAAAAATTGGATCTGACAGTTAAAAATAAATGATTTAAATCAATATACGTAACACCTTCCCCCTTAAATAAAAAGAAAGATTTATATCATAAAACTTTCTTTTTATCACAAATAAATTTACATCTGAGGTTAAAGAACTAGCATAAATAACACAGTATATATTATTTTATACACGGGAAAGAGCGTATGCAATTATCTTATCTAGAAATAGCCTCAACCTGTTAACTTGTCCATGTCCCACAATATGTCCTAAGAAAGTCACACTTGCACGGCAGAACTAACTTTTAGAGAAATTAATTGTCAAACATACATCAGTGATTCTGTCAAAGAATTTTCAAAATGTTGCTAGATGTTCTATCCAGGTGTCGTTGTAGATGATGACGTCACAATTTTCTAGACGAGAGATGATCATTTTTATGAGACGTTGAAATGGACTTTCTTTATATTGGTAGAGTCCTTCTGAAGTCACAAATGCCGAGATTTCCTTCGTTCTTTCCGTTAGTGGAATCTGCCAAAATCCTTTCAGAAGGTCAAATTTGGTGACATACTTGGCATTCCAAATTTTATCAATACAATCGTCAATTCTTGGTAATGGGAATGAATCTGTTTTTGTCACTCTGTTCACCTTCCTATAATCAGTATACTTACGGAAAGTTTTATCTGGTTTTGGAACAAGTATGCATGGTGAACTCCAATCACTTTTGCTGGGCTCGATAAAATCATTCTCCAGCAAATATTGAATTTCCTTTTTTAAGTATTCCTGTTTGAGTGGACTCATCCTGCATGGATGCTGTTTAACAGGTTTGGAATTTTTAATTTCAACGTCATGAAAAAATTTGTTTGTCCTTGCAAGAATATCTGGACATAAGTATTCATATTCAAAGAACAACCATTTTAGTTCATTTCCCTCCAGCACTTGCAAATGTGAAAGTTTCTGGTCTAGATTTTTCATAATTTCTGAATTACAAAGATTCGTCATTTCAATATTAGTCATCATTTCAATATCAGCAGAAGCTGATGATATTCCTTCCCTAAGAGGGACAGGTACAACTAAATTAATTACATGTTTAACATGGCTATCTCTTTCAATATACTGGTACTCCTAAAATTTATTTAGATCCGAGAAGCACTAATAATATAATTTAACTAATTCATTTTCTTCTTAACTTCGTAAGGGCCGTAATATCTAATCTGAAGAAAAGTAAGAAGAATGAACAAAACTAAAACCACTCCATTATCAGACTCAAATGTTCTCTCCCTTGTAGTTCTTTCAAGCCATAGTTTCATTTTTAACTTGAATTACTGAATGCCCAATTCATTCATAACTTGCTGGAAAGTTCCAGACATGAAGTTTGAACCTTGATCAAACTGAATAGATTTGGGAAGGCTTACTGAGTGAAAAACTTTATCAAAGCTTTTACTATTGTTTTATATTTTATATTTCTCAACGGAATTGCTTCTGGAAACCATGTTGACGCACACGTAATGGTCAACAGGTATTGGTTACTTGACTTGGTCTTGGGTAAGGGATCTACACAATCTACCAGAATTCTACTAATTGTTCGTCCAAGGCAGGAATAGGTTGCAAATGAGCCTTAGGTATCTTCTGATTGGGTTTTCTTACCATTTTACAAGTATGACAAGATCTACATAATTCTCAGAGCTTTCTTTGCCATAGCTCTGGTAACTGTACAAGCTTGAAATATCTCAGGGAATTCTTTTTCAATTGGATCAACTTTCTGAACCAAATTAGGCTTGTCAGTTACAAGTGGATTAACCACAACCTTGTCTCCAGCTAAGTCGTTGCCTAGCAATAAATGGATGCCCTCAACGGGAGAAACCGAGACTGTTCCGACTGTCACAGATCCTGACACTAAGTCTAATGACAAATTTACACAATGGAGAGGAACATTAACAAAGCCGCACTCTACTCCCCGAATAAGAAAACTTTCATTAGAAGAATACTTCTCAGGAAAAGGCAAAGTACCTGACAATAAAAGACTCTGAGAAGCTCCTGTGTCCCTTAAAATTTTAATAGGGGTGGGATTGGGTGAATCACCCAAGACTGATATAGAACCCTTCGATATGAATGGTTCATAATTTTCCATAATAATATCAGACTGAGATTTATTAAACCCAACAAATGTATTGCTTTCAATACATGACCCTGACCTTGACCTCTTAGAAATAAGAGCATTTGCAACAGGTCTGTCTTGATTCTGATGCCTATTTTTCAATTTGTAGCAATCAGAAATAACGTGTCATTTTTTCTTGCAATAGTTACACGTCGGAAGAGACAAGGATATAGAATCAAACTTATCTGAAGTTTGATTTTTGAAAATTGTGTTAGTTTGAGTTTTAGAAGGGCTTGAATTAGTCGGAAATACTTTTCTGCCAGAAAATTGTTGAGTAGAAGTCTTGTTAACGAAAGGAACTTTATGTGTCAAAGAATATTTGTCAGCAACTCGAGCAGCATTTTCCAAGGTTTCAATCTTATGCTCATCAAGATAAGTTTTAACGTGACTATGGACACAGTTTTTGAACTCTTCAATTAATATAATTGGCTTGAGATTTTGATAATCTTGTTCGACTTTCTTGGCTAAGCACAATCTATCAAACAATTGCTCTTTTTCTCTAGCAAATTCGACATGAGTTTGTCCAGTTTATTTTCTGTAATTTCTGAATTTTTGCCGATAAGCTTCAGGGACTAACTCATAACCCCTTATAATGCATTCTTTAACTGCATCATATTCACCACTTTGCTGAACGGACAGTGTAAAATAAATATCACTAGCCCTACCAGTGAGTACACACTGTAATAACTGAGCCCAATTTTCTCTTGGCCACTTTAAATTTTCTGCAACTTTCTCAAAACGAATGAAGTATTTGTCTACTTCTTCTCTGAAAGGGGGCACTAATCTAATATTTATTGCTATATCAAAACTTAAATTTGGATTTGAAGTATGATAGAGTTTTTCATTTGCCAGCTCTAATTCCTTTATTTTTTATTTGATATTCCTTTTCTTCCTTCTCTCTCTCTATCAATCCGCATCTGCTCTTTTTGTAATTCAATTTGACTTTCTTTCTCCTCTCTCTCTCTCTCATACTGTTTTTTTCTCCTCTCTATCATTCCGCATCTGTTCTTTTTGTAATTCAATTGGTCTTTCTTTCTCCTCTTTCTCTCTATCAATCCGCATTTGCTCTTTTTGCAATTCAATTTGCCTTTATTTTCTTTTTCAGATTGTAATTGTCTTTCTTTCCCCCTTTCATGTCTCTCGCTCTCCCTTTCCTGAAATTCCAGCTTCTTCAACTCTAATTCCATCTTGAATTGAATGAAATAAACATCCTAATCATCACTATAGAATATAGACTGGTGTCCGATGATTATTTACATGATGTCAAATATAGGTAGTAATGTTGATTTCTTTGATTACCTATTCTTTACTTTCCGTCTCTAGGTTTAGCTTTATCGATTTGCGATTGTTTTACGTTGAATTTAATGGTACACCTTTTTATTTATTTATTTTATTTTCGTTTATTCCTATTTATTTAAGTAAATGCATAAAAGATTGCATAAGGATTTATTTTTTTTATTTTTTTTATTTTACTAAATGTGCAGCTTTTTGAATTTTTGCCAAAGTATTTCGAAAATTGTTATATTATAATAATAATAATAATAATAATAATAATAATAATAATAATAATAATAATAATAATAACACTAATACGAAGAAACTAATAATAATGATAGTAATGACAACCTATATTCGTTTTAGGTTACACAAATATGGCGATGACATTCCAAAAATTAAATGACAAGGGTCCATATGAACACCCAGAAATTGCTGCAGAAAGTAGAAAGAGCAGCGTTGCCATGCATGATCTACATATGGATTCAGTATCTAGAAAGAGCAGCAGGTCCATCCATCAACTACACGAGATGGGTTCACATGAGCATCCAGAATGGAGACCACCTCTAAGTCATCAATTGAACCATACCATCACCGAAATGAATGAAAACCTTTCCAACGACAACTCCGACTTTAGAATCATGCGTGGAAGCAAAGGATATATGACCTATGAACTTGATGTTTCCTTCGAAAATCCAGAAGAAAAAGGGAAAATGGCACAAGACGGCTGTGTTAAAATGAATGAAAACAAGACATCAAATTAACAGCTTAGAATCCTGGTTAAAGATCCATATCACAAGGCATCAAACCAGAGCTCAGAATTGGAGAAAATCATCTCACCGGATACGATAACTAAGTTTTAAAAATAGTTTGATATTTTTAGTCTAGCAATCCAAATGCTTCAGAAAAACATTATTAGTACTTCCAACACAAATGTCTAATGATAAAATGTTTATTACCAAAACGTTAATTCAAGATTATTTGGTGTTTTCTTATCTCTACCCATCTTTTTAAATTTCTCAAAGCGATATACATATATTAATATTGTGGATGGTATCGCGTCCTGAAATCAGCTAGTAGCCGATTACTGGTCTACATTTTTGGATATCAATTATCCGTGTAGAGAGGATCTAAGTTTGTACAAAACATATCTCATGCGATTTTTAAATTTATAAAAAAAATTTAAATAGGAAAACGTTGTTCTTTTTTAAAATGTTAGCGAACTTACAGCAGTTATAATATAAGAACGGAAACCATGGTCTTTAATTCTACTGTAAGACTCATTTTAGTATTTTGGTGTGTTACATATACCTACCTGTCCATAGAATATTCGATGGTGTCTTAGAAAAGGTCTAAAAAACAATTTAGGAGGTGGGGGGCGAAGGAATAGGGATTATATCATCAACAATTTAACAGTGGTTAATGAATTACAAAATAAGTTTATTTTTTTAAAATAAAATATGAGCTACAGTTATTATATACAACCAGTTTCTGAAGTTACATAATAGATTGGGCAGTGGGATGGGGGCTATAAGGTGTGATGGGAGATACCTGTTACAATGTTTGGAATAAATACAATTTTCTTGTTTATTGGGTATTGTGATGTGCTATTTTTAAAGCTCCAAAATATAATAATTTGACACGTTGCTTTTCTGTCAATTTCAATGCTATCGCCGACTGTAAGCATCAGTTGTCTGACCAACAATAACAACCAACCACGTGACAAAATATAGCCAATTGCTGCATGCACGGGAAACCATGTAACCAATCAGTGTATATATGGCGTGCCGTGTAATGGACTGCAAACAATACTGTTTTTATGGTATGTAATGTTAATATTACAAATACAAAATGTATATCGATGTGACGATTTTACCCCAACCCCTTGTATGTAGGTATAAGTAACTATAACTTGTGATTCTGACTGGCCTTGTACATGTATAAATTGTAGGTCTGCCTGACCCAGCTGTGATGTTTCCAATTGTTCTAAGTTAGCTAATCCCCTTACGTAAGATGGTCTTTGTTAGCTCTCGAGGGGAGAGGAGACTGTGTCCATCGCGGACGGGTGACGTAACCACATCAAAGGACAGGACAGCGCCTAATAAGAAGCCTGTAACAATTGATAGACACACAGACAGACATTCGGATGATTGACAGTCAAACAACTGACCAGAGTCGATCGCCATCCAATCAGAATTCGCTGAGGGTGGGCCCTTGATTGGAATCTGCGATAATAACTCATGTTTAGTAAGAATTCGTCAGTTGCTACAAGAATTGAGAAGAGAGTAGAACTCCGTACGGCCAGACGAAAATTGGTGGCAGACTCAGATTTTGGAAATCAAGGAAATCTTAAGATAGCTTCAAAGGTCAGTGTGATTTTGTTTGATTTCTGCTTGATACGTCTGCGGAATGGAAGGATTCTCGTATTCATTTTCATTAAAATTCATTTTACTTGTATTGTAGTATGGATAGTTAATTATGATATTAATATTTTGTGATGTTCGTTAGTACCTTTGCTTGCAATTGATTATGATGTAAATTCGTTGCATCTTCTTCATGATATTATTATCTTACACCTTATTTTGGGAGGTAAAATGTTGCTCTTTTGTTAGTAATATGTGTGCATATTATTTCGTGAATTATTACGTTTACACCCTTTTGAAAGGACGATTTGTATTCGTGAAGAATTGTATTGTTTGCTAGCCGCTATAAGAATTAATATTATAATTCCTTGTGTAGGTATATTATGGTAGACTAGCACTTTGTTTACGTAATGATATATTTTGCCATTGAGTTAACGGATTTCCGTTATTGCAATTTGAATGTGAATATTGTGGATTCGGTACGCTTGTGTAGGACATATATATAAATATATAGATAGTCATATTACTAATAGTAGTAATATTATAATACAATGATATTTGAAATATTTGTATGTATATACTGATAGGGCTCAGTATGTAGATATTTGAATTCTTTGTGAGATTGTGTTGTGACGCCATTTTGTAAGCGGCGGAAGCGTATGGGAATTTCGATGTCCCGCCTTAAACTTATGGTTCAATTCAGTGACTTAGTGTGAGGTAATATTCATCACCATATGCTAATGCATTATACCTTTCAACAGGAAGCTTTCGGGTGACGTTGAGAGAATTCCGGGGAAATTGTGGGTGACGTTGAGAGAATTTCGGGTGACGTTGAGAGAATTTCGGGTGACGTTGAGAGAATTTCGGGTGACGTTGAGAGAATTCCGGGGAAATTTCAGGTGACGTTGAGAGAATTCCGGGGGAATTCCGGGTGACGGGGAAAGAATTCCGAGTGAATTTGAGAGATACCGAGTGAATTTCGGGTGACCTCAAGAGATACCGTCGAAGAGGAAACGGAAGTAGAGATAGAAGAGGAAACGGAAGTAGAGATAGAAGAGGAAACGGAAGTAGAGGAATCGGAAGGAGAGAAAGACGAAAGGAGACTTATTTAGATGAGTAACACTCAAGAAGGGAAAATATTCCTCACACTGAAATCAAATGATGATCTAGGGATCATTGGGTCAAGAGTGACATTGATTGCTTAATATCTTTAAAATTTTCATTTATTAAATTGTTGTTTAAATTTCATCTTTGTATTTCTTTTAATTTAACTGTCGGCATTGCTGACTGGGGGCTCGTAGCCATATATAATATATTGTCCAGAAGTAAACATTCTGAAAGCGGACCAGGGGAACTTCCTCATAATTCTGTAAAGTCTTTAGGAAGAACCCCACCCCTACTAAACGACACTTCACAATCGCAATACGTATTTAAGTACTGTAGGGCTTGTCTATGAAACAAATAAGACCATTGTATGAGCTCACGTTTATGTGAAAGTAAACTTTATGACGTTAACTTAAAACTTGAGTAATGTAATCGATTCAAGGAGACAAGAGTTCTGCACTTGATGCAAACGACATCTACAATGGTGATGTAATCATATTTTTACTAAAACATGAACATTACTTGCTAATAAGTGCCCTACTATCGTCAGAGACAATAAATGCAAAAGTAAAAGTGCAGAATCTGTCAATACGAAAATCTTATGATAGTCCAAAATGTAGGCATCATAGTACAAAGATATTACAGTGTCTCGTCTCTACATAATGTTTTTATATTACACAAATTGTACATGTTAATATCGGTTTTCAGGATTGGCATATAGTTTGCTAGTCCATATAAATTAGAGATGATTATAATTGCTATGCTTTGTAAGTGAACATTATAATTCATATTCATTTTAAGTCATACTACGTTTATTAAAACAAACTTAATAGAAGCAAAAGACTGAAAATAGTATCAGGTTCATTGAAACTCTAGCCATTATACTCATCTCCGACAAGTTACAAGATTCTCCTGGTTTTTATCTGCATATAAGTACGAAAATACATCTCGCTTAAAGATAACATTTCAAGAAGACATTCAATAAATCAGATTCAGAATAGTGAGAATTTTAAATAAAACATCTAGTTAGCTTATAGGCAGTTTGGCCCTATTTGTTGTTTTGTATTAAAAAAATCATAAACCTTGTCACTATTTCGTGCTCATTGTTCCAGTATGAAAAACCAATTTGTCAATATAGATTCTTCTCCATCTTTTTAGGCTATGTTTTCTTGAAACCTAATTTGTGTAATGTCTGGTTTTGGCCATGCACGGGTCCTTTTCATCAAATGATAAGTTGATGTTTCTTGTAAGGCCATGAATGTAAAGATGACTATTAAATCTAGCCTTTCTAGAGATTTGAACTACAGACTGGTCGTTGTAGAAGGCAATACCATAGCTGTATAATCTAATATCAGCAGGTTCTGTCAGTGTCATTTCATCCGATCCATTTCATAGATGTTTGGCCAATTGCAAAATTGATAACCTTTTCTGGCACTGAGTTCCAGTCCCTCCTAAATGGTAGAAATAGCGCCATGCATCCTTTAAAGAGCAGAGCGTCTGATCCGGACTGATTTGTAGACATTACCTTTTGGGGTTGGATCCGGCTATTGTCGATATTTTAACAGACTGATGGCGGACAGGAGAAAACAGATGACCTCGGTGCATATGGCACAGTGACTAATTCTGCTGGTAATGCAGGATCGTCTTGGATGCATGACCATGGCAGACTGTGACAAAGAGGTTTCTTCTATTTCCGTGAGCCCTGCTATTTTGGCTGGTTTCCACTCTGCGTAGATTGCACGGGTAAACATAAATAATATATCCTGGTAACACCCGAAGTGCGTCAACAATATCATTCCTACGGGAAGTCAGGGTTTGGGGTATCAGTGCCATAAACAAGTCATCAGATGAAAAATTCGACTTAAAAGTTGTCAACTAGAATTTGGTCCTTAAATATTGCTCTGTATTTAGTGAGGGCTTGCTCTAATGTTGTATTTATATCCTGTGGCACCAAGAAGATCTCGCAAAGATTATTTTTTCCATGTCTTGTCTTGTATGGCTATATGTAGCTATACTGGCATTATCATCATAATAATCAGGCTGGAAATCGGTTGCCACCATCAAATATGTTGGTCATGGCATTTGTTCAGCGGTTCTGTTTTGCAAACTGGAGAATAGGATGAAGTTTGTCTGTCTTGTCTTCCCTCTGATTCCCAGCCTTGTAGGCACTCCTGCTTTGGGTGGCTCTAGTTATTTTCTGGCGCATTGTCATACTATAGCTATGGTCCTTATGGCTAGTGTGTCTTACCACTTGCTGGATCTTATAATGCGCTTGCAGCCTTCAGTAACAATCAAAAGCATTGTTCTCACTGAAGAACTCTTCAGGCACTTCCTTAATGTTGTAAAGGTGGTGCCTCTTACAATAACTATTGAGGAACAGGACGCATATCAATGTCTACTCCTCCACGTAGAACCATGGGCAGATAACCACTAGTCGACCATATGCTGTTTGAATCGTGGTTTATCAACTCTCTACTGCTGATAAAGGTTTGTTGCATAGCTAACAAATTTCCACCATTCTGCATATACAAAATAAATATTATTTCTAGGTTGCAGTAATTACTTTTTCTTTTGGCATAGGTCATAGTTAAATCAAGAACTGATTTGAGAGGGGGGTTGAAAGGCCGAAATATGTTCTACAAAATAGATATGGATTATAATATTATGTATTACTGATTCCACCCATATAAAAATCTACTGACATGAAATATGCTCGGTTAATTAGTTAATGTCAGGACAGTCGTATTAGCAAGCAGTTATTTTGTGTTATTACCCTTCTTGCTCATTAGTCATTTCAAAACAAGGATTATCTAGTACGCACATTTTTATTCAACATTCGAAGGAACATAGTTGATCAGGTCAGATCCCTTATTATCGTGTACTATAGGATTCATCTTTCCTTTGATTTGGTCCGTCCTGGATCAAAATCTATCAACCTTACCTAGATCAAATTTGATAATACATGTAGGGTTCTTCGGTATTGTACATATTGACATGGCCCATCCCAGATCATTATCTACCAATGAAGGTTAACTATAGTACTCTACAATTATCATTGGAAATGTACGCTAGTCATGAAAGGTCAACACTGGAAATGTGTATACTTTTGTAACAAAAGGAAAATGAACACGTAGAGCATATCCCACAGTTACAACAATCTAAAACTATCGTTTGTTTAACAACACAACAGTATTTTGGAAGAATTCAAATGAATATAATGGTCATGTGCAAAAATGACTTACTTTAAAGGGTTACCCTTCTGTAGTAAACCTAGTAGGTGGGTGTCTACTGCATTGACCTCTTAGTAAGTAAAGTAACATCGTCAATCTTCTTTACAAAAACTAATGGGCCCTTCCGTCTCAAAGTATCTTTGTGGTATACGCCGGCTCTTTCGGATTCACCGTAGATCAAAACTTGCTGTGTTGCTGAAAAAGAACGTTTCTTTGCATGCAAATTAGTATACCTTTTCTAATAATCAAAGTTCTATATAAGTTATTGTCGAGCAATAGTATAGGCGTGCCCAATGTTCTGCGCAGTCGTTCCAGATAATTGTTCAGTTCTACTTTATTAGCACTGAATTGAGATGGGTAAGGTCTTCCTACAACTGCTTCCATTGGAAAGGTGACAACGTCATCATATTTGGATATTCCTGTTATGGAATTTATTGAAGCTCGATAGGCTATCATGACTTAAGACAGGTAAGTATCCCAGTGCTTTTGATCATTTTACATTGTCAGCATTTCCTTTCGGTTCCTAGTAAACATCTTAACTGTTCTTGGCCCGTGCTCACATGTTATTAGTTCTCGTTTGATTTGTTTTTAGAATGTCACAAGGTTTTTGAAATATGCGTGACTGGAAGTTTCAACATTCATCTGCCAAAATGACACACAGATTAATTTACACATGTTCATAATGGTACTGAATTATTGATATGTTTTTGGGAAACTTCACTCCACTTGATATAGCAGGTACAAAACAATTATAATAAACCTCATGCCACTTCAGTCAGAGGAACGTGTCCAATTACGTCTAGAACAACCTCTTCAATGGTTGGCCAACTATGTATTTTCCTAAAGGAATCATTTTGATTGTTCTAGATGATTTTATAGCTGCGCATTTATCTCAAGTGCGACAGTAGTCCATGACAAACTCTTTCACACCTGGCCAGTAAAAGGACTGCGTTATACGTTCTAGCGTCTTCTTTCCAACTGAATACCCTGCAGTTGGTACGTCATGAAAGTACTTTAAGACATGTAGCCACCATTTACATGGAACGTCCAGTTCCAGTGTGCGTTGATTTTGATCATTTGTAAATAAATGGCTGTAAAACATACCCTTAACGACAATTAATCTTTCTCTTTGTCGAGAGATATGAGATATTGCATCCCATTTTGGTCTTTAATAATACTATTATAAGCATAAATGTATTATCTTCTAATTATGTATGATGTCAGGATTCGATCATTCAAGTACGTTTTAGCTTCATGCGAGCCCATAGCCTTTGGAAGCACCTTTGCTCTCTGTTAACACCCTACAAAATCAACATTGATGATTTGATCTGAAAATTGTGGGACTTTCCCAGTCTTTATCATTATTACATTCAAGATTCCATACTCATTGCAGTATTGTCCGTTCAAGTAAAATTTCTTGCCCATACAGATAAGAATGAAATGTTTCCAGTGCACTGTTAATGACCAAAAGTTCCTTTTGGTAGTAAAATATGATTGTTCATGGATGTTCATAGCGTTACACATGTTCGGCACCTTCCTGAATGTGTGAAAGCGTTTTGGCAAACTGTTATCACTTGCATTTATAAAGTATGAATCCTATCCCCAGGATAGGGTAACACAGAAATTGTGAGGAGATCAGAGCTTGGTTCAGATTATCAAATGCTAATCGACACTGTAGTGGTCCTGCAATGCGAGCAAATTCTTTCACAAAGCAACGGTATTATGAACAGAGCCCTATGAAACTACGAACTTTCCTTGTATATCTTGGGACAGCCCAGTCTTGCACGGACACAATCTTCTCGGGGTCATTGGACACATCTTCTACAGACAAAACATGAACCACGAGTTGTATTTGCTTCTAAAAACAATTCACTCTGACGGCTTTAGCTTTAGATTTTCATCTTGAAGGCTTTTTGTGGCGTTCGATAATCTGTCAAAGCCTTGTTCAAATGTAGCTCTTGGGGGGATTATATAAACTATGTGTAATAGACAGTCTATCCACAGATGGCCCCGGAAAATATTTCCATCAAAAGCTGAAATGTACTGGAGGAATTAAAAAAGAACAAAGTGCTTTACAATAAATTGGTACAGTCCTAAACTTGTCGCAGAGGCAGTTTTCACATTGTCGTTAGGAGACATCATCACCTGCGAGAAGTTAGAGTTCAAAGCTACAGAGCAAAACCATTTTGGAACCAGACACAGTATCAAAACATTCATCAAATCTTTGAAGTGAGTATACGTCAATGACCATCATATAATTGAGTTTGCAATAATATATGCAAATCTTATGCTTCAATCCTTCTTAGTTACTTTTCATTTCCTATTCGTCACTAATATTGCCTCATACCTCTCGACAACATATACAGCATCAGCTACTGTTTCACAGCTCCTATCAATACATTTGTCACTGGGTAAGATCTCAAATACCTTGTTAAGGGCAATAGTTTCCTGTGTTTGAGACTACATTTTCCATAGGCTTTCTGCGCCATTTGTCTAATATCATCCCCAAACGCTGTATTAGGTTCACCATATTGCCGTTTTCTCGTTTCAATCTTAGCCATCAACTAATTTTGATACCTAGAGCTGACATACCTTTGGCTAAGTCAGGAAACATGAGTATCGTATAATAGTTTTTCTTCATTTGACACTCATATTGTAGGTTCAAGCGTAACCCTGGAAACTGGCAGAAAGAAAAAGAACGTCGTCTCGTTCGGCCCAGTTGCACAGATCTGCATAGTGTTTAAGGTGAAATGTGTATTCTTCCAGGATTTGTTACAGATAAATGGCTTGGGCATTAAAGAAGGGCCACACTTGGGAAATAATCAGATGGAAATAGTGTCAGCATTATTGGTCTCACGTCTTGGTTGATGGGAGTAATTTTGGTTCTGTGCTGTGAATATTGTCTCTTCTTCATCACTGTGAAATTGATTTGAACCATGCTCGACATATTGACAGTGATCATAATATTTTACATCACCATACCCTTCGTCGTCTTTATTCAGGCAAAACTGGATGTCTGGATCTGGGCTCTCGAAACTTTCATGTGTCGCTCAACAGGAGTGTCTGCTAGTTTTCGAGCCTCAATGTTTAATAACTTGCTTTACTGTCACTTTCAATTCTAACGCCGACTGTACCCGTCAGTTGTCTGACCAACAATGATAACCCACACGTCTGTATAACCTTCCTCAGACACCATGTCATATAATTCAACCAGTTGAGGCTAGCACAGTAAACTATGGAACTAATCGGTGTCTTGTATGGTGTGCTGTTATTTGCACTGGAAACAATAATTTTGCAAAGTTACAAATACATTAAATACATAACAATACGTGTTTGTATAATGTAGGTCTTGTCTATGAGAAACGCATGAACAGCTTATAAGCTTAAATGAATATGAAAGTAAACTTGTAATGGTAACCTAACCCTGGAATAAATGAACCGATTCATGTAGACGTGGGTTCTGCAACTTGAACAAAAATGATATACAATGACCTTTATTTGTTGCTTTCACTTTTTTCTTTAATGAACGGAGATAACATATTTCATCTCATGTTAATAGTATAAAGAATGATAGAAACATTGTTTCCATCATTTTCCTAATATACAATAAAGCTCATCGGAATAACAGTTGCACAATTATGCCATCAATACTTTATGACAGCACAGTTTGACAAATTTGAATATGTTAGTTGCAAGGATTTGAAAAATCACCCAATGCATATGCATATGAAAATATTAATGTATGCGGCAGAATATGTCAGTTATGATTGCTGCAAATCGCATCTTGGTATTTTGCGACAGTACCTTTCATTCTTGCAAAAATAACTTGAACGTTGGACGTTTTAAGTTTAACAGTTTGATCTTCAACAATCACACAAGGTCATTTTGTCAATGCCGTCAACGTATCCAGTAAACTTTGCATTTGTGTCACTTCTGTCTTGGATAGTTTTAACGTCACCCATGTGTCAACCATGTGTCACCCATGTTTTTTTGTGCTTGGCCGCATTAAACTGTGCGAGTTGTGTTTGAATTCACCACACGGGGTCATTTCCGATACATTTTAATTTATTAAGTTTCATTATGACCCCTAACTAATTTTTAATTGCGTTTTTTTGTATTTTCGCAAGGCTATTTACACTAAGCCAACCCTCACTTCGTGAGAGGACATTAGTTAAATACGTAGCAGGTTTATAAATGAATCTGCAATAATGATGGTCACTTCGAAATCAGAAGGTCATATAGAAATCAGAAGGTCATAGAGAAATCCGTTTTAAGCATAAAATGGGACGTAATAGCCCGAAAGAAATGAATTTTTGATCATTAGGTGCATCTATGAGATGGCTAGATCTTATTGCTGAAGTCAAAATATTAGACTTAAAACAAAACGTTTTTTAAGGCCATATTCAATTGACTACTCCTTTCTAACTTATTTTATCACATCTTGGTTTAAAATGAATAAGGACGAACGATTAGAGATACATCGGCTAAAAGAAACTAAATACTCTTAACCGTCTTTGGTTTTGTGTTTAGCATTAGATGTATGACTTCTGAATTTTGACCGTAATGAAGTGGATGCGGAATTTACCGACAAAGCTTTCGATAAGACGAGTAGTGATAGTAACATTGATATTAATATTGTTTCGATTTGTCAAGGAATATAAGCACGCACACGGTGTTAACAATGCGTTTGTATACAATGCAATATAATCTTGCTAGGGTCAAATAGAAAGTGACTCTTGGGACCACCTTAATATACCCAAACCAACTCGAAGGCAAATTGCTCGGCTTAACTCTCAGTCGTTGAATGCCCAACCCGATACGAACTCACTCAGGGATTATTTCTAGAATGACATTGAACTCACTGCTGAACCCAATCCGGTTTATTAATTTCCAACGAATATGTAAAACTAAAATAATGGCTCAAATGAAACAATAAAGGATGTTGACTTTATTTAACAAGGATTCATGCCCATTTTTGGGCAACGCAAAAACGATTGCCAAAATAATTAAATATGCCTCTCATGGATAATTTGTGTAACTGTTTGACAATTAATCCAGTAATAAAGGGATTGGCCGACATCAATAACCTTTAACAATGAACCTACTTCGCAAATGGATCTAAATAATGTTTGTTTTTTGCCAAAGACTATCATGGTTGCGTTTGATATTCGTCATTGTAAATTCATTATCATAATGGACCCATTTGGCTTTGATTACAAAATGATAGACCTATTCAATGTATATTCATTATGTCATGGGGTTACCGGACAAGAGAGAGCCCGAAAGAGTAGGGCAGAGAGACGGAATTTAATTTATTACATTTCTATTTTTAGCCTTTAATACTTGAACAAATCTTGCGAAATTTTCATGAAATTTTCTCAAGGCACGAACACAATCATTTGAATTCACTTTACATTCTTTAAATGAGACACAACGGTATAAATACATAATAAATAAATAAATAAATAAATAAATAAATAAATAAATAAATAAAATGATTTTGACTTTGTCTTTTACTAAGGCGCCAATACATGCATCTCGCGTCCAAATGGGTTCATAACGCTTGTATCCAAATAAGATTTTGCTAACCGGAGCATGAGTAAATATGAAATCACGAAGTGGATCAATACTTATGAGCGCTTCAAGAGTACTCATATTTATTTGACACGGTCGTTTTAGAATTGGATGAAATGAAAAGAAAAATAATTAAATGATTACAAAAATGTAAAATTAATGTAATACTCTGTGTTGTCATAAACACACTTTGTGATCAGTATAAAAGTTTCCATACAGATGCAGGCATACAATTTAGCCTGACAAGTTTGGTAAAAAAAACATTATACGTTACCAGAGATAATTTAGATTGAATAACATTAGCAATATTTTATGTAAGATCAGTTTTCTAACTATATTATAGATAGCCAATAACCTTTTGGCTTTGAGCGGTCAGCTACTTAGGAATATGTGATTCAACACAGGAGCTGCACAGATAAATATCCAATATTAAGTATATTTACTAAAAAATATATTTGTAACCTGTATCTCCATAACTCGTATTAAATGCATGCATTTGCTAATATGCTCGTTTATGGAATGTTGGGAATGAGATCAGGATTCTTTAGTTGTGTGGGTGGGTGTAGTATAGCTGCATTTATATATATATATATATATATATATATATATAACCCCATAAATATAAATTTGCTACATTATTTATTGATAAAAAAAAGACTGTCAATAGAGTATACCTCTAAATACTGTTTAAATAAGACTGTCAATACAATATACCGCTAAATACTGTTTAAATAAGACTGTCAATACAATATACCACTAAATACTGTTTAAATAAAGACTGCCAATACAATATACCGCTAAATGCTTTTTAAATAAGACTGTCAATACAATATACCGCTAAATACTGTTTAAATAAAGACTGTCAATACAATATACCGCTAAATACTGTTTAAATAAAGACTGTCAATAAAAATAAGACTGACAATACAATATACCGCTAAATACTGTTCAAATAAGACTGTCAATGCAATATACCGCTAAATACTGTTTAAATAAAGACTGTCAATACAATATACCGCTAAATACTGTTTAAATAAGACTGTCAATACAATATACCGCTAAATACTGTTTAAATAAGACTGTCAATACAATATACCGCTAAATACTGTTTAAATAAAGACTGTCAATACAATATACCGCTAAATACTGTTTAAATAAAGACTGTCAATACAATATACTGCTAAATACAGTTTAAATAAGACTGTCAATGCAATATACCGCTAAATACTGTTTAAATAAAGACTGTCAATGCAATATACCGTTAAATACTGTTTAAATAAGACTGTCAATACAATATACCGCTAAATACTACTTAAATAAAGACTGTCAATACAATATACCGCTAAATACTGTTTAAATAAGACTGTCAATACAATATACCGCTAAATACTGTTTAAATAAGATTGTCAATACAATATACCGCTAAATACTGTTTAAATAAGACTGTCAATACAATATACCGCTAAATACTGTTTGGAAAAAAATGGCTGCATCATAGTCAAAATGTGAAATTTGTTTTTGCAGTTTACGCGAAATAGACAACATTTAACAATTGCAAAGCAATCATCGTTTTTAATAAAGATTTAAAAATGCTCAGCAATGGATGGATGGATGGACGGACAGATAGATAGATAGATAGATAGATAGATAGATAGATAGATAGATAGATAGATAGATAGATAGATAGATAGATAGACAGATAGATGGATGGATGGATGGATGGATGGATGGATGGATGGATAAACATACAGTCAGACAGGTACATACATACGCATGCACGCACGCACGCACACACACACACACACACACACACACACACACACACACACATACATACATACATACATACATACATATTTGGATAGATACATAGTAGTGAGGTACTAAGGGGGATGCGAGGGGGCGGTCTACCTTGTGTGACAGCCATAAAAGGAAGTGGGGAGGGGGTAGTGCTATCGAGAGGGATGAAATACCGGTACAAGTTTTCAAACCAAATAAAACGTTTGCCAAAGTAAAATTGATTTCCAATTTGCTTAAGACAGCGCTGTACTGTTTAAAAATTTACTTGCAAACACAATCTATAATTTTGTGTGTTTACAGGTTAAAATTAGTTCGCCACAGGAAGGATCCGCCTTGTGTGCCAGTTAGTTCAGGTACGTCTCAAAAAGGTAGGTAGTTAGATAGGTAGGAATGTAAGTAGGTGGGTTGGTAGATAAATAGAAGTACAGTAGGCAAAGAAATACACTTGAGATAATTAGACTATTCCAAACTATTCATTTAGGAGATTATGGTAATATTGGTCAGTGACATTATTATTATTTTTATTATTATTATTATTATTATTATTATTATTATTATTATCATTATTATTATTATTAGTTATTATTATTATTATCATCATCATCAATATTATTATTATTCTTATTAGTAATATTATCAATTGTTGTTGTTGTTATTATTATTATTATCAATATCGTTATTATTATTATTATTATTAATATTGTTATTATTATCATCATCATCAACAACAATATTATTATTATTATTATTATTATTATTATTATTAATATTGTTATTATTATCATCATCATCAACAACAATATTATTATTATTATTATTATTATTATTATTATTATTATTATTATTATTGATATCATTGTTAAACACGTTCAGTTGTTTCTCATAAGATGCTGAGTATGTCTCGTACAAGCATCCGTATCTTTGAATATGGATCTACTTTTCCAGTTTCTATTTGTAAACAATATGTGCAGAAAAACCGCCTCATATATGATAATTCCTAAAATCTTTAAAGTATCCACTTTACATTTCTACTCAATTGTTTGTTGTTACGTGCCCGTGAAAGTTTTGTTTTTATTTATTTCATGACTGTGTATTGATTTATAGTGCTTCAGTGTCTGCCGACTAAAAGGTATAGAAAAATTAAACGTAAATTCTTTTCTTTTTTCACATACCGTCTACGAAGAGTAGCAGGATACTTAGCAGTAAGTTAAAGGAGATTTCTACCTCGGAGACATCAAAAAGCTCAAAACAAATATATGTTCGTCTTTTTTCTACTGTATTCCATGACCCGTCGTTTTTTCTCAAGTATAAAATTGATTTTCCTACTTTTTAATAATTTTGGTACTTTGGCTTAACGATAAAGATTACATATTTAACGTAGTCATATTCGACGACATATTTGTTTTGAGATCGTTTTTATGTCTCGTAGCTCGAAAATTTCCTTACAACTGAAATGTATAATACTTTCTTCACAGACTATCAAAATGTCAACAGTAAATATAAGAAATAATTCATCATTGTTATAATTTAAAGAAAACTTTATTCTTCCACTTACCTTACGATGACAGTCGAATACATGTTTCATCGCTACCCTGCTGAGAAGATACCTGGTATTTACAACTAAAACATTTGACATTTTGTATTTTTGTTGGCTTGTCGCGTAATGAAATTTTTTATTTCGCGACATTAACTCGTCACAAACAAAATCTTTGAGTCGATATAACTCATCAAATTTAATAGTAGATCAGGATTAAATTCTTTGATTTACTGGTTATTCGCTTCCGAATATTTATTTGTTATTACACTGATACCACCGCAAATTCCTCTTTTATTAAAATTAAAGATGTCAACATATGTTAATAATTCTAGCACTATCCCACTAAAATCAGAGCGAGAGACAGCGTTGCCATCGCCACCTGGAACATTAGAACTCTGGTGCAAACTAGAAGACTCCAAGAGTTGACACGTGATATGGAACACTATACATCGCACATACTGGGACTCTGTGAAGTAAGATTGAAAGCCCTAGGAGAACACCAAACTGAAGATGGGCATATATTATACTATAGTGGGGAGTTGGACAAGTCCATATATGGAGTAGGCTTCCTTTTATAGAAAGCCATCAAGGGATCTGTGTTTCAATGTCGCTTCATATCTAGCAGGATCATCTATATTTGTCTGAAAGCATCTCCCTTTAACATCACAATTTTCCAAGTCTATGATCCAACTACTGATCATGATGATGAATAAATAGAGGAATTCTACATTATCCAAGGCGACTGGAATGCCAAAGTTGGCAAAGATGCTCTAAAAGACTGGGATGGTCGTTGTGGACCTTCTTGCAATCAGCTTACCAATGAAAGAGGTAGACGGCTGCTCGAGTTCGCAAGCTACAACAACTTGGTGCTAGCCAATACCATGGGCCAACATTAAGCTTCATGGAAGCAGATCGACTACATACTGGTTCAAAACCGGTACTGATCTGGCAATTATATTATAATTCTTTACAACCCGTCCTCTACTGGTCATCTTTGATGGCTACTCATACCCTCTCGAGGAGTACATCAACAAATCACGCTTCTGCAGCAATTGCAAAGCATTGGGCTACCAACCAAGTGCAAATTTAAGCAAACTGTTGACACTTGTGGTGGTAGCCACAGTAATAATTGCACATTCCAGGAGTCAAAAATGGGCAAATTGCCATCTATCTCACCACGACACATCAAGCTCTTTTCGAAATACCAGGGAGGAAATAATTCGCCTCATAAAAGATACAAGACGTTAACACTACTTCTAGATACTCAGCAGAGCAAAGAAACAGTACCCCTGAATTTAAGTAATTCAAGAAATAACCCTCCCATCTCATTTAAGCCTACAATGGACCCACCCCTAAAAGGATATTTCAACAAGCTAAGAACAAACCCACCCAGAAAGGCAATGCCAATAATCACAAATATTTAGACTTAAATTCAAGGACCACCCATCATTCTGTATACACACTACCAAACAACGAATCCTCTAAAACGGCAAGTAACAAAACAACAAGCAACAAGCAATCCAGGTAAGAAAGAAACAAGCAATACCTAACAAACCAGTCCCAGTAACTGAAAATTTCACCAACTTTAAAGTTTTCACAAATACCACTATTATTTCTTACTTATAGTATTGCAGCTTTCACTCAATCGAACCACATGCCATGCATCCCTTGTTTGAAACTACTCACTGATTTGTTGGAATAACACCTTGTTTCAGCTTACAGTAGTGTCACATTAGAGGGTGCGGAGGATGCGGACTGCGCCGGGTGACACCATCAAAGTGGGTAACAGCAACATGACTGTCTATACAAATTTTGAATTCTTGTGCAGGAAGGAGGTCAATATGATGATACCATGAGTAATAAATAAATAGATTTATGGAACTAAAAAAATTAAATAACTTATCGAATCAAATGGATGATGCTGAAAAACTGTATAGTTATTCGGCAATGGAATAGTCGGTGACCAAATATGAACAATCCTGAACTTCTTATCAAACTTAACAAGAGGAAACTAAAGCCAGATATCATTTGCATTCAAGAAACTCTACTAAATCAGACCATTAAATGCGCCAAACATCACCGGGAATTCAATGAATAAATTCGTTATGAGGGAAGACACATGTGCACTTTATACATTTCATTTCCTTTGCCGTGGCCTATTCACGACTTAAAGCTTTATAACTATTATTCCACCAAATTTATTTCAGTATTATAAGTTATTATTTCATAATATCATTTAAAAGATGATGAAACTAACGTCAAATTTACTATAAATACTTCAAATGCTTTATATTTCTTCAAACAATGGTTAAGAACTGTCTATCGCGTTTGCTTGTTACTATGAACGATTTTAGGATGCTGTAGTATGTTTCTCTTGAGTGCGTGCGAAGGCATTCCGCCCCCCTCCCCTTAGTGCTAACTGTGTGATGCAGGAGAAGAAATCGTTATTTATACGAAAGTAAATATATTTGACAAAGTACTTACTATAAACGAGGGTTGTTGAGTTAGAAAAGTTTAATGTTTCGATTGTCACTAATCGTGAATTCTACAATACGTGTAGTGTAACGTGAGACATGTATACCTGGTATTCACCACGAACGGAATTTATGATATGTCAATTAGGCCATGTTTAGTAAAAGACCTTACACTTATAATGGTATTTACTTATATACATATTGGTGTTGTTTGACATTCCTTGCATTGGCCTTAAATATTGACTGATCATGTTCTGTGTATGACATTTAAAGATTGTGACATAATCAGTTTCTAACTGCTACATTTAAGGGATTTGCGAAGACGTGTCCTCCGTCAAAAGAAGAATGATTTAAATAGGCAACTTAAAAACACCGTTGGTCGACATACTCACGAAAACAAGGAAGGAGTGGGGAACAATGCGATTCAAGAGACGAGAAAGTGGAACGCCATCACTGTGTTAATATTAATTGTCCAGCATATCAGTTGATAATGGTGAAAGAGATATATACCATCGTTAAAGCTGATTTTACATTATTGTGTACCGCATACCAATTCAGCATAATGGGAAGCTGCATGTGCTTCTATAGTCCGAGTTTTCTCTGACCCTTGCCACCCCATTTTTTAATATTTGGACATTCATGTTGGGGTGTAGGGTCAGAGCGCATTCTCTGTTGAAAAGTCGGAATTCACCGACACCATTTAGTGTCAGCATGGGGTAGCCTAGCAAACTTGAACAATAATTCATCGAGATATACCCGCATGACATCGGTAGGAATATGATTTATTTTCTCAAAAATCGTTAGCATAGCATTCGTTATGTCTTTAATCCGGTGATAGACGAGATGAAAGTACATCGTTGTGGAAATTTGATCTGGTCATTTTCATTCGTATAATTGTGACAGTGTTTCTCGTAATATACTGCCTATGACCATGACAGTCCGGCGTAACATTATTATGTTCTACTTTCCAGGATACCAGTACTAACTAAACTGTCATAGATTTGCAAACAGTATGTGCAAACAAGAAACCTGCTTATGTTCAGTTAATCAAAGATATAAAGAAAACCCACATGTCATCGCCATTCAATGAATTAGTTATAGGTGTCAGTGAAATTTTAATTTTCGTTGTCGATAAATCCATCTTGATGTACATTGTTTTCAAGTCTGTCACTAAACAGGTAGAGAATTTCTAAGTAAACGTTACTCTTTCACAGACGCACTGCGAAGTGTTACAGGATACTTAGTGAAAGCAATGGAACATTATTATTATCAAGCTGTATATCCATTTCTTCATAGATGGAGTACTAGTCCCCACCCACCTGTACTGGATTGTGTATTGCTAATAGTCAATAGATTCATATACATGTAAGCGACTACATTAAAGTACACGGCCACGATCACAGTTCATGAACCGGTGTAGGAAATTAGATTATGTAGAATTTTCCCTGTAGATCAAATAAGATCGTATTTGGTCTTTGATGATATCACTACGCTGGACAGAAGCAAACGAATGCCAATAAACATTATTTGAATAAATGTAAAAAGAAACATAAAATGTACAAATCGACTTTCCCTGCACATAATATCGTATGAATTAGTAAATGAAAAACTTGAAAAGTGGAAAGGAAAGTCAGAAGGGGACTGAGTTATATAGTTCGTAACATTGTTTACGATATGAAGATCTGGTTACAACAAAGTTATTCGTGCGACAATGCATATTATATATACATCGTAAATCTGAAATGCATCAATAAACAGTGACAATGTGTGGCATCAACTCAAACATTCTATAATAAGTAATACAACATTACTAAACTGCTTTCAAACTAGGCATTTAAATTAATAGAAAAAATAAAATTTAAAAATTTCCGCATTAGGCAGCAACCGCCATTTTATGTGAGCTAGTTATCCCATCCCACCCTCTTCGCCACCTTCCTCGCTACTTATTGAAGTGATGGTTATATATGGAATAATAATAATAATAATAATAATAATAATAATAATAATAATAATAATAATAATAATAAAAATATTGATTATCATTATTATTGTTATCATTAATGTATTCATCAAGTTTGTTTACGTATGACAAAGTATTCCTCATACGGGTAATGAATTCACTTTATGTATTCTGTTTAAAAAATGTTTATTGTTTAATCTCTAAGAAAGTCATTTAAAGTGAACACATTCAGAACTGAGGACAGGTGACACTTACACGTTAAGTGTCTAACATGGCTAAATTATATGGGCCAATATTCACAATGTGGCTAACTAATATGAGCTCCAAAAAGGGTCGTGTTAGAAAATAAATATATTTAATTTTCAATGTTTAAACATTCATTTGTTTATCCGAGATTAAAACAAATGCAAATGGGATAAAACAATAATATTCCCGTGAAGTCGCTTATCTACCCTACGATATACAACATCAGTTCCTTTTCGGTCTGCAAATGAGAGCACATGGTACCTGAAATCAAAAGAACCGTAGGCAAGAGAGGCTTGTTTAAATTACATATATCGTATTATGACTTTATGGCGATAAAGTAAATAATAGAAGCTGGCGAAACAAATAAGTTTAATAAAATCAACTAACACAATTATTTTACAAAGTGAAAATATAAGAGGAGCAAACAGTTTTGGAAATTAAATCTCAAATAATTTTAATGCTATATCATAAACCAAATAGTAAAGAAGGTTCCGAATGAATTCCAATGGTATTGAATTGGTTGATGTACCAACTGTCTTGATGTATCTCAATTAAATAATCAAGAGTGACTTTGAATCAATTCGCTATAATCCCAAAGTAGTGTGTTGAAACAAAAATGTCAGAAAAATTTAGTAATTCCAAAGTATAATTTTTAAAAAAATGATTTGAAGATAAGCGTGCAAGAATTATGTAAATAATCAACCTTAAACAAAAGCAATACACATACTAAATTGACCAGAATGTGGGTAAAAGTAAACTATTTTGGCACGAAATGCAAATTTCGCCAGACCAAATATTACCAGCTCTTGCATGTGCAATGCGTTAAGACATATATTAAAAGTAAACAAAAGACAACGAACAGCTGTTTGCTTTTTCCAACCATTTACTTTGACGTTCAGGAAGTGACAGTACCATAACGGGGTTAGCAGATTCTTGATAGCTGGGAATCGGATAACAATTACACTAAAATAAAGGGAATTCGAAAGTATGTTAACACAACTAAGATATACAAGTACTTTCTAATGGTCAGGATAACCAGTGAGGAAAACATGGAAAATTATGTTTCTTTAATAAATCAAACCGTATGCAAAGTAGGAAATTGGAGCACCAGCTATAGCACATACGTGTCATAAATCGAGTATATATATATATATATATATATATATATATATATATATATATATATATATATATATATATATCATGATGGCAAATGATATATCGGAAGTAACGTTTACATACACTTGAGTTTACTTTAAAGTGCTGTTTCGCTAAAATGATATATTTCACCAAAGACACCAATCAATAGCAAGTTATTTCGGCTTGCTTTCTTGTCTGTCAGGTGAATTAAGTTGGTGTGACCCTATTAAGTTTGTGTGTGACCAATATGTGCCCTTCCAAAGTGTTACGTGCTTAGGCTCGAATAAGCAGCAAAACAGAAAGAGTGAAAACTAACAAGCTTGTAAAACTTTAACAATGATTTTATTAAGTACAATTATTTTCATAAAATAAATAAACTTACGGTTTTAGAGAATCAAATCCAACAAATATAGAATTCACAAAATAATCCACTAATGGAATTGCAAGTCCTAATAAATAAATGTTCTAATAGTTCCAGGTTCGAATCTTGACGATGTAATAATCCAAAATGGCTGACAATGTCACGTGGTACAGTTCTTGTTTTAAATCATCCAAATGAAATTATGAAACATATGTCCTTTTCCAGATAATTAGAATAATTCTTCTTTTCCAACGAATTGACTGACACAAGTCCAGAACAAGATAATTATAACTCAAACATAAATACACAACTTATAACTTACAATAAGCCCAAAATCTACTAAAGTTAGCTTCTAAAATACAGCTATATATATTGTAATTCCCTCATAAACAAGAGGAATCATGTGAGTCTGGAAGGTCATGAAAAAAAGTTACCTTCTCCAAGTCACGTAATAATGGAATGTTCTAGAAGGAAATCATTCACTTCCCACCCTCAATAAAAGTGTTGCCCTTGAAATTGACCAATGAAATTGAAGACCTGTTGACAATGTCCAAAGCAAGGTCAGGAACTAGACCACTGTAAGCCATGGTCAGCCTGTTTATCAGTAAAGTACAAGTCAACTGAATTTTCTAGAAAAATTTCCCATTTAATGAATAATAAATCCTAAATGACAATTTTGGATTTAATAATTAAAAATAAATAAAATTAAATCCAATAGCCGTAACACAAAGTAGGAAACTGGAGCACCAGCTATTACCAAAATGGCTCTGTTGCTCCTGAGCTACATATTGAAGACGTATAAGATTCCTTGCGCAAGAGTATCTTTGGTTGCCTGACAGGAAAAGATGCAGTTGTATATACGATACATATGTTTTGTATTGTTTCCAAAACAAAAGAACTAGTATCAAGATTCACATCACGGAAACTATTGATAAGACCAGGAAATTATTTCTTATGTTCAGTATGAACATATGAATAGACATTTACAAAAACTGGTCACTGGGGCAGTTACTTATTGTAGATATATTGTCACTATATGGCCAATGAATAGCACAGAGATCTCAACCCGACAACACGGTACAGAAATTATATACAAAACAAGAAAAATGTACATAATTACGAGGCTAACCTTAACTCCTTTTACTGTTAGGGTCTCGACTCAATACGGCCAAAATTTTGTTGATGGTGTCAGAAGGATGAAAGCTTTGTATGTGCTTTATAAACTCAAATTCGTTAGCTTCCTTTTGATTACGCGTGATTCTAATTGCTTTTAAAAGATGGCCAAAACAATTCCAGCATGTATAGGCAACATGACTGAGATCACGTTATTAAAACATTTTGACTTATGATCTCATAAAGCCACTAATAACAGGCCAATTCAAGCCTGCATGATGGTGAGATGGAACTGTGAGAATGAATACATAACGCTGTTAAAATAAAGAAGTGTAGGCAGGAAATATAGATCCTTTTGAACCATGTCTTGGTAAAAGTGTAGGAGTTTGCCTTTGAAAGACTACCGATATGTAAAAGAACACGTGACACTTACATCCTTGTTGGTTTAAAAGAATAAAAAGAGAAATGATCATATAAAAATAAAATTCCATTTGAATACTTGCAACACACATCCATATTTTAACCTATTACTGTATTTTACGACTAAAGTGTGTACAAAGAAAAGTAAAACCAACTCTTTTAGTAAAAGTCAATAACTGATACATTTCTCTAGAATAAGGCTTGACAATTTAAGAGGACTTTAAGTATTTTAAATCAAATCCCGAATCATCACAAAAGATCGCTCACAAAAGCATGATTACTATCAGAAACACCTTCCAAGAACTCAAGTTGGCAGCCTTAACCTTAAAATACATGTGCCGAATTAATTGTGCAACGGGAGAGCCTTCAAATCCCGAGCTTAGTTATTTCCAGTTATACTCGGTGGACGATATTGTACGATTTCTAACAGTATGAAATCAATGACCGGTCTTATATGAATAGCTCGCGATGCCATGGGAACAATATTTATACCATGCGGAAAGTCTGCAGACAAAGCCAAAACCTACATTGGCACCATACCAAATTAAAATAGGCATTTAACCAGTGGTTAAAATTTCGTGATTATTGCAGAAATCAGACAAACTCGTCTGCCAGAAGTGTTCGACAAACTGAATGCCGTTGTGACGTGCTAAACCTAGAGATAATTACATCGTGTTGACCAGTGAAATCGTGGATATTAAAAATTGTATCATAGTCGAATTAGATCACGAGATCGTCGAATTCATCGTGACAACGGGAAAAATACTTCAGAGTTGTATGAAGGCCGCAAATGATCAAACAACACCAGGAAGCAGACAAATGCAAGAAAAAAATCCATGTCCTAAAAGAATTTTATAAACCGTCGCGTTCTGAGTAACTTGCCGGCAAAGAAAAACATTTTCGAGGGTAACAAGATGAACCAGGTTGGGGTTAGATTACAATGAAGACTCTAAGAATGAGAAACGAAAATACGATGTTTATGTACAGATGACTAAAGACGGAAAACTATCTCACAAATGTATGCGTATACATTTCAAGACTTGATTTTTAAGACAATGATGCACATAGAAAATACAAAAACTGAATGAGAACTGAAACAATGTAACGAAATATGATACGGTTCATAACTGGAACGAATTATAAAATGTAATATAAAACACATATTAAACAAAAATACATGAATTGAGAAACAAAAATTAAAAGTAAAAGTCACTCAAACAGGAATACGCGAATTTCAAAACAAGGATATGATGTCATCCAATCAGTCATAATTGGTTTCATTTCAGATAATCAGTGACAATGTTTCACTCAAAAATTTTAAACTGGTTTTATGAAAATCAAGTACATTTTTTCACTCGTATTGTGACAACGTATTTAATATAACCTGGTATTCATCATGAGGCGTCCAATTTGTAAGCACAAAGTAAGTTCAACTCTGCCGCTCTGCCGGTTGGTCAATGAGTAACCATGAATAGTCCACCCACAAGGGTTAGTTACAAAGAAAATTAGGAGTATCCGTCCATTAATCAAGGAATTTGGGGTCTAACACGAGTTTGGACCCATTGGTAGTTTCAACCCTTCTTGTTTATCCTAACTGCGTTTGATAATTTCCAATGTAACCCAGTCGTAACCAACCTTTACTGGGCGCAATTTTTTATTACACGAGCCCAGTTACATTTAGAGGTTTAGCTGGCTTTGCATAACAGGGTCATACAGTTAGGAATTTCTTCAGCAAATAAGATTTCTGAGACAATAAATAACTTCATAACTAATTCTGTTTTCGTTTTTCTACATATAGTGATGACGTTATGAGTCGATTATTCTCTCCATTGAACCCTAAATATATTAGACCGACTGTCCACACAAAAGTTATGCAATCGATATCTCATTAAGACACGTGAACACCATTACACTAGTGGGTAGTTGAGACTTTGATCATGGTTGATCATGGTGTCGATGATGACTGAATTCGAGGATGCTACTGGTTTGCTTGCAGCGAAGGGCTAGAACGTCGGGATCAACGTGTCTACATTGAATAAGTAGGATCTTGGTTAACCCTTTGGTACAATGGGAGGGCGGGCTGAAAAGAGGTGTGGAACCGGAAATACATCGTAATCGTAAAATGAAGAGATACACATGTTCCATTTATGAATATTATTCAATATCACTATGTATGTCAAATCACGAATTCATTTTAGCTCTTTGAGTGAAATTCAATACCAGATGCATCGTACATGTTGCGTAAACATATAGTATACATATGTTTGTACAAATTATATACATTGATCTCCCTTGGTGATATAATCACACCGTGTGTATATTTGTGTATACATTATATACTTTGATCACATATAGCGTTATGTCTGTCTCTCGGTAGTATCTCAGGCCAAGGAAGACAAGTTGTGTGATCTCATCTACAGTGAACTCGCTTGTAGCTCCAAGTCCAAATTCTGATGCACACAGGCGGTTGCTGGTGGGGCATTGGATACCGGTTGTTGCGGTCGCCTAGGAAATAGCTCTGTGACGTCTCTCATGAGCTGCAGCAAGACGCTAGCAGCGGTCAGCTTAGAAGGTGGAACAGGCCTTATTGTTCTGGTCAGGGCTCGGCAGTGACGTCTGTCAGAGGTATAAAGCTTAGGCTAGTGGTGTTAAATTTGATATGCGTTTTGAGATTGTTTTTGTACCTCATGCAAAGGTGGCTATGGTTTCGGTTGCCCCGTGATAACTTGCCAAAGAACATGTACTTTGGGATTCTATTTTGATCCATTTGTTTGGCTTCGATTCTTGATATATTAGCTCTATCAATGACTTACTGGTGGGGGATTTAGGCTTGCTACTTGATTAACATGATGGATCGCAGGGAACGCTTGTAGAATTGTTCTAGCTGACTGATGTGCCTTTGGTAGACAGTCCACGTTTCACAGCCATAGAAGAGAGACGTGAGGACATCTGCATATTATACCTTAGTCTTTGTTCACATGTGTATGTACTTGTGCTGCATGTCCTTTTTTCAGTCTGGGTGCTTGACCGGCTTTGTGGATAATTTCAGTCATCTCTTTGTCCATCGAGGCATCCCTGGATATTGCGCTGCCTATGTATTTGACATTATCCGCATTCTTTACCTGCGTGTCGCTAAAGGTGACATGGAGTTGTGAAGGGACATTGATGTTGCAAGGCTGGAAGAGGAATTATGTATACCCTATGCTAAATGTGAGTCACATTAGATTTGTAGCTTCAGTAAACCTGTCCACAATTGCCTCTATGTGAGTCTCCTCACGGGCCATGGGGGCACAGTTATCAGCAAAGAATGCTTCCGTGATGAGATTTTCTAGTGTCTTGGTGTTTGCAGCTCGGCGACGGAGATGCCACCATAGTTACTACAGTCCGCACGTTTTCCTTTATTCTTATAGAGGGTCACAAGTTATTCGTTGCGTAGGTCGTCTGGCATCTTCTCTTCCATCCAGATGATGATTATCACATCGTGAAATGCCTTCAGAGTCTGTCTAATGGAACCTTTGTGCAGCTCTGCTTTAAGACAGTCCTTTATATGCGCCATGCCATAGTTCATTTGTTGAATGGCTTTCCTTAACTTCTCGATCTTCGGCGTAATATCAGGTTGGTTGTGCGTTGGCTGTTGTTATATTCGGTCAAGAACAGATTGAATTACCAATGAGTGCATTTTTATGCGCTGGCTATATAGTTCATTTCGTCTGCCCTTAATGTCAGCATTGTCCTTTATTAGCGAACTGCCATCTGCAGCAAGAAAGAGGCAGAGCCAGGCGATGTATGGTCGAAGATGGACTTAATGACGCTGTAGAGCTCTTCGGAGGTTTTAGTATTGACATCGTGTTTCCCTTCATCAGCTTTCCTTTCACGCCACCAGTTATACATCTTGCTGACTTCACGTAGCCTTGGCGTGATGTGATTTGAAGTCGACGTTTTGAGGATTGAGTGTTACTGCCAATCCATGAATGCTTTGATCTGTCTGGCAAACAGATCATCAATGGCAGCGTTGTTCTCTTCCAAACAGTCTTTATGGGTTCGCGTATTTGAGGCCTAGATCTGCCATTGCTGTTTCTCTAAAGATGTTCACGAGCTTGTATCATTTCTCAAAGGCAACGTCTCTCTTTCCGGATTGGTAGCTGTGACACCGTAGTACAAAGATTCGTCACGGCTGAGGACTAGTACGCCTGCATTGAATGGCCATGACGTCTTCAGTACCTTGTCAAGTCATATGCTCTTCACAGTGCGTTTGTAACCGTTGGATCACTCAGATCATCGCTTCTGCCCAGTGCATCGAAGCTGGCTTTGCATGAAATGATAAGCAAGCTCCTAACTCACGGGGGGATTGAGGCCTATCAGCTAGCCTCAACCTGGTTAATCCTCTCAGTAGAAGCCGTTGCCCAAGATGTGGCTACTGCGCATTCCACAACTGCTTGGAGCAAGGACGTGCCTACCGCGAGAGGTACTACCCCTCAGAGAGTACCCAGAATGCCGATTATTTTATGTAAGTTTTTTTAGATGTAATTTCCTTTCTGTTTACCATTTCTTATATCAATTGTTTTTGACGTCTGTGTGTATCATTCTCTTAAGTCCAATGTTGGACCTTGTACGTAGATGATTTCAAATTCATTCAGCGTTTAATTACATTATAAACTAACATTTCATTCACAAAACTACCTTTAGTACCTTCGCTAAATCCAATCCTAAGCCGCTTTCATCTAGTTACAAAACGATGACTTCGAACAAAATTGAGAGAGTCTCTATTGGATTTAGTGAAATATGGTGTTGTTTTTTATTTGGTCATATTATTTTTTTAACTAAGGATTTGATTTTATTTATCAAGACCGATTCGGTATTCTGATCTAGGATCATGTAAATTTATTGTTATAAAACCATATGGGTTCGACTTAGTAGGACTAAAGTAATGTTTAACTTTAATTATGTCCATATCTCCAGAGCACCAATTTTGATTAATATTCTTTAATGTATGTGTATCAACTCCATTAAAGACAGCAAGAATATTACAAATTTCTCTAATTACTTTTGGAATTTGTGTATATCTCTGGGTTACATAAATCACATCAGTGTTTTTATGCCTTCCTCGAGAAAGTATTCTTGCTGAATTGGTTTGTTTATCTAGCATTACATCATCGTAAATAACTAAATTATTAATACTTCCATGAATAAAATCAACGGGCGGTGCATACATATCATGGATCTATATTGTGTTAAATGCAAGACGCATAACCCCAACAGATGATCTAACAACGATTACAACGACTAGCGTTAACTATTAAATTTACACGATGTGATTCAAAGAAAGTTAGATTTATTTCTGCAAAAATCATCTGATAATTTAAAAACAAAACGAGGAGGTGATATTGCAGCAAACTTAATCAGATTACCAGGGGCTCCATGGGCTAAATATCCAGGAGAAAAATACCTTCCAGCATATAATTACTGCGGTCCTGAAACCCGACTTGATATTGAACTTGATTATCAAGATCAACCGAAACCCGGCGAGTATTCGATAAACGCTGTTGATCTAGTTTGTCATGTTCATGATATAGCATTTAAAAGTAGTGATCTGCAACATAGACATTTAGCATATGTGAAGTTGATTCACGCGTTCAATTTTTTTTTACTGATAAATCTTTCAAAAGAAAAATTAGCTAACTGATTAATAAAAACCGCAATGAAAGGTAAACATGTATTAGGTGCTGGTCGTTATTATTTTGGAATTAATTCATTATTCTCTAAAGGGATTTGGGAAGGGTAAAGCAGCAATTGTATCAGCAATTATAAAATCTCATTCAGCATCATCTAGGATTAATCATGCGTGATGTCAGAGATCTTTTGTTTTGATTTGCTCGTTTAGATTTTCTACAAATGCACCAAAATCTACTTCAGCAATGAATTCAGGTGTTGGCAACCAAACAGTTTGTTTTCGATACGATATAATTGCTTCACGGACCGTCAACGATATTAATATACTATCATCAAGCATATATCGCAGCAATACTATTGGTGCCACATCTTTTCAGAGAAGTGTTTACCAAACCAAACATAACAACATGGATGCAGATATTAATTAAATTCAAATGACACAATACGAGCTAATTCTGTTAAATCAAAATCAGGTAGTAGTCCATTAATCGATACTCGCTTCATTTTATGTGTTTGGATGACCAAATCTTAAAATATATTTTACGTATTCCCCCATCCCAAGAAAACTTCTAGGAAAACATTCGACCATATCAATCGAGATGATATCTTTGCAATCATATTTGGTATTCCACAAACCACCTTGACTGTATCCAATACAACTAGCTTGAACATCTTTGAAAAAACCGAGTACGTGTTGTTTTCCATAAAAATATTTTCTCGTGCAAAATGAAACGTGACCGAAGGAATGGAAAAAAAATTCACGACTAATTCGTCATTATTTGCTGAATATCGATTTGCGAGTTGTATCATCGCGTCATGAAGTGATTCTTTTCGATATAATTCACCACTGGGTCGAACAGATTGATCGTATGGACCTTCCTCAGAACTTTTAAACAATCAAAATGATACAGGTTCGGATTAACTTATCTGGTAAATAAAATCATACTATATTTTTGGAATTAAATCTCAAAACACGATCTCGTGGAAATATCGTGATTGATATTGTCCACGCATGTGGAATATAATCGATGATTATAATTGGTGCTCCTGATTTCTTGTTTTTATTTGATTCGTATATAATCTTTCAGGATATTGTCTTTACGAGTATTTGAAATTTTCATTTACTCGATAACACTTCAGCATCTTCTATTGACGCCCATCCCCTTTCTATCCGCAACAGATTCAGCCCACTTTTCTATCTTTAAACGTTGTTGATCAGTTAAACCGTTTCCTCGTTTAGCGGTTTTGAAATGTTTGATTACTCCCTCGGCCACAAAATTCAGCGATGAGAATTTCATCCGAGTTAGTTTTTGAATATCAGGTTTATATATCAATTAAATTCCCTAAATAACAAGATTGAACGGATACGCTCATTCGTAATATATTTTATCAATCCTGGTTTGGTTTTTGCGATAGCAATCACATATTTAATTACGATGTTATTATACGGTCACGATTATCATAGACTATTCATCGTCGTTTATCAAACTTAACAAATTTCGTCTGAATGAAATATGATTTATTATCACTGAAATAGCAGCAGAGAGGGTGAATCCTACAACGTTTTTAGACAAAATTTGATTGAAATCCTAAAACGAGCCGTCTTATAATCTTATTTTAACCAAAAAAAAGGCAAACCCTACAACGTTTTTAGACAAAAAATTTTTTGAAATCTCCCAATGAAATCATTTTAACTAAAAAAATGAAAACGATTTTTTAATTAATTTTGGTCGCAACTTGTTGTCATCCACCCTCTCTGCTGCTAAAGTTTTCAGTTCTGGGTTAACAAAAAATAATAAATAATTTGATCGAGTCTTTAGGATGAAAATCATTTATGATTTTACAAACAGACTAATCGCTAACACCTCTTCTTGTAAATCAATCAGATTATTTGACTGGTCTGTGAGTTTGAAATTAATTCTGGTTAATGAATTATTATGGCATCGCATGTAGACAGGATTAATTGGGTTTTCAATAATTAGGAATCCTGGAGGAGCTGTTGGTGCAAATGAATATAAAATATATCCTTGCTGAGCTTGATTTGATCGTTCGAGATTAATTTGATAGCTTCCTTCGATAACATCACACACTAAATTAAGTGCAATCACCGTTGAAATATTCACGTTGAACGGAGCGATATGCCTACCACCATCATCTGGATCATTATTATGTTTGAGGAGGACAGTTGAGTCTGATTTTTGTAGTGCTTTGATATCGGTTTTAACAATTTTTGCTAATTCATCAGCGTTGTATTTCGGAAACTTGAAATTACGCAGATTGTCTTCTGTGATATTGTAATCGGTTAGGAATCGTTGTTTATTGTCGCTGTTGTCATTAATTATTGTTTGAATAATTAGTTCATAGATATATTCCATGTCCGATATAAGTTGATTTATTATTTCAACGTGTTTTTGCGATTTTGTTTTCCGTAGTTGTTCTAGTTGTGTGTCATATAATTGTTTAATCTCATTAAAATAACCACGGACGTCAGTTAGCGTAAATGAAATAGTAACAGATGAGTCGGTTGTTCTTTTAATGATAAAATCCCATTGCAATGTGTCTTTGTTGGTGAATATAAATCTATCGGCGATTTTTCCTTTTCTTATATCAGATAAATCATCTCGATAACTGGGATTGATTTCATGATATGATTGTACATCCGTGGTTAAGTCGGTGGTTGATTTTTCCGGTGGTAATTCAGGCCATCCAAGTACGGTTCTAATAGAACTTTGATAGATATCTACGACGTATCCTTCTGTGCTTATTTCAATCGCGGATGATAGCGTCGGTTCATGAACTGTTATAGCGATTTTTGATTCTTTTCCAGTAATCGATTTTATTCTACGCGCGAATTCATTATTGATTTGTTCGATTTGGTATGATCCGGTTGGTATCGAAACGACGTTCCAGTCTGGAGTTACGTCGGGTTTATTCTTATTTGCAAACACTAAAGAGTTATTCGGTTGTTGACCACCAAATGGTTTTGATCTGATATTAGGCCAACTGTGATATACTCGTAGTTTTGCAAGCGCGATTTCACTCACAGGAACCGGAGAGGGGAAATTCACACTAAACTCGGGTTCCGTTGATGTAATTGATATCATACTCGTTTGTACTGGTTTCGTGTTCTCCACTATTTGTTGAAGTAATTCCTGCTGTGTCGTCATTATACTCATGATTTATTTCTAATTTTGGTATCGAGGAATCATAAATACTGACCATCACTGAGAATTCACAATCTGGTAATGTTGATATTATTGAGATCATTTTGTTTTTTGGGTTCGTGTTTTCTGATTCCATCGGTGTTGTCATTGTTATTATACTCATGTTGTCGCTCTAATTTCGATATCGCGGAATCAAAAATACTGACCATCGCTGAGAATTCACTATCTGATATAATCGTATTATCGAGTGACGACGATATCATCAATGATAATTGCGAGTATGCGGTTGATGCAATATGAAATTGAAGTAAGTAATTCTGCAGTTTACTCTGGCTGCATGATGATATCTTTTTTGCTATCCCGGTTAATATACCCCCGATTGTAGCCACCGCAGAAATGCAAATTGGAACTACGACCGGGGCAATCATTGTAACCGATGCAAGTATTATTCCGGCGCCAGCGAGAACGCTTGACACCGAGTACATAGTAATATCAATTGCGGTGATTCTTCGTCGGTATTTTTTTATTTTTATTTGATACTCCTCAGTGAGGGTTTTGAGTCTATTCTGAAATTCTCTGACCTGATCATAGCGACATTGCGTCGATGACAAAGTCATTGTTATTTTAAACCCGCTAGTGTTTTCAATTATTTGTCATCGTTAGCGGGAATTGTTAGTACTTCAGTCGGAAAAATGAGCTACGAGTTCTAAACACCAGGCTATTTTTGATCTAATGGTGGAGCTATCAACCGCGACGACATTAAAGCTTTTTTTGCGACCATCCATAATTAACGTCGCGGTGCCACCAGAGTAGGTTTTACCGTCCGCGATCATATTAAATTGATCGATAGAGATCCACGTTAGCCTGTAGATACCATCGGCCCATGTTGGCTTGTAGTCAGGGCCCACTATGCCGGGGAGACCCAAGATACCGATGGATAATGTAGTATAACCGTCTCTTATCCAATCCATGGTTCCATGATTAACCGTATACACGATATTTTTAACGCCCGTGTAGTGATGTGGAATCTTTACCTTTTCAGATATTCTTTTCAGGTTAAAAAGATCGTCGAAAATATCGAGATAATTTACCGTGATTCTGGTAGGATCTATTGTTTTTCTACTCTCCTCCCTGTTAGAGAAGAATAATGAAACCAGAAGGTCTTCAACTTTAAGCTCTGCTTGGGTTTTAATATGGTTGTCGATGTTAGAAAATTTCGTCGTGATATCTTGGAGGCTACTGCCCTCAAAGAACTTATTAACAATATCGCTGGTGTGCTTTTCTTTGTCAATAGCGCTTTTAATTTCCGCGAGAGTCATGCCTGTCAACGATGTGGTTTCAGACACAGGTGTTCTCCCTAAAAATTTATCCACGATGGTATTAAGTGTTGTTTGTCTCACCATAAACATATTAATATCTTTGAGAGTCATTGTAGATGTAGCCGGGACACCAAAGAAACTATTAGCGATGTAGGCATTGTGAGTGTGCTTGCCGATAAACTCACTGATTTCAGCGAGAGTCATGCCAGCCACAAGCGGGTTTCCAAAGAACCTACCAACAATGTCGTTTGTGAGTTTTTGATCTTCTATTAGTTTAGAAATCTCGAGATAATTTGCCTTGATTTCATTTTCATTCATCATCCTTCCCGCGTCCCTGTTAGCGAAGAATAGCGATAGATAGTTTTTAATTTCAGCGAGAGTCATGCCAACCACAAGCGGGGTTCCAAAAAATTTATGTACGACATTTTTGCGAAAACTATTATAACCTCGTATAAAATCATTCAGCTCACGTTCGTTGGTAGCAATCGCGTCGGTGATCGTAGACACAAGTGCGCCTGGTTTAAGTCGTCCGTCGTTGGAATACAGCGCAATAGAGTTTTCAGCGGCGTCGCGCTGCCGTATCAAAATGTCATTCAATGACACATCACTGGATTTCAATTTACCCTGTTTGTCTTGAAATACAACTATTTCATTAGGATCAACATTTGTTAAGTTCAACGTTTCAGCAATTTCATCTTCAATTATTTTTTTTACATCCTTGACAGAATCAGGTGGTGCAGTGCCATCGGGTTTGGGTTTCAAAGATCTCCCCCAAATATCAATCATGTTATTGTAAAACTCTTTCTCTCTCTAAAATCGTTTCGATTTCCAGCGATTGCTAGTGTATTCATTCACGACAACATGTGGTGGTTTTCCGCTTGGGTTACTCAAGGAGTTAGAAATAGCGTCAAGGACATTTAATACTTCGCTGCCACATATTGGTGGGTCATTCATTTGTTGTGTTGGTAGCGTAGAATACCAAGTCTTCATTGGAAGGGTTTTTATATACCGCATAAACTCTTTTGGCGGGGCTAATCCATATGAATCAAAATAGACAATCCCACGTGGATCAATAGCGTATGCAACCCAGTGAGTTCCAGGTCCGGTGCTGTTATCTAAATTAATGATTCCGGTTTCAACGCTGTTTGGTTGATGTGGTAATTGATCTTTCATAAAGACACCTCTGAAGTTTTTAATCGCGAGTTTTTTAGCCGCATCCATTAAATCAAAATTGGACATGGGAACCATCGAAGATTTGGGAACCATAGGTTCCTCAATTAATAAATCGTTCCTGGTAGTCTTAGACCCTTTCCGCTGTACCACGAATACGGGGTTCCTGGTAGTCTTAGACCCAATCCGTGAACGGATCGTCCCCTTTTTTTATATCCTTTCCCAGTTGCTTTCTTTAGTGCCATTCCTGCTGCAGTACCAACGGCTCCTAACGCCGCTGCTTTAGCCACCGCTGGGGCTGCTGCTGCAATCAATGCTGGAATCGCAGCTAACAACGGAAATATACCGCCTGTTTTAATCATATTTTTGATAGCAGCCGCAGAAAGAGTAATCTGAACACCTTTTTTGGCTGCAAGTGCATCATTGAAATGTTTCACCTGACGAGTTGTCAGCGATAATTTATTTGCACCACCAGTCATTTGATTAGGTTTCAACGTGATTGTGGTTCCACATTTTTTAGCTGATTCCGATTGCAATTTTTTTAATTGACCGGGAGTTAACGTAACACTAATAACACTATATGACATTATACATAATAGATTGATTCTAAATCGTTTACAATTTCAATTACATGTTTTCTACTGGTGCATCTACCACTCTCATTCTTCCTCCAACACCTTCAAGTAGCATTGATTTATCACTGAGAATGACAGCAACCGCTCTATAATTAGCAATAGCACCACGAGTCACATTAGCTCTAAAGTGTATATCAACAACTGACTGTCTTGTCAAATCGAGATGTTCCAGTGAGAAGTAATAGATCGGATACAGATTTTTAAAATCATATTGTGATATTTGCAAACCAGTATCGACATTTTGATCGCGTGCCATAAATGACAGCAGACGATGATACACGCGTGCAATATGATTTTCTGTGTAATTAAGTTGTATATCCTCGGATGGTTCCTGTTGGCCATTTATTCTCAGTGAGACGTCTTTCACACCTAATTGATCAAATATCATATGACTGAAACGTTGATCGCCAACTCGTGTGTTATCCTGTAACGCTACGAATATATGACGTGGCGCAGAAACGCCTTGTTTTGATGCTAGATTCCACGTGAATAACCCATTGATATTTGATTGCTTCACATCTGTACTCACGGTTAGCCAACTCAACAACGACTTTCCTCCTTGGTCCATAAATGATAGTAATCGTTCTTCTGCGGTGATTGCTGGAGTCAACACTGGCATCCACAATGATATTTTTGTTAAATTGACTTTACCGGCATCAGCATTGGGATTTGCAGCATCTGCTGGAATCCTCCAGATTGCGTCATTATCATCACTCTTTCGTACAAGCGATACTGTATGCTTCGCCCCATAAATAACTTTTCGGACGTTTCTACAGAATCCAAATATGTGATGCAGTGGAATCGCGCATGAAAATGATTTACGCGCTCCTTGCAACATTGAAATACGTGTTGCAGCTCCTAGATTGAAGTTAGGATCGTTGTTTATAATCATATTCTCGACATCAACATTAGCAGCACCAGCATTATTCTGTGGTCGTCTTATAATAAATTGATTTCCTGCAGCGGTATTTTTAACATCCTTTGCAAACATCATAGAGGGTCCTGCTGATCTTGTATAATCATCGGAATATCTCGCTAACCCGATTATTGTTGTAGCCACATCAACGTCACGATCTATGGACTCAATTTCTTTTCCATCAATGAGATATCTAGCACTCTCAAATAACGCCATAATACCATTATTGACAAAACCGACTTGAGTACCAGCTGGATACTCTGTATCATTTGTTCTTATAATCTCTCCTTCGATTTCGATAAACGCTTCACAGGGCAAAAAATATTTACTGGTATCATGGACTTGAAGTTCAATTCGCGATCGACTATTTGCGTCTATTGCATGATAAGCGTAATATTGATAATCGCGTACAGAATCATCCTTGCCAACTGGGGCGTCTATATCAAACGCCGGATCATGTGATTTTTTGAACATTTTATTCTATTTATCAGAGCCTAAATCGTAAAAATCCGTAGGATTTTCATCGTAAACGATTTTCATCGACGTAGTTTTTTAAAGCCGCTTCCTGCTATCATATTTGCAATATTGCTTTGGTCCCCTTGATTTACCATCGACGCTAGTTTTTCATCTACTGCGTTATTTATAATTCTACTAACACTTGCAGGCATTTCCGCTGTAGACGGTAACGGTTTTGAAAATCCTTTGGATTTCATCCGTGATTTCACTAATGATGTTATTTTATTCTTCGCAGTTGAAAACGCTTTTCCAGCAAGATCTCCAACAGCACCAATACCCTTATCACGAATAACTTCAATTGCTTTCATTCCTAGTTGTTTAGCTAACGGCATCACTTTTGGAGCCATTCTCGCAAATAACCCTGCAATGGTATTGCCTAAACCATCTCCGTAGTATGCTCTATAAACTGGAAACCGTGAATTAACTACGTAGACGGGGGTTGGTTTATCATGATTGTAGTGTATGATCATTATTTGAAATCAGAAACCATTTTTCAATTGTGAAATCCTTCGGATTTCCACGCTAGCGTTTTTATTCAGTCTCGGTGATTAATCACTGTGATAATCATGGACGGTTTCACCGTCTACTAACTCGCCAATGAAATCTCGATATGTTTTGATATCCATGATACCGCCGGCAAATAATCGTCTACAGATATCAGCTGCTTCATTAATAATTTCCGGTGAGTTATTTCCAGCTCGGAAACCTCCTACAAGAACTTCTAATCGTGATATATCATTGATAACACTACCAGGGCATGAAACACTGGAATCTCTTAATCCACTTCCGCTATAACCAGTTGCTTCATCCTGTTTTTCTAAATCGGCTTCTTGTAATAAATAATCAAGAAAATCATCATTAGGTGGTAGTTGTTTTTTAGGTGAAAAAGATATTTTCTTTGCAGGTTGCTGTCGCTTTTGCGGTTTTTGTTTTTCATATTGTTTATACACTATATCCACTGCATTGATATATTCAATGTATGATGCACTATCTGTCTTAATTTGACTTTTTTTAGTTTTGATTTTGTAGAATATATCAGCCCAATGAGTGAAATTCTTAACATATTTATGATGTTCTGGTTTCAACATTTTTTTTCTGTTTTCATAAGTCATAACAACAAGCGCAGGAATTTCTGGTGGATCAGTCTTATCAATTGCTGCTAACCCTTCCTCGTTAAATCTCACGCGTAAATCATCTACTGTTCTTTTTGATTCCATTTTTTGTACAGTCTGTTTTGTTTGTTCAGTTTTCGCTGCTATTTTTTCGAGTTCACCAATAACAGATTTTCCCGTCTCGGGAACATCTCCCAGTATAGCACGCTCTATCCCTTTCGTTGCTGTGGTTACTGGTTTAAACAATTCTTCGGATCCCATAGCAAAATCAGTTTGTAAACTCTGTCGTTGTTGCAGTTTATTTCTTACAGAGTCGCGAATTGGTATAAATTTCTTGATTGCATCAAGTCGTTCACGAGCCAATCGTGTCGTTAATGCTTCATTGACCATTATTTGAAATCGTAAACAATTTTTCAATTGTAAAACAATTTTTCAATCCGACCTAACAGACGAAAACATTTGACATGTCGGATGATTTTTAACACCACCGTGGAAGTGTTTTAACGGCTCTATCATCGATGAAGGAAGTGTCCAAATTGTATATAAAATAAATAATATTGACACTTCCTTCATTCTATTTTTGACATGTCGGATGATTTTTGATACGATCATGGAAGTGTTATTTCATCCTATCAGTGATGGAGGAAGTCACATATTTCTTAATAAAATAATAATTATGTGACTTCCTCCATTCTATTTTTGATTGTCCATCGATTTTTTATTCAGTGTGTGTGAAATATTTTGTATTCACTGATTTTAACACTATCGTGGAAGTGTTATTTCATCCTATAACAGCTTCTGTCATCGATGAAGGAAGTGTCCAAATTGTATATAAAATAAATAATATTGACACTTCCTTCATTCTATTTTTGATCGTCCACCAAATTTTGACATCCCCCTTGAGGGTCGGCTAAAAAAAATTAAAATCTCTATGAGGGACGGTCACAATCAAATAATGATAAATGGTCGGGCAATCAAAATTGTTCATTTTCTTGAATTAACGCCCGTAGGTTTCTAACTTTAGAATTAACCTCCTTTTTCAATTCGTATTCGTACCCCAATTCTTTTCGTATTCGTTCTACGATGGTATACAACGGAGCGAACACACTTACGTCACTGGAAAATGCGAGAGAGTCCTTAATAGAATTCTGAATTCTTTTGATGAGCGCATACTTCTTTGGTAGCATATACTTGTTAGTGCTAACTCCGTATTCTATATCCTGAAAATCAGACATGATTTGATCAGGATTTAACCCATCTGATAGTTCAATATCCCAACTTTTCAATTTTGAAATCTCGGATAAAATTCTATTCATGTTTTCAGAATTCATTATTCTATAACAATGATATATTTCTAAATGAAAAATATGACGCATTAGACGTAACTAAATTTAACTTTCTGTCCTGTCTTTTTTGAAATCGCCGATCGATAAATCCCCTCTGCAACTTTTCGTACTGAGGATCCACAAATATTGAAATACTTGCCGGCTTCATATATTGATTGAAATATTTTTTCTTCGTTAGTTATTGTATTCAAAGATTTTACGGGTTTCGCTTTTTTTGAACAAGTGCCAGTCCTTCCTCGTTTGGAATTCTCACTCTGTGTGATAGCTTGCAGATTTGATAAAGAATTGTTCTTTCGATTAAAATCCTTGTGATCGATAACAAGACCATCCTCGATCAATCCATTAAAACATTCAAATATGAAACGATGATTGTGATATTTCTTCTTTCCAGCGCTAAACATCAAATACCCTTGATTAGTCACAAAACCGACCGTTTTCTTCAAAATGCAGTGTCTGACAGTACCATCACTGGATGCTTCATAATTTAAAATCAAGGGATGCTGTCTGAATTCTTGGTTCATTCGTATACATAATACTATTGTTTGTCTAATTCATTGTTTGGTTTAATGATGAATCTTTCGATGTAGTCTTGAGGGGTTCTTATGATTTTGTCAGTGACAGTGTCAGTGTCAGGGACTTTTTCAGGGTCAAAATTTCTGATTGATTGTCCATTTTTTATTCTTTTATCATAATAACGCTTCAATTCCCTGTATCGCTTACCACCGCAATTCAAACACAACCGTGATTTCCCCCTAACCCCAACCCCACATCGTATGCACGGTAACGGACCAAGGCTTCCACGACGAAAGCTTTGCATATGATACCCACAGAACTCATTTCTGCATGATTTGTTACACGGGATTACTGATCCAATCATAAGCCACTTGCAGTGATTCATTATATAAAAATCTTTCATTTAAATGCTTGTTTTAATTATAGCATGAAGGAATTAGGGAGAACGCCTTCGAAAAATGCTGATAAGGAGTTTAAGAGATTATTAAAAATCAATCCTAGATTTAATCTCGATAAACCCAAAAAACGTAACAAACGTCCAATAGACGGAAACATGAAAGAGTTTAAGAGATTATTAAAAATCAATCCTAGATTTAATCTCGATAAACCCAAAAAACGTCCAAGAGACGGAAACATGAAAGAGTTTAAGAGATTATTGAAAATCAATCCTAGATTTAATCTCGATAGACCAAAAAAAACCAAAAAACGTCCAATAGACGGAAACATGAAAGAGTTTAAGAGATTATTGAAAATCAATCCTAGATTTAATCTCGATAAACCAAAAAGACGTAACAAAATCAATCCTAGATTTAATCTCGATAAACCCAAAAAACGTCCAATAGACGGAAACATGAAAGAGTTTAAGAGATTATTGAAAATCAATCCTAGATTTAATCTCGATAAACCCAAAATCCTTCGGATTTCAAAAACGTCCAAGAGAGATTACCCCTGGAAAGATGCTCAATTCAATCTCGATATAGTTTCTAATACACCAAAGAATACAATTCTTGATAAAGCCATGATTAGTAAAATCAGAGACTGTTTTAATGAATTCAAGCGTGATGGAGCATCTTATTGTTGGTCAACATTTCGAATTGATGGTGTTGTTGATGCTACCATGACTGATGAAAAAGCAGCAGTGATAATTTCACGTGTTGGGGAAAAACGGCATTTTTTCCGAATCAAATTCATTATCGAAGTCGATGGCAAATGGATTATTAAGGATAAATTTGAACCAATCCTCAAGAATAAAAAAGCTGTCATTGTGAGTAGAGATTCCAAACCAGGGATTCTAACCGGCATTGATAAACCATACTACGAAAGATCTTATCCCGTAACAGCAATGGTTTATGGGATATATCCGTTAAATGATAAACCCGATATCGCAAAACTAGCTCCTATGAAATATTCGTCAGGGCTTAATTGTGTAGCAGAACGAATAATAGAACACTTCACAAATGCATCCCGAGGAAATAAACTAACTGATCTGCGACGTAGGAAAATAACCGAGTGGGAACTGACAGTGAAACAGCATGGTGCAAAGATTTCTGATATAGCTAAATTAGAAACATCATTACGATTCCCAATAACTGTTATGACGATAACGGGAGAGGTTTTATACGAACCGAAATATAACAAAAATGGAGCACCAATACAGATTATTGATCATAACAAACACGCGTGGACACCTGCGGTAACAATATTTCCACGAGAACGAACCGTGAAATATATCCCTAAGGAGTTCGTCGGGGATGTTTTCTATGAAGAGAGATTATTCGATGCTATTCATGCGTTGTGTAAGGATGATCCTGTGTCAGTGTGGTTACTTAGAAGTGATGAAGAATTCGATCAATTTGTAAAACCAAATGGTGAATTATATCGCATTGAAGAATTAGATAACAGAATGAGAAAAATCGCTAGTGATTTTTCACCGCAGAATTCCCATGAAAAACTACTCACGGATAGTTTTACTATTCCATCAGTGGTAGCTCACTTCGCAAGAGAAAAAAACTCATGGCGTCCAACACGAAGTGATTTTCTCGAGGATGTTAAATTGAGTTGCGTCGAATTCGGTCATGGAGGACTGTGGAATACGAAATACCATCGTGATGGTATGATTTCAATTGATATATCCGCGTGTTATCCCGGAAGTTTTCTCGGGTATGGGGAATGCGCTGAGTACTTCAAACGATTTGGACACCCCACGCATGAAATGACTCGTGTTGCGATTAATGGACCATTGCCTGATTTTGATTTAACCGGATTCGCTCGTGTGATATCATTTGAATTAGCTACAGGGTTACATCCATGTAGTTATGTTTGGCTCGGTAGACACCTATCTGAAAAACACTGGATGCCAATAGTGCTATTGAGATATATGATTGATTGTGGTATGCTAATATCGTTGATTGTTTCCGATGCTATTATATGCTATCGAGCTCAGAAAGAAGTTTGGCTACCACAACCCAATCTAGATAGAATAATCAACGAACTACGAAAACAGTTTCCAGATTTCAGTGAAGAAGAAATCATAAATTGGTCTAAGAAGTTATTTGAAATTAAAAAAGAACAAGCAAAAGATCTCGGAAGAAGAATAATCGGTAAATTTACCCAGGGTGGACGATACGATAACGCAAAATATTCTTCGCGGTTGATCATAGATGTCGCTGAATACGATTTTATTGTAGCGGATTTAATGAAACAGGGAAAACTTGTATCCCGTAAGGATGCTTTTCTATCCAATGGTGAGAAATTAGGTACGGTTGTTACCTACTGTGATGGATATAATTCCCAGTACACACACTTAAGAAGTTCAATGTTAGCATATGCTTGCATTAATCTATTTTCGATGATAAATAGATTTCCTAATACCGCGGTTAGAGTAGCCACTGATTCGATGTATATACATAAAAAGTACAAATCAGCTGTAGCGGCATTCACAGATCCGGAGGAAGCGTGGGGGCGTTGGCGATTTAAAAAGGAGATGCTACATGAGTATTGTGAATCCGCAGACGTTGCCATGGATGAAAAGTACTTAAAATGTGATGAGATTCAATCAGAATTTTCTAATGCACCACCGGTATCTGATCCAGTATGTAGATACAAAACAGTTTATTTAAACGGTTGTGGTGGGTCAGGAAAGACAACTCGTGCAATTGAATTATTCCGTGAGAAAAATCCTACGGATTTCACAAACATGATTGTGCTAACACCGACTCACAGACTCGCCAGAGAAATGAAACAACGAGGGGTAAATGCTTGTACTTACCATAGTTTCTTTCGATGGAAGGGTGACAAATGGACTCCTGATCGAATGGGTGATAAATTCATTCCTGAAATCATAATCTGGGATGAAATATGCACAGTGTCATTAGATGTATTAAAAACATTTCTTGAGTGGTTGTTAACCAAAAACACAAAAGTCGTCATGTGCGGGGATCAAGGCCAACCACCACCATTTGTCGGTGCATCTCCACATGAATGGCTAAAGGGTTTTGTAGACTACTATGAAGAAATCACCACTGATTATAGATCACTTGATGAACGATTACGCGAGTTCAAAGCGCTAATTAGATTACAACCGGATAGAATCCAATGCGAAATAGCGCGTGAAGTGATTTCAGAAACCCCAATGAATGATTTCTGGGAAGCGTGGAGACCAAACGATTTGATCATTGCAAGTAGAAAAATAGTCAGGGATACACTTCAGATGAAGTTATTTGAATTGCATAAAGAAAAATTTGCAACGCTTCCAGTACCCCTTTGTTATAGGCCATCGGATACACGAAAACAGAATATTGAAGTTGATATTCCAGGACAGAATGAAAAACAAATTCTGGTATTAAATGATATTGTGCTGGTTGATATCAATGTCGTTGAAGATGCATTGCGTGCTAATAAATCCCCGTGGACGCTAGGATACGCAGCAACAATACACTCTTCACAGGGATTGACTATATCGGATACAATTGTTTGGATGGTAGATAATCGCATCGAATGGTCAAATTTAGTCTATCTCGCAGTATCCAGAGTACGAAACATAAATCAACTTCGAAGAATTGTCGTCATGACAGAGTCAGGTGGCGATGATGAAATCATTGGTGATGATAATGACACAACAATAAGTGATATTGATGTTAGCATCATTAATAAAAAACTCTCCGGTTACAAACAACAGGACAAAAAAAAACAACGAGAATTTGATATTGATGCTAAATTAATAATCACTTTGAAGAAACAACAGAATAATCACTGCGCGAGTTGCAATTGTATAATGCGTTGGCAGTATTCGGATAAGGATCCTCGCCAATTCACCGTAGACAGAAAAAATAACAATCTCGGTCATGTCAGAAATAATGTGATGTTGACTTGTCTTGAGTGCAATAGACGCAACGGCGCTAGTTAAGACCATGCGGTGGCAATTGAGTATCCTCGGGAATCACTTGCAGTTGTTGTCGAGTAAATCCTCGCTGAGGAGCAGTTGAATCCAGTTTATAGACTGGAGGTCTACCAGTTGATCGTGTTATACTAGATATCTTATGCGTAGTGACGCTCCAAATAGGATCAGTAGCCCTTTTTCTACCCCCTTCAAGCTCTCCTGGTTCGTATAAGTACCTCACAATGACATTACTACCAAGAATTGGTTGGGAAATGCTAGCGTTTCTAGGGAAATCTTTTTGTGGTTGTACGGGTATTGACTTCTTTTTAATCGCGTTGATAGGTTTCATGTTGATTGTTCTAGTAATCTCGTTATTCAGTGCAGTAATCACAGATGGTAATCTTTTAACCCATTCACTGGATCGCTTTTCTTGAATGAATTCTTTTGCGTATTGATATCCAAATAACCGCTCAGCAATCGTCCGATTAAATCGTTCTACAATGGCCTGATCGCGATGTAGCGCAGTATGCCCTCGTCGTATGGTGACATTATGATGTTTCATTGTAGATAACACTGCACCCTGAAATTCCTTGCCAGGATCAACTTGTAACAGATTTGGCCAGTGCAGAGGACCTCGTCGATAAATCCTTTCAAATGCAGAAGCGACTTCAGTGGCTGATTTTGTTTTTAACGGTTCTGCTTCTTTGTATCGACTTGCAATATCAACTATGGTTAATGCGTATTTGTAACCACGATCATGTGGCAGAAATAATAGATCAGCCTGATGAACTTCATTAGGAGCGGTCACATCAAAATGCGAGAATTGAATTTGTTTAGGCGGTGGTAGATAAATTTGCCATAGTGCCTGTTTGGATAACCAATTAGCCGCAGTGGTTTTTTTCACTTTTGCAGCTCTAGCGAGTTTATTGATTGCAGCGTTACCCCTCCAGTATCCCCTCGGAGAATAATAAATTGATTCCATATTATTAATTACCAGCACCTAACATCAATTTACTTTTCATAGCCGATTTTATCAAAAATGAAGACAATTTTTCTTTGAAGGATTTATCAGGAATAGCATTTAACGCATGAATTAATTTCACATCTGCTAGATGCCTGTGTTGCAGATTGCTGCTTTTATAAGCAACATCATGAAGGTGACAGGCCTTATCAATGGCGTTTATTGGTTCTTCACCGGGGTTGGGTTGATTTTGATTATTGAGTCTGATATCAAGTCTGGTTCCCGGTCCACAGTAGCTATATCCTGGAAGGTGCTTTTCTCCGGGGTATTTTGCCCATGGGGTTCCAGGGAGTTTTGCTAATTTGGCTGCGATATCACCTCCTCGTTTTTTTTTAAATCAGATTTCATAGACACAAATCTAAATTTCTTTGTACCACATTGCACGCATTTACCAGAAAGCGCTGATCGGTTATTTTTAGTTGTAATCGTCGTCACATCATCTGTGCCAGTACGCGTTTTACACTTCACACAATATAGATCCATAATTTATGTATAGAAATATGGATATAATTGATTTTTCAGCGACGAAAACAAGAGAACCAATTAAGCATCATGCAGCGCTACCAAACTCTATCCGGATGATTATAATCGGGCCATCTGGATCCGGTAAAACGCAATTGTTGCTCAATTTAATAATGAGATGGATGAAGTGGGATAAGTTGTATTTAATTGCCCCTAGCGTAGATGATCAACGATGTTATGAAGTGCTAAAAGATTTTAACGACAGCGCGGTAGAAAAATCCGGAGAGGGTATTATTGAGTTTATAACCGATATCGATGAAGCACCGAGCATTGATGATATTGATGGAGATATTAACAATTTAGTCGTATACGACGATATAATGTTGGATAAACAAAAAAATCCTGCTAGAATATTTTCCCGTGGGCGTCACAAAAACACTGACGTGATATATGTCACTCAACGCTACACTCAGGTTCCAAAAGTCATCAGAGATAACTGTAATTTATTGTCTGTATTCAACGGAGTTGATACTCATACGCTACGAAATATTTGGCAGACATGGTGTTCTGATATGGACTTCAATCAATTTCGAGATTTCTTTAGTTATGCTCAGTCGACTCCGCACGGATTCGCAACAATAAATCTACATGATCCTCGGACACGATATCGTATCGGACTTGATCAAATATTCGGTTAAAATCATTTTATTATTTTTTGTTAACCCAGAACTGAAAACTTTAGCAGCAGAGAGGGTGGATGACAACAAGTTGCGACCAAAATTAATTAAAAAATCGTTTTCATTTTTTTAGTTAAAATGATTTCATTGGGAGATTTCAAAAAATTTTTTGTCTAAAAACGTTGTAGGGTTTGCCTTTTTTTTGGTTAAAATAAGATTATAAGACGGCTCGTTTTAGGATTTCAATCAAATTTTGTCTAAAAACGTTGTAGGATTCACCCTCTCTGCTGCTGAAATCTATCGTGGCTAGTATTTCTCTGGCCCGTTTATCATTTATAGTTGCTTTATTATGTATTATTTTCCATGTCGACCATATATATTTTGCTCCGTCGCGATAAAAGTCGAATTTTGCTTGTTTAATGCTATTGATTGTATTTGATCTTTAATGTATCACGATTTGGTCTAGATACAATATCAAGATTTTAAAAAAAATCGTCTTTTTCCTGGACTTACATAAGTAATCTTAGAAATTCTTTCAATATACTTTCTAGAAAAATTTTGTGTTTAATTCAATTATTTAAAAAAACATAATAACAATGAAACCAAATTGTACGTGGAATATGATGTGAGCAGCAGATTTTTGTTCTCGTTCATACGTAGGAAAATATTAAGCGCAACATGGACAACATATCAGACGAGGTTCTCAAGAACCGTTTGCTGTATTAAATGAGGAAACGAAGTACGAGGAAAAACACAATAATGTGGTAGTTGTAGTGGTAAAGCTTAAAGAGAATTATCGCGATATTACGCTCGTAAACATAATTTTGCGCAATCGGAACACGATCATATAAACCGTTGTTTTCATTGTAAAATTAAAACTAACAATTAGACTTAATTTGTTTCTATAATTTATCAGCATTTCGTACCTCAACTGGTTTTTATTAATTACGAATTATTTTGTGATGGTACAATCAGACATCGTGAACGAAAAATCTCCGTAGGTAAAATTAATAATATAGGTTACATATTGGTTACAATCAACGGCAAAGAGTATTGTGTTCATCGGGTATTTACGAGTGTTTTAACTGTAATATTGATATCAAATCTCGTTGTTGATTATATTATTTCGAATCCATTAGATAATCACGTTGATAATATACTCAAGTGAAAATTGCCGCATGGGACATGTAGGTAAATCTGCAAAGAAACCCAGTCCGTATATATATATATATATATATATATATATATATATATATATATATATATATATATATATATATATGGACGAAGACAATATTGCCGAGATGACAATTGAATGTGATAAAATCCAATATTTGATTGGATCCAGTGAAATATTTACCAACATATACCAACATATACATTATACATGAAGACGAAAGAATTCACGTGACACGAAGATACGGTTATCCAACAATTTAAAAAGAATAATACAAAATAATTAAAAAATATCAATGAAGAACGAAATAGAAGAATATCATCAACGACTTTGAGGAGATCTTAATTTAATATCTTAAATTTTGAAAGATTTTCATTGATTCTTTTTCCTTTTTATTCTGTGATCCAATTCATGATTATATAATATCGTTTATTATCTTCACGAGCTTTTTCAATCGCTGTTTCATATTGTTTATGTTGATCATTTTTTTTAGTAATATTTTGTAAATTCTTTTTAATTTTTTTTCTCGGGATTTTTCTATCACGGTTTCATATTGTTTATTCGCCATTTAATATTTCTGTATCTGTTTTACGAGAATTTCTAAATTGATTTGTAATTTTTTTTAGTTTCAAGTTTGATAATTTTATTTTTATCTTAGAGATGACTTCGATAATTCTTCTTTCTAACTTACACGATATCCAATTTGGAATTGTCGTAGTTGTTCATCATTACCACGTGTAATTGTGGCAGCTGGTTGACGTCCCCAAATCTTATGTAGTCGTGTTAATCCGATTTTATATTCCACGGCAACTTCACCTGTTTTTTCAATTTCACGTAATTCGACAATTTTTTCTCCTTGTCTTTGAATAAATACGTAGATTTCAGAGGCATATATTAAAGAAATATATTAAAAAGATAACGGAGTAATTCTCGCTGAATATCAGTAATAATTTTAGAACAATCATGGTTAAAATACTTATAAACGAATGAATTTAAATTTACAATTTTGTTTTAAACTAAAATATAATTTTTGTAAATTTCTTTTATAGTCATTACTAAAACAAATTTTTTAATTTAAACGGGTAAATATTCCATTCAAAATTTCATATGAAGACTAATTTGTAATTTTTCTTCAAATAAATCAATCAAGTTAGAATTTTGGTCTGTAAGTTTGAAATTTATTCTTGTTAGTAAATTATTATGAGTGCGTAGATATACTGGATTAGTTAGTTCTTGAATGATTAAACTTCCAGCAGATACTCAAGGAGTAAAATTATATAATATATATCCTTGTTGTGATTGACTTGATATTTCTTTGTTTGTCTGATAACTTCCATCAATTGCATCACCAACAAGACTGACTGCGATCACTGAAGTTATATTTGCTGTTCCAGATGACACATGTCTACCTTCTGAGTTTGGGTTATTATGATATCTAAGGATTGTTGCCTTTGGTTGTTTTTCTCTCCATGTGGTGAGTATTTTAGAAACATTTTCGTTAATGATTTCATTATTGGATTTATTTTTAACTCTGGTACATTATATCCAGGAAGTTTAAATTTTTAAGATCAGCTTCTGTTATTTTATATACACCTAAATAAAGATAATGTTTATTGTCGTCATCAGTTGCTATTTCAATTTCTTGGTGATTGATATATTCCAGGTCGGATACAACTTGATTTAATATTTCAATTCGCGAGAGAATTTCACAGTGATTATATTCTTGGAAATTAATTTATCTTAAAAGCCTAATAATCTCAACGAGATTAAGAGATATTAGTGTAGTTTTTTAACAACAAATTGCCACCATACCTGCTCTTAATTAAAGGGGGAGGGGAGGGAGGAGTTGTAGGGGTGTAATTAAAACTACCTAATTTTGAAATTTTTTACTCTACGTAGTTTTTGGTTGTATAATGGGTCAATTTCATGATATGATTGTTTGTCTGTGACGTAATCAGACTTCATTGGTTCTGGTAGACTTTGATAAGATGGTGGAATTTCAAGAGGGATTTCTGCCATCCTAATACCGTTCTAATAGATGATTGATAAATATCTGCACCGTAATCTGGGGAATTTATCTATATCACGGCTGACAAAGATGGTTCATGAACCGTCATAGCTAGCTTTGATTCTTTTCCGGTGATAGATTTTATTCTACGCGCAAATTCATCCTTGATATCCTCGATATCATAATTACCCTTTCGAATAGAAACATCGGGTTTATTTTTATTTGTAAATACCAGTGAATTATTTGATTGCTGATCCGCAAATGATTTGGATCTGATATTTGGCCAACTGTAGTATACACGCAATTGGGCAAGCGCGATTTATTTTACAAAAATTACAGTTGGAAAAGTAACGTTAAATTCATGATACGTCGAGGTTATTGAGATCATTGTTGTTCTTGGCGGAGCTGTATTTGTGGAAATCTGTTGAAATAGTTCCAACGACGTCATTATTTGTTTTGCTTTTTTTATCTTTTAAAATCAGTGTTAGTCATTGCTTAGTTGTAAATTTTAATCATATCAGTAAATTCAATATCTGATATTTTTCCACCATTGAGGCTAGTTAAAACAATTGAAAAATTCGGCCGTTAATTTTCTTAACCTGGTTCAAATTCATGTTAAATCGTCAACCGTTGTGTCAACTGTCTCAGGGATAACACTACGAATTGCATTATTCAGCGCCCAATCAGTAGGATCACCAGAAAAGCGCACCTGACATAAACACGGCTAAAAACATAGGGCGATGAACCGAAGTGCGCGGGTTTAACACCAACCAATTGTTCCATCAATTTGTTCCCCCGTAGCCATCGCGGAGGTGGAATTGCTGTCATCACAAAAGAATTCCATGATAAAATGCCTTAAATACGACACAACCTTCAATTTCTGCCACACATCGTTTAAACTAGTCCAAACAACACTTACACTGGAACAAAGGTCAGTCCATTTTTCCTGTCTCTACCGCCCTCCTCCTAGTAGAAAAAACAAGATGACTGAATTTCTCCTTTTGGAATAGTTTCCGAATGTTCTGGAGTATGGGAATTCGATAGGTGGCAACCTAATTATTCTTGGAGATTTCAACTTTCACTTTGACTATTCCGGAAACCCATACACATCAAAACTCCTAGAGTTCATTCATGTTTTCAACTTTAAAGACTCAGTTAACCAACCCACACATAAACCTGGTCACATTATAGACTGGTTTCTGCATAGACCTGACGAGCATATTCTGCAATCCACCCTTACATTGAACGAAATTTTATCAGATCAACTCTATATTATATGCCATCTCGACTTATGAGTCCCTAACGCTATAACTTTTTTTCTCTACAAATAGAACCCTCCGTACAAAATACAAATAATACAAAATAAATGCATGACATTAAAATACCTAACAAATTACTTACAAACTACAGCAGAACAACTCGATAAATGCCTGCGTTCAATGCTTGAAAAAACACGCTCCAGCGACAAATGCAGAGAATCAATAATAAAAAAGTGTTCTCCATGGTATTGCAGTGTTAGGGTCATCTCCCCACTGCTAAAAGACATCGCTGAAAAGCAGAGAGGCTTTTGCTTTCCACCAGACTCGCTATTCATAAACAAATCTATGAAAGTGCCAAGAATAACGTCATAAGCATAGTCCATTTAGTCAAACTATCCCACTACAATACTTAGATCACGCAGAATTTCAGCTGCAAAGAGCTCTTCGGGATAACTAACAGACTAATGTAAAGGAACAAATGTACACCACTTCCAACTATCTTTACTCCAGTAGATCTTCCAGACCTATTTGCAAATTTATTCCGTGACAAAGTACAAACCATTAGAGATTCGCTTGACAACACAATTAAAATTGACTCGTTATCATACAGTTATGATACAGAATTTCAGCGACAATCATTTGAACCTGTCTCTCTTGATTTAGTACCGACAATCGTGATGAAGAGTGCACCAAAGTTGTGTGAACTTGATCCAGTTCCAACATCACTGCTGCTTGAGTGCTTAGACCCTATATTGCCTTCACTAACTGATGTTATTAACATCTCTTTCTCATCGCGGGAATTCCCATCATTTTTCAAAACTGCCACCGTAAAACCTCTGCTGAAGAAACCAACAATTGAACATAATGATTTAAAGAATTATTGCAGAGTTTCTAATCTCCTATTCATATAAAAATATCTTAGAAACGTTGTTCTAACCCAACTTGTACCTCATTTGAATTCAAACAGTCTTTTCTTTAGTAGTGTACAGTCTGCATATAGCACTTGCCATCGTAGTGAAATTGCTCTTCTGTAAGTATTTAATGACATTCTCTCTGCTTTGAATAGTGGAAAGATTACATTTCTCACCCTCCTTGATTTGTCTGCAGCATTTGACACACTAGGCAATAATGTATTACTTCACCATCTTAAGCATGTATTTGGCATTCAGAATATAGCCTTACAGTGGTTCAAGTCTTACTTAGTCAACAGGACACAAATTATATCTGCAAATGGAATACACTCCAGCCCAGTTGACGTATGTTGTGGTGTTCTCTTCATTCTGTACACTCAACCTCACTGAAGTGTCATAGATCAGCACCCAGTGTCTCACCAATTGTACGCTGATGACACCAAAATATATTAGTATATCTACCCAACTGAAGATGATGCTACCATCCAAGGAGTAGAGATGTGCATTTCTGATGTGAAATCATGGATGACATGTAACAAGCTGCAGATGACTGATGATAAGACTGGGACCATTCTGATCACAACACAAAGACTTTCTCATTCACATCCTTTACCTCAGACAATACATATCAGCAACACCAACATTAAATTCACACAGTCAGCACGAAACCTAGGTGTTACTCTAGATAGTACTCTCACATTGCACCAACATGTCATGAACATATGCAAGGCTACATATCTTGAGCTGAGACGCATCAGTTCCATTAGCAAATATTTTAGTTAATGCCACTAAAACACTTGTGTGTTCATTAGTACTTTCAAGACTGGACTATTGTAACTCAATTCTGTCTGGTTCGTCTCAATATATACTCCAAAAACTTCAAAACGTCAAAAACACAGCTGCTAGGATCATATTTAGAGTACCTCGATTAGAGCACATCTCACCAGTGTTCTGTACCCTACACTGGTTATGAATTCGATACAGAATAAAACACAAAGTGTGTTCTATGTGATATGTTTCACTGACAGATTCCAGTCCAAAATACGTATCCGGCCTCACCCATGTGTAGATACCAGCAAGATACTTACGCTCCTTTTCTGACAATCGCATACTCATTGTTCCCATTATGAAAACGAAGTCACATGGACACCGTTCTTTCGAATACCAGGGCCCGGCGATGTGTAACGAATTGCCCATTGTAATTAGACACAGTTGTCCCTTTTAAGCGTGTTCTTAAAATTCACCTTTTTCGACCGCAGGAACAAACGTAGAGACATAACAATGTTTTGTATCATATGTTTTCAGCATGTTTTTATGTTTTTCAATTTCATGGTTTTTGTTATTTGTTTTTCTCTAGTGTAGTCATATCAGTATAGATGGTGTAAAGCGCTTAGAGCTTCTAAAGATTAGGCGCTATACATAGTCTTCATTATTAGTATTATTTATTTGATATTAACAAGGATAATTTAGAATAAGCTTGTGTCGTGGTGTGTAATTTTACAATATAATCGTGGAATTTTGTATACGCGCACAAACTTTTTTAAAAAAAAAATTAGTAACGCAAGATATTGTTGTTACCGTTGAAATACAAATTGTTACAGTCAGCGGTGACATTGTCATCGAGAATAGTATAAATCTGGTTTAAGCGACAACCGCTACCACAGAATACACTATCATGTCAACGATAATTATATGTCCGTGATATTTTTTTTGTTTGTATCGTGTACAAGTCATCGATGGTATTTAGTTTAGTCTACCATTCACGTGTTTGATTATATCTATAGTTTTGGACGTGCATATATTAATAATTTGAATCAATTAAAAGTAAACGTACCATGTAAGTGACGCTGATGCTAAATTATTACCACTGTTGGGAATTATTGTAAACGTTTCAGTTAATTCGGTTTATATTATTGAAGATACACTATTAACACCCGTGGACGTCCTCGATGATATATTAAATTAACAATGAAATCAGAGTCAATCTATAGATACCTCGGTAATATGGATTAAATTGAATAGTATTATTTTGAGGTGTCCATAGAAGGGATCCATGTTGCAATGAACAGACGATGTTGATATTTATTCCAGGTGGTATTTTAGTATTATTTAGCCTTTCAAAGATAGTAGATATTTCAAGACGAATATTATTCTCTGTTTGTCTAATAGCGTCAAAGTTCGTTTTGATTTCAGGAACTTTCATATGAGTATTTCATTGTTTTCCAAAGAAATTTTCTCAGATCTCATAAATTTTTATAAAAACATTTCTACGTAGATTTGCAGAAGACACGGTTACATAAGCATCATACTCGGATTGCAACGTTGATACTCTATTGCTTACAATGTCACCGCGTCAGCAGCAGAGAGGGCGAGCCCTGCAACTTATTAAAGGTGTATGTTTGTCAAACCAATGTCTCCTCCAAAACCGAAACGATTAATGTCAAAAAACAACTCAGGCATCTGACCAACCGAGACGCATATTCTTTGTCACACCCTCTCCGCTGCTACGGTTTCATCTCAACATTGTATCAAGTCGGATACGAAATCTTGAGCGTGGATCATGTAAACGTATTGTTATAAATCCATGGGATGTCTATTTAGCATGACTATATAAATTACTAAAAAGATTATAATCCATATTACCGGTACACCAGGTCTGATGAATATTTCTTCGTGTATGCGTATCAATTCCATTAAACACAGAAATAATATTACAATTGTCTCTGATCACTTTTGGAATTTGTGTATACCGCTGGGTTACACAAATCGCATCAGTATTGATATGACTACCACGAGAAATTATCCGAGCAGGAATTAATTGTTTGTCCAGCATCACATTATCATACACTAATTGTTAATACTTCCATCAAGACCATCGACACTCAGTGCTTCATCAATATCGGCGATAAAGTTAATAATATCATGACCACTCTCAGCCAACGATTTAGCATTTTCATTAAAATCCTTAAGTATAGCATAACACTTCTTATCGTCTACGGATGGCGTTATCATATGGAGCTTATCCCACTTCATCCAACATCATTATCAGATTAAGTAGCAATTGCGTTTTACCACTTCCAGATGGTCCAGTTAGTATCATTCTGATCGAATTTCGTAGCGCTGCATGATGCTAAACAGGTTCTTGTGCATTTGTCGCTGAAAAATCAATTACATTGACGTTATTATAAATAAATTAATGATCTGTATTGATTGAAATAAAAGACGTCCTAGCACACACGACTTAACAATAATTACAACAAAAATAACAGATAAGCAGTTGAGTATTTAACCTTTTGTTTAGACATTATTCAGTCAGGCTGTAAGATCTCAGCAAAATCAGTTGTGTTATTTTTGTGTCCTATAGTTTGTTTAGGCTGGAATTTATCTTATTCAAATTTTGTAACTGAATTTATTCTTTGCTGGAAATACAAAGTACTCTAAAATATCAGTCTTAACAATAGAAACTTGGATTTTAGTGAAAATGCAGATAAAGATAATTCTTATATTGTATTATTGTGATTTTAAAAAGGAATATTGTCACATCACTTTGACAGGAGCCATCACAGGCACATCACAGGCACATCGATACTTACAGCGCTTGGTTTATTTTGGGAATATCCCTAGAGTTTTCTCAGAAGACTTGTGTTAAGGAGCCATCACAGGCACATCAATACTTACAGCGCTTGGTTTATTTTGGGAATATCCCTAGAGTTTTCTCAGAAGACTTGTGTTAGCACTTCTATGAATTTTGTTTATCTAATTCGAAATACCTTAAGTCCTTTGAACATTTTTCATTTTGTATTCTACGAATAAAGTATTTGTTAAATTTTACAAAACCTCTTTTTCCTTTACTCTGTTTAAGACCAGAAAGTCTTTGTAACACACACACACACACACACACGCACACGCATCCATCCATAACATCCATCCATCCATAACATCCATCCATCCATAACATCCATCCATCCATAACATCCATAACATCCATACATCCATAACATCCATCCAATCCATCCATCCATAACATCCATCCAATCCATTAATCCATAACATCCATCCAATCCATCCATCCATAACATCCATCCATCCATAACATCCATCCATCCATAACATCCATCCATCCATAACATCCATCCATAACATCCATCCATAACATCCATAACATCCATCCATAACATCCATAACATCCATCCATAACATCCATAACATCCATCCATAACATCCATAACATCCATCCATAACATCCATAACATCCATCCATCCATCCATAACATCCATCCATCCATCCATCCATCCATAACATCCATAACATCCATCCATCCATCCATAACATCCATCCATCCATCCATCCATGACATCCATAACATCCATCCATCAAAACATACATAACATCCATCCATCCATCCATAACATCCATCCATCCATCACATCCATAACATCCATAACATCCATCCATCCATCAATCCATAACATCCATACATCCATAACATCCATAACATCCATAACATCCATCACATCCATCACATCCATCACATCCATCACATCCATAACATCCATAACATCCATCACATCCATAACATCCATAACATCCATCACATCCATCACATCCATAACATCCATAACATCCATAACATCCATCACATCCATAACATCCATAACATCCATAACACCCATAACATCCATAACATCCATAACATCCATAACATCCATAACATCCATAACATCCATCCATAACATCCATAACATCTATAACATCCATCCATAACATCCATAACATCCATAACATCCATCCATAACATCCATCCATAACATCCATAACATCCATAACATCCATAACATCCATCCATAACACCCATCCATAACATCCATAACATCCATAACATCCATCCATAACATCCATAACATCCATCCATAACATCCATAATATCCATCCATAACATCCATCCATAACATCCATAACATCCATAACATCCATCCATAACATCCATAACATCCATAACATCCATCCATAACATCCATAACATCCATAACATCCATCCATAACATCCATAACATCCATAACATCCATCACATCCATAACATCCATCCATAACATCCATAACATCCATAACATCCATCCATCCATCCATAACATCCATAACATCCATAACATCCATCCATCCATAACATCCATAACATCCATCCATCCATCCATAACATCCATAACATCCATCCATCCATCCATAACATCCATAACATCCATCCATCCATCCATAACATCCATAACATCCATCCATCCATCCATAACATCCATAACATCCATCCATCCATCCATAACATCCATAACATCCATCCATCCATAACATCCATAACATCCATCCATAACATCCATAACATCCATCCATAACATCCATAACATCCATAACATCCATAACATCCATCCATAACATTCATCCATAGCATCCATAACATCCATCCATAGCATCCATAACATCCATAACATCCATAACATCCATCCATAACATCCATAACATCCATCGATAACATCCATCCATAACATCCATAACATCCATAACATCCATCCATAACATCCATATCATCCATCCATCCATCCATAACATCCATAACATCCATCCATCCATCCATAACATCCATAACATCCATCCATTAATCCATAACATCCATAACATCCATAACATCCATC